>CM067535.1:3230000-3287500 GCA_034509925.1 Hirudinaria manillensis | reverse complement strand
TTTGTTGGTTGGTTGGTTTGTTGGTTGGTTGGTTTGTTGGTTGGTTGGTTTGTTGGTTGGTTGGTTGGTTGGTTGGGTTGGTTTGTTGGTTGGTTGGTTGGTTGGTTGGTTTGTTGGTTGGTTGGTTGGTTGGCTTTCTCTCTGAGGAGGAAGAAAGAAGATGATGTTTATATGCTTCTGTTTGCTTCTTGTTTCGAGATTTGTTTTTGCTTTGGTTTTTATTGTTTCGTTTATGCTTTATTTTGTTGAATGTTCTGCGAGGAGCAGGTCTTAATTACTTTGAAAGTTTAGACTGTTGTTGTAACCCTGACTCTAGATATAAATAACGCTACTTTATTCAATATGAAGGTCTAGCTTAGATAGAAATCTTTTAAATGATAAAAATAATAAAAAGAAAAATTTAAAAAATAAAATATATATTAATATGAGATTTTTGCAAAGTTTGAAGTTTTCAACTTTTGAAATTGCAATTAAAATGTTTGTTTCCAGGTGTTTGACTTTTGATTGGTTGTTGTTTGGCTGTTGTATATTGTTGTTTGGTTGTTGTATATTGTTGTTTGGTTGTTGTATATTGTTGTTTGGATGTTGTATATTGTTGTTTGGTTGTTGTTTTTCGATTCTGGAGTCGTTGAGGCAAATGGAGGAAGACCTCATGGGATGGTCTCATTCATACTTTATGATCTGAAACTCATTCCGTACCGGTGGTTCAATCCGGTCGATGATGATGGTGATGGTGATGTAGGGTTAAGGTGTTATGGGCTCCTAAAGACAGGTTTATAGGATAAATACTTGAATTTTCGAGTAATGTAAACTAATAGGCAAGAATAAATATGAATATATCTATATATTTATAAATATAGGTGTAGCGTGATTAGGTGAGTTTGTTGGTGCGGATGGGCCAAAGCTGAGGGTTCATTCTTAATCCGAGAGACGTTTTCTTTTCTTAAATTGGGAACAATTATTTCCGAGGAACTTGTGCTCGCAAGCGGAGTTTTTGTAACTTGAAAAAGTGGATCTGCACGAGATCGGGTGGTGTGATGCGCTGATGATTAGCACTGCTATGTTTGGGGGTCGTTTGGTGCTCGTTGCAAGGCCATATTCAAGTTAATTAAGAATTCGAAGGAATAATTTTTGAATCTTTTTTTTTTTTGCGGCGAAATAAATATTTCCCAAGTGAAATATGGCGGACCATTAAGACGTGTGGAATCTCATTTCTCTGGAGTTCTGCGACGGAAATGCGTCATCTTCATTAGCATAAACAGGGATGGGCGTTTTCAGTTGGTTATTCTCCAGGCTATTATTTAGTGTCTGAAAAGCAAAGACACATGAAAACAAGAAAGATGGCTGGAACGAGCGCATGGATGGATCCCGCCATTTATAAAACTCTCAGCGGATTGGAAGCCGTACTTGCGTCCTGTGGCGATTGGGAGACGGTATTTTCCAGGGGATTAATTTTAATAATTAGGAAAATAAATGGAGTTTTAGTCGAATCGAAAGTTTAATTAAAGATTCATAAATTTTGAAATGTATTGTATTAACCACGATTGCCGATAACAAGAGAATGTTAACAAAAATAATTAACTACAAAAGAAAAGCCTACGAAGCTGTTGGCTAAGTTATTAGTTAATTTGATTTATTTACGAATACCAAAATTATGTCTCACCTAAATCGTAACAACATCAGAATGTTATGGTTGCTGATGCCTTTTGCAATCTTCTGCCTGACTGCTCTTAATTCAGCATCTGCAGGTAGATAATTAATTAGTTGTCATTTCGACGTTAATCAGCCGCGTGGCTTGAAAAGGCTCAACAAATGGGTTGGGGAGGACGGGTCAAATGGTCCCCGGGTTGATTGGTCCCCCGTTTCGTACTTTCATTTTCTGTGAAATGCTGATCCTTGTTTGGCGTTAAAAGCTAAAAATGATGGGTCACAACTCTCCGTGTGAGTTGAATGTGTCTTTCTTCCAACCTCGATCAGTTTTAAAATACTGGCCACTTGTGGCTTGATGAATTTTTTAGAGCCTCATCTTTTTTTGTCACAATATCTTTTGAACGATGAATAAATAAAATAAAATATATTTTTAAAGACAAATAAAATAAACAGATAGAAGACAACATAAACCATATGGAAAGGTCGGAAGTGAGAATGAATTAAAATCTCTTTCCGCTTTTTCTTACGAAATATTTAAAAGTTAATTGAAACAAAAAATGTGTTTCTTTCGTATTTTGGTTTCAATGCTGTCGAGTGAACCTATTAAAACGCATTTCGAAAAGTTTTAAATTAATAGTATGAATTATTAAGATATATTTTTTTTATGTCTGAGAAACTGACAAAGATAATTTTTCTAGAAAGATTTTTTCCCAATTAATAAAAACAAAAAGAAGCTTCCTGTTGGTCTTAGCGTTTTAACCATTTATTTTCATAAGAACTGCTTTTAAAATTTTAGTGGAATTTGTTTCAGAATTTGGGATGCTTTTTGTGGCGTCGTGTTTTAAGTTGCAGTTATAAACGTTACTATAACAATGGAAAATAAAAACAAACAAAACAAACATGTAATAGTTTAGTGTCAGCCAAGACGTCGACGTGGAGCTGTTTGATTGATTGAAAGGTTTGACATAATGCCACATTGTCACAAGGCAATACCCCGTCATAATGTTTGGTCGTGTCGCAGCGATTATGATGACGATCGTCATGTTTCAGTATGAATTTCCCATCATCGCCATCATCGTTGTCGTCGTGTTCGTCATTAACGTTTTCAAATTGTGAATAGCGGAGAAGTCGAGAAGTTTAATATTGTTTTGCCCAAAAGCTTTTTTTTCTCAATTTTAAAACTTCAAAAGATTTTAAAAGCTATTTTTATTACTAACCAAAGGCTATTTAAGAGGTCACTCGAAACGATTAGATTAAGACGTGGACCACAAAAGGTGTAAAATGTAATTGGATTGAATTGCAATATCGGTTGATGGGATGATTGCATTGAAATGGACGTCGATTAGGATGGTAGGATGCACACATTCAAGAGGGGGTGGATTGAAGAATCTCCAGAAAAAGAGAAGAGACATTTTGCCAGGCTTCTCAGATGATCTCCTAATCTCCTTTACAGAGTGGATTTGCGTGCTTTCCCGGCGTAGATTAAAAAGGTATAAACCAAAGGTCAACTTTTTAACTAATTTATTTTCAATGGTTTTGTCTGCAAAATGTTTTTGTCATTCGAGAATATGCCGTGTGGGTTAGTTAATTGGAATGTTCCGAAAATGGCAGGGGTTATCAGCTTCATTCACGATCCTCATCAACATCATCGTCATCATCATCGTCGTCGTCTTCATCATAGCTGCCACCACCACCATCAGCAGCGCCTTAATCATTACACGGAGATGAACAAAAGACGAGCGTTCGTTTCAAATCGGTTGGATTTAAAACGATGAAACCATTCAATTTTCAGAAATTTTTCTGAAATTGATTCTCTTTGATGATTCGAAAGAATTTCCTCTTTGTTTTGTTTTGTTTTATTTTTACAATAATTTATCAATTTAAAATGGAAATAAAATAAACGAATTTACCATGATAAACAGAGAAAGTGTGTTTTAAATAATTTGAAATAATTAAACGATAAAACATTTAAAAAATGGTAGAATATTCGTCTTGGAAAGATGACTTCATGAACAGTCATCACCTCTATCATCATCATCATCATAATTATCGTCGTCGTCTTCGTCATAATCATCATAATCATCACCAGCACTGTTTCATCATCGTCGTCGTCTTCACCCTCTTCAACAAGAGACTGAAGAACCTTTGGGGTGGCGAGCATCGGAAGAAATTGAATGAATGAACAAAAGATGGTTTGATGGATGAAACTGCCTTCTGCCTCTGCACATCACACTTGTGTGTGTGTGTATGTGGAAGACCTAGGTCTTGAGATGGGTGATGATAACATAGTTTGCTTTTCTTTCTTTTTATAATTAATAATAAATTAATTTTTAAATAGTTAAATTAAATTTTCAGTAATTAGTTAATTTACTTATTAGTTATTGTTTTTAAAAATAATTTAAGGAGATAAACATGACCAGGCTATCATCATCATCATCGTCATCGTCATCGTCATCGTCATCGTCATCCCCCGTTCAGTTTGCGCGGTAAAGTGAAAATTTCAATAAAACGCCCACGAACATCAAAATGTTTTCTATTTAAACTTCGAATTAAACCATAAAACAACTTTAAAACGTTAAAAATTTCTTTTATGCTTTAAATTAAAATTTTATTTATATCCATCCATCCATCCGTCCGTCCGTCCGTCCATCCATCCATCCATCCATCCATCCATCCATCCATCCATCCATCCATCCATCCATCCATCCATCCATCCCTCCATCCAACCATGCACCCACCCACCTTGTACATAAATTCTTTTTCTAAAGTAAAATCCCAAAATTCCACGAAATCGCTCATCACTCGTCTGCACTCAGAACCACTTCGTTGGGCGACCATCTTTTTTTTCTTTTTAATTTTCTTTTCTAATTTTTTTCCTCACCGCCCTCAGGCAATTTCATCGCCATGGTAACCAGAGGTAGGATGGTTGTGGCGGAATCCGGAGAGACGGTGCTGTTCGACTGCGCGTTCCATGCCGACCGGTACAATCTGTTCGACTATCCGGTTCTCTGGCTGAAGGAACAGAGACAGGAAGAGATGCAGATGAACGTCATGGGAAATCTGAACGAACCGTTCAGCTCGACCGAGAGGATCCAAGTCAAGATGGAAGTCAATGACGACGGACACGAGAAGTTGTACAACGTACTGCTCAGGATATCGAGTGAGGACGGAATGAATTTTTATTGATGATGATGATGATGATGGTGACTGTTCATGGGGTCATCTTTCCAAGATGAATATTCCACCATTTTTAAATGTTATTTCTAGTTTTTTTTTTTAAATATTTGTTTTTAAATTTTGTTTATTTGTTGTTTTTGCTTTATCAATGAAAAGAAATGAAAGATTCGTATCTTTAGAATAATGCTAATAATTGAAACGGGAGGCAGGCGTCCTTTTTCGGATCAAATAAATATTTAATGTAAAAAAAAGACAACTTCGTAATGAAAAATAAAATTAAAAAGTATTGAAATAAAATTTAAAAGGCATAAAAACAATTAAATATAAAAATAATTAAATATGAAACTATGAAAATTTAAAAATGATAAAACATACAAATAATAGAAAAATATAATGAACGTTTGATTCTGCAAGTGGATGATGGATTGGAAGGTTCACCCTCGATGGAGAAGTTCGTTATTTCAGAAGGAAATTGACATCTGCCAAGTCGCCATTTTTATTTCAACATGGGAAATGTTTTTGTTTTGTTTTTAAATAAATGTCGGATAATATTTTTTAATACAATTTATTTATTTTTTAATTTAAAAAAATAAATAAATATTTTTAATAAACGTTGAAAATGTTAACATGGTGTACGTAAAATTCTGAGACTACAGAAATATTTTCAACAAATGCTGGAAATTATGAGACATTTTTAATTAATATTGAAAATACTGAGTTATTCTGAATAAAAATTGAAAAAACGGTGAATTAATATTATTTTTTGTAAACATTATAAATAATTCTAAAGAAATATTAGAAATGCTGAAGATTATTCGCATATCCTACGGACATGTTAAGCTAAAAATGGCTGAAGTTGACATCTGCCAGTCGTCATTTTTATATCCAATGGAAAATATTTTCAACGTTCATCGAAAGTACGGAAATGTTCTGAATGTTTTGTAATATTTAGTATAAATAAATAAATAAATAAATAAATAAATAAATAAATAAATAAATAAATAAATAAATAAATAAATAAATAAATAAATAAATAAATAAATAAATAAATAAATAAATAAATAAATAAATAAATAAATAAATAAATAAATAAATAAATAAATAAATAAATAAATAAATAAATAAATAAATAAATAAATAAATAAATAAATAAATAAATAAATAAATAAATAAATAAATAAATAAATAAATAAATAAATAAATAAATAAATAAATAAATAAATAAATAAATAAATAAATAAATTCTAAATTTAAAAAAATAACTTCTAGATCTACAATTTTTATTTTCTATAATTGTTTCTATAATTTTCTTTCAAAATCATGGGCTTTCGATTTTTCAAGCCTTTGAAAAAGTTTAGGTTCCTTCAAAAATTTTAATTGGTGAAACTTCAATCCTTTTAGGAAATTTCAAGTTAAATATTTTTCAGCGTCCTTTTCAAAGGTCCTCAGTTCGGCGGCCCCAGTCAGAGTCAAGTTTCAAATCCCAACTAAGCTTTTGGGCAAATTTTGATTGCAGTAATCAGAAATCGTTGTGGGGAAAAGGAATCTTTTTGTTTATTTTTTTTAATGAATATGTTTTTAATCTTCCGCGTGTTTGTTCGTCTGCCTTCTGCTAGTTTTAATTTTAATTGAAATTAAAATTGATTGCAATGTGGAGAATTTCACGGACGAAATCATAAATCCAAACGCGCTTTGAATTTGTTAAATGGCTATTTGTCACTGTCAACTCGTGATTGCAGTTCATTTATTTAGCGCCACACGGAGGACAGCTTTCGAGGCAACTATTTGCACCGCCATTTATATAGCGCTCCCTCCCAGGGGTTATGAAAATAATGTCGCAACTGCTGCCGTCACAGCCAGACGCTGGAACGAAATTCTTTGAGCTAAATGCTCATTCATTTGAAATATTTTCTAAATAAATATTTCCTTTTAAAAAATTGAAAAATCCATGTTTTTATTTTTAAACCAAATTATATTCATTTCACCGAAAGAATGTCTTTTTGAAGTTTCGACGGGGTCAGATAAATTATTGCAAGGAGGCTGAAAGTTCAAGGCCAATAAAGATTTTAAAAAAAATTTAAATAAAAGCAAAGAAGTTAAAACATGGTGTCGTTATTCGGGTTGAACCAAATGATTTGTGGATGGATGAATTTTCGGTCGAACGGATGGATGGATGGATGGATGGATGGATGGATGGATGGATGGATGGATGGATGGATGGATGGATGGATGGATGGATGGATGGATGGATGGATGGATGGATGGATGGATGGATGGATGGATGGATGGATGGATGGATGGATGGATGGATGGATGGATGGATGGATGGATGGATGGATGGATGGATTCGTGTATCGGACCTGGAAGCCAATGGCATCCGAAAATTGTTTTATTTTGGGCGATAATTTCATGAAATTTTAAGCGAGAGGTAATGCACTGAGCGGTGTTAAAGAAAGATAAAAAAAAATTATAAAATGATATATTAAAAAATATGATTAAATAATTTAAAAAACTAAAATTGCTGGAAACAAATCTGACAGGAGTTCGCAAAAAATTAGCCACAAGTTTTAAGAAAAGCATTCACTTTTCAGAATAGAAATTTACTTTTAACTTAATTTTTAAATAAATAATACTAATTTTAGCACGAATTTTTTAAATTTAAACTGTAATTACTATGTTTTTACATTAAATTGTTTGATAATTTCTTTTCTCGACATTAATTTAAAAGGAATTCAAGAATATATATAGTTAAATAGTTGAAACGATTTATCTTTAAGCGAGTTTCAAAACTGGAGAAACAAAAGCATATGTTTATAATTATTTTATAATTAATTTTTATCAAAGATATAATAATATCAATATTAATTAATTAAATAATTTTAAATAAATAAATAATTAATTTTAAAGTTTTTTCTAAATGAAGTAAATAAAATAAAATAAATAAATTGATAAATTAATCATTAATTAAATAATAAATATTGAACAATCTTACTTCCTTCAGATGTGACCTTAAAGGACAGCGGAAACTATTCGTGTGAAATACGAGGACCGAAGTCAACAGCTTTGAACCGAGTGACGCATTATCTTTTCATCAAAAGTTGGAATTTAAAACTCTATTTTAACTTAAATAATTTAATTTAAATATATTAAAAAAGATTTTAGATTTTTTTTATTATAAAATAATTTTAGAATTTCAAGTTTCGTTTGATGTAATAATATTCGACGAAAATTATTCGAGACCACCTTTTTTAAACTTTGAAATTTTAATTAATTTGAAAATGTCCGAGAAATGTTTTTTTTTGTTTTTAACTTTTTTTTTTCATTTTTCGAACTTGATGAGAATTTGTAAAATCATTTTCGTGTCAAACTTTTTTTGAAAATAATTCATATTTTCATTCCACGAAATTAGCCAAATATTCTGCGATTTGGCGACATTTCGACACCACATTAATCACAGGTGGCTGTTTATAAATTTTAACAACCCTAATCCTTACCTTAACCCTAACCCTAATCCTAACCTTAACTCTAACCCTGACCCTAATCCCAGTTTTAACTCATAATTCTAAAGCATTTGGTAAACCCTGAAATCAATTAATATAAGGCTTCATTACTCGGCCCTTCTGATATTCTTGGATAATTAATCATGAATAATTAATTGCCATTAATTATTAATTAACGTCTGGTCGACGGCACGAGCCAGAGCTGCTAAATTATTCAGTAAATCGATTACATCCGGTATAATAATCTCATTATTAATGGTAATGTTATTTTTCAATATTTTTGGGTTTATTTTAATATTTTCATCTGATTTTAATGCATTGAGTTTATTTTATTATTTTATGTTTATTTCTTCCAATTTCCTAAAATTCAGCGGCCGTGAATTCCATATTCCTCGACAAGAAACCGGTCATTGTGGACTTTCCAGAGCCAGAAAGCACATCATCGCCATCATTCTACAACAATCCAGATCATTATCATCATCAACACCGTCAATACAATCAACAATATCAACGTCGTCAGCAGCACAATCATCGTCATCCTTCGTCACCCTTGATGAAGCTCCAGCTGACTGAACTCGTTAACAATCTGGTGGTTTGCACGGCTTTGGGGGGATACCCACCCCCCACTCTGACGATTCAACTTGCTCGAAGGCGTCCAAAGTCCTCTTCATCGTCGTCGTCGTCGAAACCGTTCCACGAGTATGGATTCGAAAGTACTCACGAGCCACTGCAAGAGATCACTTCCTCTCTATTTCCCAACTCCAACAGAACGTTCCACGTCTCCGGGGTGCCTGGTCTGAGGGACATCGTGTACAGGAGCGTGAGGTGGGGTCAGGAGGTCAGGGTTTCGAGGGAAGACGACGGTGCTCTCCTCGGATGTACGGCTCTCGTTCCGGGCATGGAACCGGTTTCGACTTTCGTGCTCCTAGACGTCAGTTGTGAGTTGCAATTCGAGATGTTGTTTTTGTTGTTGAGGATGATGTTTTATTTCTTTTGTTTTTGATTTTTGTAAAAATGTGTCCTGAAGTGTTCCTTTTTGTGATAGAAAAACTGAGTTGCCAACTTTGCCTCAATTAGATTTTTTGTTTCTAATGTTAAATGTTCTAAATAAGTTAGTAACTAGGTCGGAGCTTAAAATGAAGTAGGTGTTTTGTTTAATAATAATAATAATATTAAAAATAAAAATAATAATAATAATAATAACATAATAATAATAGCAGTTGATTTATTTTAAAATTTCAATAGATAACTGATTAACGTGGTTATATAACCTCAGATGCACCGATTCTAACGTGCCAAGACACTGAATCCTCAGCTGGAGATGAGAAAGTGGTCATCAAATGCTTTGCTGCTTCGAAACCTCCACCTTTCGCCAAATTTTGGATTATCGATCAGTTTGGAACTTCGGTTTATGAAGAAGAGGCGAAAGATGATCTGAGGACAATTTCGTTTGTGAGTCGATGTTAAAAGTTATTTAAGTGCAACTTAAATGACCATAAATAAATATGTATGTCTATGTAATTAATCGCGGTTAATTGATTGGTCATGTATATTTTAACAAAGACGTAGACATATAATCTTTTTTGAAGAAAAGAATCCCCTGACGTGGCTAATTGTTTACAAAAATCTTTATTACAAAAATCTGACCTTTACCAGTATTGGTATCACGAATCAATTTGCGACTTAAAAATAACTTTTTAAATCATTTTTCAATCCAAAACAAATAAAGACGAAAAATGAAAATGAAGACGAAATCCAGCTCATCATTCGTAAGGTTGCCTCCGAACATTTTAGAAAATATTCCCTTGTTGTGGAGAACGCTGTCTCAGTCAGCACTCATCACGCTTTTTTAAGGGAAAGTGAGTTTTGAATAATTTTATGAATTAATTAATTAACTGATATAAATTATTATAACTATAGTTATTGTTATAAACCACATAGCAATAACTTCTTAGAAATCATTCGCCCAATTAATTCTAAAATGTCTGGAAAACATTTAAATCGTTTCAGAGAAATTATTTTGAGGACATAAAATATTTCTTCTCGCCAGGATTTGAAATGAATTTGCAGAGCGTGTTATTTGATTTTATGGTTCGCGCATCCTATTCTCTGCTTTGATGTTCAATTGAGTTTTTGTTGTCGATCAAATTAGAATTAAATTGTAATTAAACTGATTTAGTATATTTATTATTATTATTAAGTATTATTGTATTAGTTACTTGAATTTAAGTTAAATTTATATTCGCAACTTGTTATTATTATTATTTTGAAATTATAATATTTGTTACTCCAAGCTATTTCTTTGAACGCCTGAATTCAGAAAGGCAGAAAGGTGGATTCAGCATCGAAGCAGACAGCCACGTGTTCCACAACAACTCCTCTCAAGAATTCAATTTCTTTCGCAGAAAACCTCACATCGTCTCGAGCCAAGGAAGCAGATCATCCTCGTCATCGTCGGTGACGTCATCGTCACTCATTTTCGTGCTCGTCATTCTCTTCAACTTGACGATGCCGTCATCATCATCATCTTCATCATCGTCAACGTTATCATCTGATCGACTTTCCGGAGATTACGAGTGGATTATTTCGGGAGTCGTTCTGTTTTATCAAGTGCCAAATTGCCAAATTAATTATTTATATTGTTTCGTGTTTATATTTTATGTGATTGATTATATTTTTAATTATATATTTATATAATACCCGAAATGTTTGCGCATACGAAAATTAAAAGAAAAATACGTTAACCTTTAAATTCCTTGGCCAATAATTTGGCCATGTAGCAGAGTTGAGAAATTCAGAACATTGCCATTGATGAATTAAAATATTACATTATACTATATCATATTATATTAGATTGTATTATATCACATTGTATTATATTGTGTATTGCACTTCAGGTTTACTAAGGCTTAAATGTACTTACGTTTAAACATTATATACTTAAGTATATTAATACTTAATATTATATACTTATGAGTACATGAAGAAAAACTTAAAAAATCAAACAAATTTGGACCTAATTGGAGCCGTTGGTCACGTTTTTACCGATAATCGGTTTTCACTTAAACGTACTTGTTTGAAATTTGTACATTATCGGGGATTGCAAGGTGCCTGTATTACAAAGAAGAATAACAATGGAGTCGTTTACCAGAAACCAATTTGGACAAAGACACGGAATGTGGATACATTTGCCGCTTCCAAAAAAGGTACAGCAATTGACTTCTTTCTAGGTTAATTGACAGTGGAACAGTATTGGCATTTCTTATCAAAGGAGGGCTGCCGAGACAATGCTAACAGGTCAATATGCAAAAAAAGGTTCTTCTGAATAAATTACTGAAGAAATATCAGCTGCTGGTATGACGATGTAAAAGTAATGGAATATTAAATTTATTAGATCATCTTAAATCTGATTACGGAATTAATATTCGATAGTGGATGTCTGACTATTTGGACTGACTGTGCTTGATAGGGAATATTTGAATTTTAAAACTTTAAATCCAAATTTTGATTTGTACAGAATTTGACACTAATGATAATTTTGGAACAGAACAAAATATATGTATAGGCTTCATGCCCAAAATTCTATATTGAATAGAAAGCAGAGATTAATGCTAATCGTTTCACTGCGTTGTATTTCATTGTTTAAAATACTCATATAATATTTCAATTATAATTCATGTACATTACCCGTTCATGAAAGTTAAATCATCCATTTCAATTCTTTTCATAAATGGATATTATGAAAATTTTATAAGTTCATGCGAATTAACATTATAAATAAAATTCTTGCAAGGATTTTTCATTTGTAGATCAGATGCGTCTGTGATGTGCCTCGGATTCAAGCAACATTGATTAATACCAGCCACAAGTTGAAAAACTTTAGAAAACAGCAATGATTATGAGAAATAAAAATTGATAAAAGAATAGAAGTGCTCTAAGCAACGTTAAAATAGTTATTCTTGTTTAAATTGTCCCAAACACTTCAATTTCACAAACGCACAAATAACCCCCAAAGGCTGAATAGACCCGTCCCTGATGCACAATGACGTATCTGGCAGCTGGGATACCTGAAGTGCAATTAACTTGAATCCATTGGGCACTGACACCTGGTCCAAGGTAGAGACCGCACACTGGATAGGCTTTCATCACTGGAGTCTTGACAACGGAGGAGGTGTTTGTAACTCCAAAGGTGATGTTGTTGTACCTAATTGCTTGGTTAAGAGATGATAAGTTAAAAACGAAAGTAGACATCACAAACCTTTCAACATCTTCAGAATCTCAACTTTTCACTTGTGATAAAATATGATCGATATAATTTTTACAAAAATGGGATAACTATTTTAAGTTAAAGCAAATTTTAAGGATATAGCTTTTTTTTAAAGAGAAACAATTGGTTCCTGGCGCTATTTCCGCCGCATTTCTCGAATCCATCCTTAAAATCTTTTCAAATTCAAACGAAAGCATAATAAAATAGGACCTTCTTTAAGACTGGCGCTTTGAGTTTATTTTTTTTTAAATTAGTAATTAATTATATTTTTTTCAGTTTTGTGCTTCAAGTTTCTTATATTACCTTTTCAAAATGTGAAAATAATTGTTTGATTTATTTATTTAATAAAATCATAAATGCAAAAAAAAAAGAAAGAAAGAAACTGGCTTACTTATGGCAGGAATCGATTCTCTCGCTAAGATCCTGATACGACTGACGACAACCCTATCGAATAAATCCACCATGAACCAGTTGTTTCCGTTGTCGCTTTCATTGGTGTGTGCGCAGAATGATGCTGGCACAGAGACATTCCCATCAACCGCATTCCAAGACACTTTATCCGCATACGTGGTGCTTTGGCAGGTCCTCTGATTCAATGCAAGATTCTGATCCACTGCAGCAAGAACTTTAGGATAATCAAAATCTAAGCATAACTAAAAAACTTCTTTGTTACCTTGATAGATTTTTGGATATCTTGGATTCATCTTGAAAAAATAAATATGAATCGTAAACTCTCTTTAAATTAGATATGAATATATCGAACTAAAATTTCTTACGTCGTAATTTGAACAGGAATATGTATACAGGAGTTTATATGGAAAGCTGTAAAAGAGGTGGCAGCTGGGACTGTCTTCCCAATGGTTGAAGTTGACACATGAAGTAATAGAAGCACACTTGATAGCGCATTTCACTTTATTTCGAATGCCATTATATATTTCTTGGGGAATGCCCAATGCACATCCTGGCATTCCGGTGCAATCTTGGGTTTGCTTAAATCTTTGGAACTCACGAGAATATGCCGAGTGAGATAGTAAAACTAGCGTTAGTAGAATTATTGATTGAAAGATAGCCATGTCTTTCCAGATAACGATATTCGATCTCCTATATAACATAGAGTATCTGTTGGCAAACACTATTGCGTAAATATGATTCAAATCGTTAACTCTCTTGACTCTCGATATTTAGTAAAACGTTGGAAATTCATTTTCTCTCGTTGTCTTTGCTCTAATAGATACGAATTATTGCTTTACAAACGAGGATCTTCATAAGCTCGAAAAGACAAGAGTTCCACCAATTTTAATAACAGTACCCCAACATATCTAATACCATGCTATTACAACAAATGCAGCAGTTATCTCATAGAAAGCGTACCATTTCTAGATAAGGTCATGCATAAAATGACAAAACCATGTTGAAGTTAATTATCGCCGGCATATTTTCAAAAATGCTGCAATTATTTAAAAATTCTATTCGTCAATTTCTGAAATATTCAGCACTTGCACCAAATTCAAAACCGTTACTGAATATTTAACGGCTGAGCGGGTAATTCTAAATTAATTCTAAACTAAAACTTTAACTTAAAAAACAATTAATTGTCAATTCACGATTTTCTAAACATTTACTGAATTTCGCACAATATCCATTAAAATGAGTACACGCGCACTTGTTGTTACAATGACTTATCTAGCCGCTGGAATATCTGAAGTGCAATATACATGAAACCAGCTCTAGCAGGTAGTCCAATTTATTTGTTTCTTACTTATAAGTAATTTCATAATAATTGATTAAATTTCCACTGAAATCTTGAACAAAAAAGTACCAACGAAATTTAATACTTCATATTTTTATATAGTTTATTTTTCTAAATCATTTTCTAAATCAAAATTTCTAAATCATCCATAACATACTGATTCATGTACTCTAATTATTCTATGGTTAGTACAATTTTATTATAGAAATTATTGTTCTCCTACATATAGAGTCTCCTATAAGTTGACACGTGAAACGTTTAATGATAAGGTCAGGCAAAATGGCAAAACGTGTTGAGGTTAATTATTGTCGGCATATTTTCAAAAAAGCTTTTCTCTGGATTTTAACGAATAAGCAATTAAACTAGGAATAAAGGCACATGTAATTTTTAAATAAATGCGAATATTTTGTCTTAAAATTTCAATCATCCATTCTTGAAATATTCGGCATTTTCTCCCAGTTCAATACTAGTCCTTAAAGTTTAATATTTGAGCCGATAATTCTGACTGGATCAAACAAAACGTCAACTCAGAAAACATTTAATTTTTCAATACACAACTTTCTACACTTGAAACACCTGAAATTCGCACATGCTCAGATAACCACCGTAAAGTGAGTTCACGCGCACTTGTTGTACAATGAAGTATCTGGCTGCTGGAATGTCTGAAGTGCAATTCACCTGAAACCACTCTGCCTTCACAGGCGGTCCAAGGTAAACCCCACACAAAGTATAATTGTTCAGTTTTGGAGTCTTTTCCAGCCAAGAACTGTTTGTTACTCCGAGAGTAAGATTTTTGTACCTAATTGCTGTTATAAAATTAAAAATTAAATTTAGTCGAGTCTTGTTGATAATGCATTAAAAATCTTTTAAATTGTAAGACTAAAAAAATAAATAAATAAAATAGATCAAAAGTATTGCAATGAAATGCTTCAGCGGTATTTCTTTAAATGTCAATAAGTTAATAAAATTGAATTTAGCAACATTAAACTGACATAATTGTGGAACTCCATCTCTTGCTAAAATGCGTACGTAGTCGACAGCAACAAAGTCCGACAAATCAACCATGAACCAATTGTTTCCATCATCGTTTGCATTTGTATGCATACAGGAGACATCAATATTGAGATTGCCATCCACTGCTAGCCATGAATATGATTTCATGTAAGTGGCGCTTTGACAAGTTCGCTTGTGCAATGCCAGGTTCTTCTCAAAGTCTGTTATGTAATTCATGCTATGATCACGAAGGGATACTGAATCGAAAATTTCATTCTTACATTGAGGAACTTTAGATTTTCTTGGATAAGTCTAGGTGAGAAAAATTATAATTGTATTTGATTTAAGTCTAGCATTCTCTCAATTAATTAAGTGATTGATGTTAAAAAATATAATTACATCATAATTTGAGCACATGTTGGCAGCCGATATTTTGTATGGGTACGTATTAAATAATTGACAATCGGCATTTTCCTGCCAATAGTTAAAATTAACGCAATATTTGCTTTCTATGCATTTCATAGCGCATGTTAGCCTGTTTGAAATTCCCTTTAGAAATTCGTCAGGGTTGTCCAGTGCACACCCACGATACCCAGAACAATCCAGCGTGCTTTTGAAGTTTCGAAATAAATGACAATTTGCGATAAAAAATTGTGACACAAATAACATTAGATTAAAAATGTAAATAATTGCCATCATTGAGAATTTTTTCTTAATGTTAGTCGTTCTGTTGGTGTGGAGGAATCCATTTTAAAAGATTGGATGCAGCAACATGTACACAGATTCCTTGGTAACTAGATGTCAGCAAATTGATCACATGGAGTCACATAATTCATGATTCAGTGAGAAAAAGTGCCTCTATTGAATCTGGCATCTTTTCTAACCGCAAAATGTTATAATTTACGGTTAAGTTTAACTAGTGAATCCATATCTATCTCCTTTTTGTAACTTGCTTTGGGGAATATTGTATTTTATTTGTTGTTCATATATAAATTAATTTGTTAATCGAACTTTAAAAAAACACAACAAACCAAGTTTGATGCATCACGATTTAAATGAAGTTTATTTTCTAAATCAGCCCCAGAAGGCATGAACACTTAATTCGTTACAATTATTCATGCAGTTTAACTAAATCCATTTCAATTTATTATTGAGGATTTAGAAAGCGAACAAACAAAAAAGGTAAAATATCAAAAAGTTTGAAGATGCAAAAAAATCTTTCATTTAAATTCTCCTGCTGATACGTTTGCAAGGGTTCAGCTAGCATTAATTTTACTCCGGAAGTAATTAATTTCCATCAAACTGTCCCAAATACTTCAATTTCACAGACGCATAAGTAGCCACCATAGAATGAATAAACTCGTCCCTGGTGGATAATGACGTATCTGGCAGCCGGGATATCTGAAGTACAATTAACTTGAATCCATTGGGCACTGACACCTGGTCCAAGGTAGAGACCGCACACTGGATAAGTTTTCCTCACCGGAATTTTTTCAACGGAAGAGATGTTTGTAACTCCAAAGGTGATGTTATTGTATCTGATTGCTTAGTTAAGAGATGATAAGTTGAATATGACAAATATCAAACTAGAGACAAGACGCTTTTCAGAATTTTCAGAATCTCAATAATGGAGCGATTAAATATAAAAGATAAAACTTTAAAAAAGGATTTAGCTTAAAGACATTTATTTGATTCCTGGCCTTAATTACATCGCAATTCCAAAATCAACATTTCTTTGGCGATTTAAAATGAAGGTATGATAGAATAAATAAAACTAACTCACTTATGCTAGGGTTTCCATCTCTCGCAAGGATCCTGATATGACTGACAACAACCCTATCGAATAAATCCAGCATGAACCAGTTGTTTCCATTGTCGCCTTCATCGGTGTGCGCACACGGTGATATTAGCAGAGTAGTATTCCCATCCACCGCATACCATGGCATTTTATCCAAGTATGTGGTGCTCTGACAGGCCCTTTTGTATAGGGCAAGATTCTGACCGTCTTCGACCGGAAATATTTCACTATATATAAAAGCAGTACATCAGTAAACTAACCTTGTCAAACTAACCTTGATAGATTTTCGAATTTCTTGGAGTCATCTTAAAAAAAAGTAAATGATTTATGGACCATCTTAAAATTATATGAAATCAAAATTTAATACATCATAGTTTGAACAGGAACATGTAGACAAGATTTGGTACGGAAAGCTATAAAAGAGGTTGCAGCTCGAATTGTTTTTCCAATAGTTGAAATTGACGCATGCATTAACCACAGTACACTTGAGAGCGCATTTCAGTTTATTTCCAATGTTGTTGTAAATTTCTTGTGGAGTGTCCAATGCACATCCTGGCTTTCCGGTGCAATCTTTGGTTTGTTTAAACTTTTGGAACTCACGAAAATAAGCAGAGTGAAGTAATAAAATTAATATTAGTAAAGTGGCTTGGACGGTAGCCATGTCCTTCTCAATTTTCAATTTAATGATATTCGGTCTCCTTTACATCCTTTATAATATCTCTTTAACGAGATGACTAGTCCAGAATTAATTTGCAAACACATCTAATTGTTAATGACTAAAGTTCATTTTGACCTCATTGTTTTCGGCCCTGATGGACACACGAAATTATTGTCTTGCTAATACGGCAATTCACACATTTGAAAAGACATCACTTTTTTAAAAGTAATTAAGGCTTTTAAAGTTTCATTTAGGATCATTATCTTGTCGCTAGAAGTTGTAATGAATAATCTTCCATATGTTTAAAGAAAATTTCAGCCTCTTACAATGCACGAAGTCGCTGAGTGCAAACGAATAATTTAACAAAACTCGAAAAAGTAAAAATTAAAGGATTTTTGTAATAAAACATTTGCAATATTATATGATATTTATTTATATTATATATTTATTTATTTATTATTATTAATTATTATATATTTATATTATATTATTTATATTATATCACATTACCTTTTGTACCTATTATATATTATCATTAATCTCATTACTTTCGGAACTTTTCCGTCACTTATTTTGTAAGCTTCAAAAAAATTACGAACGCAAATATATTTTGAAATCATGTAAATTACGTTCATCTCTGAAACGGTCAATATTTCTAATTTTGTTTTGTTGAACCATTTGACAAAGATTACATATCTTTGCGGAAAAGGATAAGAGAATGTTTTCCCTTCTCGAATCGACGAACATTTTATCCGCCAAAGTATTTCAGATCCTCATTCGACCTCGAAACAGCAACTACATCCAACAACTACATACAAAAATCGATGAGCTCACACTAGGCTTCTCAAGCAGAAATTATGACATTTTAAAAGCAGATCTGAAGACAAGTCAGAGTTTTTTTTTTTAAAGTTCAGAGGATGATATTCATCTATCATCGTTTATGAAAATAAAAATAACGTTTTCTGGATTTGAGTCATCATGAATATTAATGAACCTTTGGTGGTAAATTGGTTTTGATTAGAATAAAAGTCTACTCCAATATTCTGGAAAATGTTGTTGCCAAAATACATTTAAAAGAGAATTTTAATAATTTTCGCGGAATGGACAAATAAACATCAAAGATTTTATTATTGGATCTATTAAGAAGTTCATTATGATCTTCGGCAGCACTGAATACTGTCATGCTGAATAAAAATGGCTCCTATTCTTTTCCAAGTATTTTAATTTTGTTTGTACCTGACAACCTTTTCAAAGTCAAAATATTTTTTTTGCATTTTTATCAGGAATTTATTGATGCAAATTTCATTGTATCCCTGCAACATGGACTCCTCCTTCTTTTTTAATTTTGTTTTAATGTACCTTAATGGCCCATCTGAATTTTGCAAAGTGACATACCTTGTCTAATCACAAGATTTTTTTGCCACTAAATATTCAATGTCATTTTATTAAATTAATGGTTTCTTTTTATGTTAATAAATATTCTGTTTAAGTTAATAAATATTTGTTATTTTGTGAATTCTTCTTACCTCTTCCAGCAAGGAATTCATAGGGAGTTCTTCAACTGAAGGACACAACGCTGGGACTAAGAGGCTTCATTGCTTCTCTCATTTGATGTAGATTGTTAATCCTTATTATCAATTTCCAACTACAGATTGAATCACTTATAAGCGATAACATTAAAAAGTGAAGTCATCTTATATGCATTTTTATTGTCGTATATTTATTCATATTTATTCTAATATTGTTTGAAGAATGGGCAGAAATAAAATTTAATTCAATGCTGGTCACATTTATGCTTTTAATGTTTTTTTTTTTATGTTAAAATGTTCCATAAACCTCAAATTCACAAAGACAAAGATGACCCCCGTTGATGTCTTGCAGACGAACTTGATGAACTATGACATATCTGGCAGATGGAACATCTAAAGTGCAATTCACCTGAAACCATTCTGCACTCACAGGAGGACCGAGGTATACTCCGCATAGTGGGTAAGTATTCATCGTTGGTCTCTTTTCCATCCAAGAACTGTTTGTCATTCCAATGGTAAGATTTTTGTACCTAATTTCTTAATTATACAGTAGGTATTTAGGAAAATGTGCAAGCTGAATATGGAATATATTGACTTGCTCGGAAATGAGTTATTGTTAGTAATGATTTTATTCTGGAAGCCTCATGTTATAAAGAATAACAAAGGAAAAAACTCACTTATGGATGCTACTCCCTCCCTAGCTAAGACTCGAACATAACTAACAACGACATACTCCAGCAAATCGACCATGAACCAATTATTTCCATCATCGCCTTCATCCGTAACTGAACACGTTGCATCCGGTACTGAACCATTTCCATCGACGGCATACCAAGAACGTTTGTTTGAAAAGGTGGAACTTTGGCCGGTTCGTCGATGCAAGGCTAAATTCACGCCTTCTGCATAAAATAATATTTTGAGAAATGAAACTTCATTGAAGCCGCATTAATATTCATACTTCGGTAAGAGTATTTCTTTCCCGTAATCACCTGGATGAATTAAAAACGTTATAAAACATAGCTCGTAGCAATTATTTCTCAATTATAAAATAAATCATTAATCAGATAACATTACATCATAATTTGAACATGATTTCTCATCCACTATTTGATACGGGGATGTAAAAAATAGCTGGCACAAGGCATCGATCTTCCGATAATTGAAATTGATGCAGGAATTATATTTTACGCATTCGAATGAACATTTGAATCTATTTCCAATTCCAATGAGGCTTCTATCAGGTGCATCCAGAGCGCAACCTGGCTGACCAGAATACACTAGTGTTCTGGCAAGTCTGTGAAATACATAAAGATTAGCTTGGTAAGTCCCGAGAGTGACCAAACAAAGAATGATGAAACGGATGACGTTCATTTTCGTTTGCAGCAGAAATTGTTAGGAGCTGTCTTTAAATGCATCTGAAGATTTCTCAAGGTAAAAATCTTGTTTGACGTTTCTTAGATACCAGAATACTTAAAAATGTTACTGAATTTGTGCGGCGCATTTTTTTATTTATTTAAATTGTTGGAGGAATTGTTTAAAAAGTAACGGCAATTTAAATGAAACAATTTATTTTTGCAATAGCAAAATCACTGAACTTTTTAAAGCATTGCATGTTTATTTGTCTATCGTCAATTCGTGACAGAGCATACGAAATGATTGAGAATATGAGTTTCATTAATATTTTTATCTTTCGAGAACGCAATTGAAATTTGAAAATTATTAATTATTGTCAAAATTATTAATTATTGTGTTTCAAAATTAATTTGAAATTTATTTTCTTAAACAAAGTAACGCGAAAAAAAAATCAAAAGGAAAAAAAACATCCGAGGTTCCCAAATCATTGTCATGTATATTAGCAGAACTAAGAAAATGATAATTTAAATCAATGTATGGATGCATTGCAATATACAATCGAAGTTATAGTTAAACTCAAGCACTTTGTCTTGCTTCTTTATACGTTTATTCCTTTTATATTTTAATCTAAAAAAAAAAATGAAAATTGACTTGGAAGAAAAGTGAATTGAGAAGATTGTAAACATTTATCGGTTACGCAGTTCTATGCTGGTAAAGTAATTTACTGAAAGTGTATAAACAATTTGAATATAAATATTTTAGAATATGATGGTTTGATGTCCAAAAGAATGGTAAATTCTTTACATTGATTGTGATAATAGTCTGCATTAATTCTGATATTTTGGTATGATTAAGAATTTCGGAAACAACTCTTTAAAACGTTGTTTAAAACATTTGAAAGTTTATTAACTTTATTGAATTCAAGATCTCCTTGCAACACGGTTCTTCATATAGCATAATTTCAAAAGGATTAATTGCAGATGAAATATCCAGTGCGTGAGTTGAAAAATTAAATTGTGAAGAAAATCTAAAAATTGGCAAAATGCAGGATAATTTACTTGGAACGAAAAATTGTAATCAGCGTGGTCAAATGCATTCAGACATGTTTATCCGAGATGTGGCAAAAATGGAAGCTTTGAGAAACTATTTATAGAAAAATCAAAGCCGTAGAAATAAACTACTGAGATACGCTAAATTTATTAAATTAAATAGCTAAATAGATTAAAAGTTATATATATTCAAAAGTGTTCTGACCATCTCAATTTCAATTTACATATTGTTTAATGTTTCCGAATACCTCAATTTCACAAATGCACAAGTAACCCCCAAGGACCGAATAGACCCGTCCCTGATGCACAATGACATATCTGGCAGCTGGGATACCTGAAGTGCAATTAACTTGAATCCATTGGGCACTGACACCTGGTCCAAGGTAGAGCCCGCACACTGGATAGGCTTTTATCACTGGAGTTTTTTCAACGGAGGAGGTGTTTGTAACTCCAAAGGTAAGGTTACTGTACCTAATAACTTAGTTAAAAATTATGATTATAGTATTGCAAAACGATTTGAGATTTCAATAACATTAACATAATTCACTTTTTGACATTTCCTAAATCTCAACTTAATTGAATAATAATATTAAATGATTATAATGATTTTAATAATTTTGAATGATTTTTTTTTTTTTTTTTTAACGGTATGAATTCGTTTATTCAAAAAAAAAAAATTTTGAAATATACACAGATCATGCCCAAAAAAAAAATCACAAATTCATCAATGGTTTATCCCAAGGGAATTTAATTCCCGTCTAGGGGATAGGCTAATTCATATTGACAAAGTTGAAGGGACGTATGAAAGGGTCTTTACATAAATGATAAACTGAGATTAGGATGACAAAACTTCTAAACTTCTAAACACGATGGGAACAACGAACACCTGATAATGAGAGATGTAGATTAACCAGATGTAGATTTTAAGATGGAAAAATAAAAAAAAAGGAACTATTTAGCTTAACGGTCCTTATTCACATTTCATTTTATAATTCAGAAAATTGAATTTAACAAAAGACTTTTAAAGCAATGAATTACGTCTTACTTATTGAAGGATTCCCATCTCTCGCTAAGATCCTAACGTAACTGACAACAACCATCTCGAACAAATCCACCATGAACCAATTCTTCCCGTTATCGCCTTCATTGGTATGCGAGCAAAATGATGCTATCACAGGGCAATCCCCATCAACCGCATTCCAAGACATTTTATCCTCATACGTGGTGCTTTGGCAGGTCCTTTGATGCAAGGCGAGATTCTGATCCACTACAAAAGGAACTTTAGGATATTGAAAATATAAAAATAATAAAAAACTTCGTTGTTACCTTGATAGACGTTTGGATATCTCGGAATCATCTTAAAGAAATACATATGAATTTGAAATTGGAATTTAATATATCGAATTAAAATTTCTTACGTCGTAATTTGAACAGGAATTTGTGTACAGGAGTTTATACGGAAAGCTGTAAAAAAGGTGGCAGCTGGAATTGCATTCCCAATAGTTGAAATTGACGCATGCATTAACAGCAGTACACTTGAGAGCGCATTTCAGTTTATTTTCAATGTTGTTGTAAATTTCTTGTGGAGTGTCCAATGCACATCCTGGCTGTCCGTTGCAATCTTGGGTCTTTTTAAACCTTTGGAAGTCACGAGTACATGCTGAGAGAAACAGTAAAGCTAATGTTAATTGAATTATCGCTTGAACAGTAGCCATGTCTTTCCTAGCTTTCCAGGTAATGATATCCGGTCTCTTTTATAATATTGACTAGGTCAGAAGCATTAATACATGTAAATGTGGGGCAAATAGACAGCGTACTCTGTTATTAAGTTGTTAAGAATGTCTTTAGCATAATGAAAGTAATATTATTGATCGAGTCATTGTTTCTCAGATGTGGCTTTTGAAAGAACTCTAATTTCTTAAAAACAAGAAAAACTATTGCGCATCGTGAGGTATGACGAGGAGTTTTCAATAGTTATAAAACTAGTTAAATTTAAAAAACCTGTATAACGAATATTGAAAAAAAAATTATATCATTATCAATTTAAATACGATGTTAAACTTGTAAAACTTACAAGTCAACGCAACACAAATATGTAAATATAAATTATGATTATTATTTAATATTTTCCTTTTAATTTTCTTTTCATTGTTGATTTCCATTATCTTAGCTCATCTCTTAGCAACCGAACATTATCCGGTGTCTAACATTGTTTTTTTTTTTATTATACAACTGTTGTTGTGCTCCCCTGAAGTCTCTTCACGATAGAACATTAACAGGGTCGCCATCAATTTCCTACATATTTTGACAAATTCTAAGACTCGAGAGTATAAGATTTAGAATGGCTTAACAATGTTACTTTTAATTGTTTTAGAAGTTATGTTCCAAAATGCTAAAATATTGTAATAACCCGGGGTCCTCAAACTAATTATAGAAGGTCAGGTTTATTGAAAGTTGTCAGATGGCTTGGAAGATGTACAATGCTCAAATGTCTAAGTCTTGAAATCTGCTGTTTCTCTAACTCTCGCTCCGCTTTCCGAGATAAATCCATTTGTCGAGGTTCACAACCAAAGAGTCTGAATAGTACCAATTAATAAATTCTCAAATTATATTGCCACTAAATATAATTAATTATTAAATTAATTAATCAGCAATATAATTTTAATTATTCTTCAATTATCTGGATCCAGGGATCCAACAATATAAATGTTGAAGAGGATATCATTTGAGTCAGAAATAAATACGTTTCTTAATAAGATCTATTTTTCCTTTTTTCCGTCCAAAAGAAGTCGATCACAATATCTAAAACAAGGGCTAAAGTTGAGTGCACACCAATATCTTAGTTTTTGTTCGTAAATCTAAAACTTCAACTAAATTGATAAAATGATAATGTCTTTAACAGCGAGGATATTCCTTGTTTGTTTGAAATAGCAATCCAACATAGTTGTCATAACATCAAGGATAATGAATAGAGTTTATTGAACATGATACGATTGAATAATTACCCAGAAACAATTCTAGATTATGAATTTTAAGTTGTCTTTTTTTTTTCACAAGCAAATGACGTAATGAAGAATATGTCGTTGGGTGAATTATGTTTAATACTTCTGGTGGTGCAAAAAGCATCATCTTATCAAGGTATTTATTAATTTTTGATTATACTATTGCTTGACGACCAAATAAATTGAATACTTAAAATACTTAAGTCCTGAATAAGTAATTTCAAATAGTTTACATTGAATTTGATCGCAAAATGTCTGACCGTGTGATATTCTAAGAAATGCCATTTCATTGAATCGCTCGTGTATTAATGAAAAAAGAAACAAGTGTGTTTACCCAATAAATGAGGAAAAAAATTCAATTTATCAATTTAACATAATATTACATCATGCAAATGCCTTGTTTCTTTTCTTAATTTCAGTCAATTTGTTTAACTCAAAAACATTACAAAGCCTCACTTTCATGAACTATAATGCTAGTTTGGCAGTCGATGGAAATCCAGAAACATGTTCAATTACTGAAGTAGAGCCAACATCGGAAGAAAATCCTTTTTGGCGTTTGGAACTTGACGGAACTTATAACATAACGGATGTTAACATAGAAGTCTTATCTGGCAGATGTTTGTATTTATAAATCAATAACCATGAGATGTATCAAGAGATGCTTCAGAGCAGAGATCAATATATTTAATAACAACGACAAATATTACTACATTAAATAACTTCGCTCTGTAATTTAAGTGTAAAAATGAATTTTCCTATTTTACATTCGAGGTCTACTAAAAGTAATTCAAAATTAATTTTAGACGTTGAATTAGTAAATTATTTGAATGTCTATGTATCAGCTAGATTTTTCAACTACCGAGAATACTTATGTGCTTCAATAAAAGTCCCGACAAAAAATATTAGTAAGTGCATTCGATATTTTCGATCCTTAATATGTAATAAATCTCATTTACTTACTTACAGAGATATGTTAGGCAGTCACCCGTCGATCTTATGCATCTAATTAATTAATGAAATGATTTTATTTTTTAATAATTCCATTTATTTCGAAAAGTTCGAAATTTACGTCGTTCTTATTCGCCTTTCAACTTTAAACGTTTTGTTCTTCCTTTCAGCGGAATATATCAATATAAAGTGCGAAAATCCCATTTTTGGAAAGTTTATTTTAATAGAAAGATATCAGGGACCAAAAAAAAAATGCTTGTTTTATGTGAGGTTCATTTGATTGCGGATTTAAAATCGAGTGAGTTTATACACCAAATTTTATTGACACATAATAACAAAAATACCACTTTAAATTATTAAAAACAGTACCTCTACAACATCAATAGTTTATCAAGCAATGTATGAATAATTCAATTCTAAATCATTTCAGTTAACTTGGCTTACAAAAGACCGACGAAACAAAACGGTGTATTTTTCAAAAGTCACGCATCATTTTCTGTTGACCAGAATTTCAGCACCTGTGCTGTTATCAGGGCCATAAGAAGTAATTTTGCTTGGTGGCGTGTAATTCTGGAGCATAGTTATTACATCACCGATGTGAATATATATTTCAAACCGAATTTAAAAGGTTAGGTTATGCGATCGCAAGTGAAATAATCCCATGCTGGGTAATTACCGTCTGGTTAAAGATTATCAAATAGATTTGTCGATATAAACTATATTTATAATAATATACGAATTAAATTAATCAAAATGCAATCAGAAGAGTATAAGAGAAAGTTCTTCACTATATACGTTTCAAACAATGAAGATTTTTTCGAAGACCATGTGTGTGCTCTTGTCGAACTTCCTAATAACAAAGTGGACGAGAGTGAGTGATTGGATTGGATGAATGTAGATTCTACGAGAAATATAATCGTTTATTAAAAAAAAATAAATTGCTTGTTAACAATAATAAAAATTAAAAAACATCAACAACTGTAAAACTAATAATAATAATAATAATAATAATAATAATAAAAATAATAATAATAATAATAATAATAATAATAATAATAATAATAATAATAATAATTGCCATCCATGACAGTTGATTCATTGTCATCCATGACAGGAGATCCATTGTCATCCATGATAGGAGATCCATTGTCATCCATGACAGGAGATCCATTGTCATCCATGACAGGGGATCCATTGTCATCCATGACAGGAGATCCAAGTCGTGCATGCTAATTGATGTTTCAATCCCGGATGATAAGAACATCGCGATGAAAGAAGCTGAAAAAATTAGCAAATACAAGGACCTGGAGATTGAAATTAACCGGGTGTGGAACGTGAAGTCTAAAGTCCTACCGATAATTGTAGGAGCGCTCGGAACGCTAAGAAAAGACTTTACAAAGTCTGTAGAGTTAATACCAGGACGACCAAAGACTTCGGAGGTTCAAAAGATCTCCATGCTGGGCACTACCCACATTCTTCGGAAAGTTCTTGGGTGAATTGCTGAGAGCACTGGTAGTGCTCAGCATTCATTCATCACCGGCTGTGAAAACGAGAAGGAAAAATGTGTAAAATAATAATAATAATAATAATAATAATAATAAGAAGAAGAAGAAGAAGATTAAGGACAATTCAATGCCATGGGCATCAGGGATGTCTAAAACAAAATCAAATAAATAAATAAACGATTAAATACATGTATATATATATAAACAAATAAATACATGAATAAATTTTAAAACAGCTAATAAGATTGATTAACTTAAATGCAATAACAAATTAATAATAAGTAATTCATTCAAATATAGGAAGCTCTATAAACAGAACATGCACAGGACCTATACTTGGTACTTACGTTACCATCAAGATCTATTCAGGAAGGAGACCGAAGTGGTTAATATTATGTGAAGGGCAAGTCTTTTCAAAGTCTAAACCTAGAGGTACTTTCATTCATGTTATTTCATAAATTTATCCATTATATTTATTAAATATAATTATTTAAATTATACATAAATATATATTTCAATTATGTATTTATCGATATTTATATTATTTGTAATATGTAACATACATAAATATGCTTTGTTGTTCAATATTATTATATTAATAGTAAAAATGTAATCGCCTAATAAGATCTCACATGAATATCAATGACTTGATGAATAATAAATTCTTTAATGGGGTAATCGCATAAAGACCAAAAATTAAAACTGTGAACAGAAATGGATACAGATCAAGTGTCCACAGGCTGCCATGGTCATGAATACAAATGTATTGGAGGTCAATGCATACATAAAGACTATTTGTATGACGGTACAGAAGATTGTCAACAAGGAGATGATGAAGCCCTATCTTGCTGTAATTTACTATCACTTGTTGTAGGCATTTAATTAGTAAGTGTAATTATTTACAGTTGAAGCCTGTGGGGCTGACGAATTCAAATGTGCACGTTGGAGAAAATGCATCACCAAGGATTTGAAGTGCGATGGACGCGCTAACTGTCCGGACTTCTCCGATGAGCAAGGGTGTTGTAAGACGGCTATACTTTATCTTATTTGCATTAAGCCTTCGATATAATCGCTACTTTGTGTAATAAAAATTTAGTTGACATAGAAAGGAATACCAATCTTCTGACAGCAACGTTTAAAGGAGAATCGGATTTCTACGTTTGCTCTTGGAATTGGGAAAACAAACATAGTTTTCAAGTTTGCAACCAATTCGATGGGTCCAAAAACTTTTTTAAAATAAATATTCAATTTTGAAGTACAAATAAAATTACTTGTTTGCAGGCGCCACATCGAGACTCAACACGTGCCAATACATGACACAAATTCAAAATTTGTCGTTCTCAGAAGATCAAAAATTTTTAAAAAATTTTCTGGATATGGCCCATTTCCAGATAAGGTTGAACCTTACTTTGCCATGTGAATGGATAAATAAGATGCATTACAGCATAATTAATAAATATATCATTTAATAATAATTTGATAATTAGATGAAACAATTTGCAGGTCAACATGTCGATCAGAAAATTTTGTACAAATTCAATGTTTGCCTCACTCGAGCAATGGTATGACCAAATCAAATATTCATGATTATTATTAATTAACAAATTACTAGCATTCTTGGCAATAATTACTTAGCATTCTTCGCCGATTATGTAATACAAAACACGAAAAGCAGAGTAAATAAGCAAACAACAACCTAGCCTCAACTGACATAACAGAAGTTCTGACGTCATGGTAGTGATTATTGCTAGAAAAAAAATGAATAGAACATCTTCTATATAAATAAAAATGCAATTTGTGTTTGTAATTTGCAAATGTTCTCTGAAAGTACTTGACCAATTGCATTGAAATTTTGACACAATATAGTGCTCGATTAGAGGAGTGTTTGTATTTTTGGATCCCTGGATCCAGATAATTGAAGAATAATTAAAATTATATTGCTGATTAATTAATTTAATAATTAATTAAATTTAGTGGCAATATAATTTGAGAATTAATTAATTGGTACTCATACAATTTCAAGACTTAGTCATTTGAGCATTGTGCATCTTCCAAGCCATCTGACAACTTTCAATAAACCTTACCTTCCATATTTAGTTTGAGGACCCCGGGTTATTACAGTATATAGGTTTCATAAATATGCTACAACTATTTCATGTAAAAATACGCTTTTTCTTTGAACATCCTGCCATCTTGCCACGATAACGTCACTGCCTGATCTGTATAAATATACTTTAGCGAGACATTAAAAAGCTCAAACTATCGTAACCTTCAAGCATTGTGAAATTGTAAAAATAAACATATTAGAAAATTTATTTCTAATAAAATTAATCAGATTGAGCCACAGCAACGCGTTTTACTGAAAGTGTTCAGATGCCTTGGAAGATGTACAATGCTCAATTGATTAAGTCTTGAAATCTGCTGTTTCTCTAACTCTCGCTCTACTTTTCGAGATAACTCTATTTGTCGAGGTTCACAACCAAATTATTTAATTAATTATAAAATTATATTGCCACTATATATAATTAATTACTAAATTAATTAATCAGCAATATAATTTTAATTATTCTTCAATTATCTGGATCCAGGGATCCAACAATATGTTTTATTTCCAACCATATGCTAGCTAATACTAGTTAATAATAATAGCTAATACTGACTATTGTACTAACTATATTTACTCTTGCCATACATAATGTTTGAGTTTAGATTAATTTAAAAGAATTGTTATTTTATGGGATATCGATTTATTTAAAGATTCTGCAGACATATGCGGAACTCGGGGTTATCCAGATGTAGATTTTGAGCCATACATTGTCAATGGAGCCTTTGCAAAACATGGTGCCTGGCATGCTCAAATATTTATCGATGGATATTACGTGTGCGGTGGAAGTATCGTCAAAAGCGACTTGATACTCACCTCGGCTCACTGCTTCTTACCGTAAATAATTTAATTAATTAACATAAAATACTAAAAAATAAATGGATATAAAATTCTTTTGGTTATATTAACATTGCCTCGATAGTTTCCAATATTGTTATAAACTGTAATAGCGTCATGGCTAACGGACGATAATATTTTACTGGTCCGCAGGAGATGTTTTTTAGTTTGGTATTTTAATAATTATTCAGGAGAGATTTTTCTTCTATTTATGTCAAAGTTGGTACGAACATGCGAAACGATCCTGAAGAAGTTGAGTTCCCTCTTTCTCATCTCGTTAGCCATCCTTATTATGTCAAAGCTAGACATGACGTGGCATTAATCAGATTGAAGTCACCACTGGCATTTACGGAATCAGTGAGGCTCATTTGTTTGCCTGAAAAAGTACTAGGCGAGAGAGCATATGCTTCCTTTTCGTCATTGCATAACAGTTGGAGTCGGCCGGAGCGACAGAAGTTTTTGAACATTTTTTAAAAATTATATTATTTAAATAATAAATTGTATGATTGCATAAATTCTTCTTGTCTATGTGCTTTGCTGATGATGAAATCGAGATTCCATTACGTAATGACTATTAATCAATGAAATTTATGATTTGTATGGCTTGCTTTAGCGGATATTGGCAAGGCTTATGCTTATCTAACTTATTTGGATATATTTGTTAATTGTAATATTAATTTCATGAATGATTTACTAAATTTAACTTGAATTTACCTAAATCCATTCGCTTCATCAAATCAAATTTCCACTATTCTCGAGGTCTTTTAACTTTGTAATTGAATTTAACTAACCTTCAGAAGGCGCCAGACCGAGATATTTGCAACAGGGGAGATTGAATTTAATGAAAAAGGAACAATGCATAAACCACACGGCTAAACTTCTGAATAAAACGAGTATCAACGTCACGCATATCTTCACATACAAGTTTTGCGCCGGCTCCATTCCTACACCTGATGGGATAAATATTTGTGATGTTGTTATTGGAGGTTCCAATTATACGATAATATTTTGTTAATTGTTAACGTATTTCCATTATCAGGGAGATAGCGGTGGTAGTTTGAATGACATTTTTTTTATCTTGACAAATTTTCAATAGATGCTGGTTTTTTTAAATTTCGTTCTCATTACAATTAAATTTTCTTTAGTATTTCAACAAGAACTCACAGCAACATATGAAATCGACAGACCTAGTGCAACGATAATACTTCCAGTCACATACATCGTAATGTGGTGTTACATTGTAATCTTAATTAATTCATTTTGCTCAATATCATAATAAGCTTGAATATGAAAACGTTAAAAGATGTTGGAATATATTGTTGTAACCCGGGGTCTGATGATCATATCGGCAGGAAGACGAATCTCCCTCCCGAATGTCATTCGACGCTGATCACTAAAATGTACCGATTTCCCTTCTTTGATGCAGGGAATGGTCCGGCAATATCCAAAGCTATTCTTTCAAAAGGTACTCCCACATTATAAGGTTGCATTAGACCTTTAGTCTTCTTTTGAGGTCCTTTACTGGTTGCGCACTTATTGCAATTCCTACACCACTCCTCAACGTTATGGAATTCTTGTAACACCTCAGAGACGCAAGATCTCGGAAGTACTATTTGAAGGTGATAGTCGGTGCCATCCTCTGTTTCCCACTTCCTATGTAGGAGTCCATTACTAATTCTCAAGGAATGTAGATTCGGGAGCCGTGATTTTTCTCTGCGTTGTTGCAGTGTCTGCAGTTAAGTGGACAAGGACGTCGTGATAGCGCATCAGCGTTGTTGTGTATTTGACCTCTCCTGTGTTCAATATTGAACTGAAAACCCTGTAGTTTTTCAATCCACCTCGCCATCTGACCTTCTGGGTTTTTAAAGTTTAGCAGCCACCTCAGGGAGGCGTGATCCGTTCTTAGCAAAAACGGCTGGCCCAAAAGATATTTTTGGAAATGTTTCATGGATTCTACTGCTGCTAATAATTCTCTCCGGGTCACGCAATAGTTCCTTTCCGCTTTAGACAGTGAGCGGCTATAAAATGCTAGAACTTTTTCTTCATTTTCAACTTTCTGGGAAAGAACTGCTCCGATTCCACAGTTACTGGCATCTGTATCGAGGATAAAAGGTTTTCACAGCTGTCGTTCCAGATAAATGGTTTACAGTAAGCTCATGAAGGCTTTGCGATGTTTGAAAAGTTGGCAATAAATCGTCTGTAATAGGTACAAAGTCCTAAGAAGCTTTGAAGTTCCTGGATATTTTTGGGTACAGGCAATTTACTACCTCGACTTTATCTGGACTCAGTTTCATGCCTGCCTCTCATTGCATAGCCCGAACGGCATGACAGTGAATTGCCATAGTCCTTTATCGTCAGGATGTAACTCCACTTGCGTAACCACTTTTGAGATCTAATGTGGAAAAAATTGATCCCGAGAGAGTGTCTAAAGTGTCATCGATTCTAGGTAAGGGGTAGCTGTCCTTAAGTGTCATTTCGTTCAGCTTTCTATAGTCGACACAAAAACGAAGTGATCCGTCTTTCTTCTTAACGAGTACCACCGGTGAGCTCCAGGGGCTATTTGACGGTTCAATAACCCCTTTTATCATTTCCTTGGCGTTTGCTCTTGTAGCTAAAGGAAGTGGACGGGGGTTTTGTCGAATGGGTTTGTAGAGTTGTCTAAATCTTTCAGGAGATTGTCCATTAATGGTTTAGACATAGTATCCCTTTTGATATGCTTATTTCCACTTCCATCTAATGTTAATATGCGTTCCACGTTCCTGCAAAGTGCGATAGGTGTTCCTGCTTTGATCTGTTGTTCCTGGTCAGATAGATTCATTACACTCAGTGGAACTCTGGCCCGCCCAATTAAGCTTTCCGACTGTGCCGGGATGGTCTCGTTTTGTAATACTTTTACAAACGTGTCTTTGACTTCTGTACCTCCGTAGTGTAGAGGAATCTCCATTGCTCCTTGTTGAAGGGTGCCGCCCTTCATGTCAATGGAAATTCCATAGCGTCGCATGAAATCCAATCCCAGTATACATTCCTAAATCCACTGTAATAGTTGTGGTCGAGTTTGCTGAAACTGGTCTTCTATCTACTCTTTGGGGCTTGCTGAGGTCATTGATTTGTCGAGCTATTTTTGTAATCATCTCTCTGTCTTTGTCATTATCTTTATCTTTCTCCTTGCCTCTGTCTTCCTGAGCTTCAATTTTCTACATTTTGGATTGAGGCTCTTGCCGTCCATGGAGATTGCAAACGCCAATGCTTCATGGCTGGCCTTTATTCCATGAATTTTTAGTGCCATTTTGGTTTCCGCATCCCTTATCCCATCAACGAAGGCGTCAGTTATAATGTTTTCAATGAAATCCGTTGACTGTCCTGGATGGGCTAAGTATGCGAGCCTTCTGACGTCAGCTTCTAATTCTTGGAGTGATTCGCCCTGTTTTTGCGTACGGTTTTAATTCGTCCAGCATGTGGCCATTCCCAAATCTTCTTTCCATTGCTTCTGCTTATCCGACCGCAGAGTATCAATGTCACATTTCATATCTGACCGCAAAGCATTCAAGCCGCAAATCAGGGCATTATTGTCGGCCGGGAACGCGCAAATCTTCCAGTATCTTAGGTCCCATTTCTGTCGTTAAAACTCGCTGTTTTTACCTCTAGTGAATCGATATCCCTTTACGACGCTAAATCCCACTCCTGACACCAATGTTGTAACCCGGGGTCTGATGAATTAATTAACGTAAGGATATGAATATACCAAAAGTAAATAAATCAAAAGTGCTTGCGAATGTTTATGTGCAGTAAAAAAATTGCGAATGACTTAAAATGGGTGAAATAATAAAATGTTATTAAATTACATTGAGTAAATTACTTTTTATGAAAGCTTGATTTATTAGCAAATTTGTTTTCGCGAGTCCTGAGAAATCATCTCATTAAATGAGGTTACAATAGTTTCGGAACGTCGTAGTGACACAATAAATTAAGAATTACGATTATATGCTAATGTACATGGTATTAAGTTTGGAAACTAATAAATCGGTCTGATAATTTCTGCTTTGAAATCCCGGAAAAAGCAGTGATTTTTCACTTTCATCCAATGAAATAAATTAAATTATTCGTTAACTAATTTCAATTTCACCAAAGTTGAAATTAAGTGTCTGAAACTTTATTCTACGATTGATAAAAGTGCTCATTAATAATTTACAGCGTAATCAACATATTCTCCTAGACGTGACAATTCAGAATTAATGTGGGTTTATCAGGACTAATCCATCAATTTTAATGAACGTGATAAGAACTCCACAACAACTTGCAGCATTTATAAAAGCAAAATGTGTTGGCCTCACAATTCTCTCTGGATTTCTTTAATTATAATTATAATTTAAAGTATGCATTCGAGTAATTTTTATGTAATTATTTTGTCAATCCACAGCGTAGCAGTTTTGCGGAGTGGGTTTAAAATTTACAATTTAAATAAAAGTTGAATTTAATAAAAATAATCTACTTAATTTTTATTAATCCGAAATAAAAGTGTTTCTCTCCAAATTTTATTATAGAATGGATATATAATTATGTAATGAATTTTTATAAGAAATGGTATGCCAGGCATGAAATAATTTCAACTGATTTTTATATAATACTAGTGGTGCCCGGCCACGCGTGGCTCGGCCTGATTAATTTTATAAGAAAGAAATTTTCTAATATGATTATTTTTAAAATTTCACAAATTTGCTTGAGGGTTTCGATAGTTTAAGCTTTTTAATGTCTCGCTAAAGTTTATTTATACAGATCAGGCAGTGACGTTATCGTGGCAAGATGGCAGGATTTTCGAAAAAAAAGCGTATTTTTACATTCTGTAGTTGTGGCATATATATGAAACTTATATAGAAACACTCCTCTAATCGAGTACTATGTTGTGTCAAAATTTCAAAGCAATTGGTCAAGTACTTTCAGAGAACATTGGTACATTACAAACACACATTGCATTTTTATTTATATAGAATATAGATTTAAAAAATTGCAAATTGACCCCCTTGAGAATGAATTTTCGTCCAATCTGAAGGTAAAGAGAATATAATGTAATGACCCGGGGTCCTCAAACTAATTATAGAAGGTCAGGTTTATTGAAAGTTTTCAGATGCCTTGGAAGATGTAAAATGCTCGAATGTCTAAGTCTTGAAATCTGCTGTTTCTCTAACTCTCGCTCTACTTTCCGATACAAATCCATTTGTCGAGGTGCATAACCAAAGAGTCTGAATAGCACCAATTAATTAATTCTCAAATTATATTGCCACTAAATTTAATTAATTATTAAATTAATTAATCGGCAATATAATTTTAATTATTATTCAATTTATTGGATCTAGGGATCCAACACTGCCCCCTCCTTAAATCTGTTCGTCCCGAACAGACATCTATTCCCATTTTCATTTTTACTCTAGGAATAGGATCCGATCTTCCAACAATCTCATGGCTGCAAATCCCAGATCCATTTGCTTTGCCATTTTCTGGGATTTCTGCTTCCCCCCCTTTTACTTCTGCGTCCCGCAAGTTTCAGTCGTGGAACATCGCCATTTCTATGCTCAACCTCCTGCTCCACCATGTCGCCAGATCTCAGACTCTCTACAGGATCACCTGCTCCATTTTCCTTGCTAGGCACTCTCCCGAAATCCCGAGCACTCCCTTCTGTTATTTCCAATGGAGCCGAAACATCCGCTGGTAAATCCATGGGCTGTTCCGTAGACTCTACTTGTTCCACCATCAAATCCGTGCGCTCCACCGGCAACTCCACGTGACTCATCAGTAACTCATCGGGCTGCACCAACAACTCCACATGATCCACCGGCAATCCCACAGGCTCCTCCGAAAGTTCCACTTGCTCCACTAAAACCTCCGTGAGCTCTCTGGGCCCTGCTGACGACTCGACCTGATCTGGTAACTCTATGGGCTCCAACGTCGAGTTCTCTAAGTCTGCCATCAAGCACAGAGTTTCTGGAGACACGCACGCACTGTGGTTGGATGTGCCTTCTAATGATTCGATCCCAATGCTGCCAGAAACGGTACCTGGAACAACGGACACGATTTGTTCTTCGGTAACCTCTTTGCAGAGTTCCTCTCCTTGTTCTTCGCAAGATGGAAGCACCACTTTGCTCTCCTCAAAAGAACCAACAGGACTCTTCTCGGCAGAGTCTTCACCCGAAGCCAGTGAGACATCCTGACACCGAACCGCTGTGTTTTTTAAATCGCCCATAATACTCCTCCTACATTCCTCTAACTTTCTCAGAAACTTACTAGATTCGGACTCGAATTCGTATTCCTCCGGGTCATGGCCATTCTCTGTCAGCCATGCCCCAAGTCGCTCCCGTATCTCAGCTCTCGTGCCTTTGCAAAGCCAGGCCACGATCTCTCAATTCTTGTCTCAATCGAGGCACGTACAATTCATCCAAGACCCGCGGCATCGTTCACTTTTCAACTAAACAAGCTTCTACCTTAGTTACTTTTGGATACCCTTTAACTCTAAATCCCACTCCTGACACCAATGTAATAACCCGGGGTCCTCAAACTAATTATAGAAGGTCAGGTTTATTGAAAGTTTTCAGATGCCTTGGAAGATGTAAAATGCTCGAATGTCTAAGTCTTGAAATCTGCTGTTTCTCTAACTCTCGCTCTACTTTCCGATACAAATCCATTTGTCGAGGTGCATAACCAAAGAGTCTGAATAGCACCAATTAATTAATTCTCAAATTATATTGCCACTAAATTTAATTAATTATTAAATTAATTAATCGGCAATATAATTTTAATTATTATTCAATTTATTGGATCTAGGGATCCAACAATAATGATAAACAAACAAATGTCTTAAAACAAAAGAAATAGATTAATAAAACCCACGTTCAATTTATCAATTTAAATGAAAGTACATCATTTTAATGCTTTGATTTGTTTCTTTCAGTCAATTTGATTAACTCAGATACGTCTCAAAGCCGTCCTTTCTTGAACCATAATTCTAGCTTGGCAATCGATGGAAACCCAGAGACATGTTCAATTACCGACCCAGTACCAGAACTTGAAGAAAATTCTTGGTGGCTGTTGGAACTCGACAGACTTTATAACATAACGGATGTTAAAATATTCGTTGCATCTCTTGAGTGTTTGTAAAATTTTAAATTCTGCATTTAATGAGACATAACACTATAATATATCTGACCGTTGACTGTTAATAAATTTAAGATATAATTTCCACAGTTTTATGATAGAAAATTGCTTTTGCAATTTCAAATTTAGTTTTAGGACTTTTATTTCCAGATGGAGATTTCATCAAAAATTTGAATATCTATGCTGGAAGAACACAAGATGGACTCCATCATTCCTTATGCGCCACATTTTTAAAAGCAACTTATGATCCTAGTGAGTGCAATCATTATTTAGAACTAGTGGTGCCCAGCCACGAGTTGCTGTGGTTCAATCTGATTAATTTTATAAGAAAGAAATTTTCAAATATGTTTATTTTTACAATTTCACAAATTTGCTTGAGTTATTTCGTTATTTTAAGCTTTTTAATCTCGCTAAAGTTTATTTACATAGATCGGGCCGTGACGTTATCGTGGCAAGATGGCAGGATTTTCGAAAAAAGCGTATTTTTACATGCTGTAGTTGTGGCACATATATGAAACCTATATAAAAACACTCCCCTGATCGAGTATTATGTTGTGCCAAAATTTCAAAGCAATTGGTCAAGTACTTTCAGAGAACATTTGCACATTACAAACACACATTGCATTTTTATTTATATAGATGTTGAGGTACATTTAGATAATTGTTAAACAGAATCCTTATATGTCGCGTAATTTCATTTAACAGTTTATTTACTTCATCCAATGTTATGTACTTCATCTATTTATAATCATTTTATTTGCCAAGTACTAAGAATTAAAATTTTGAACTCGAGATATGATAATTTCAAGAATTTCAATATACCATCCCTTTCTGCATCATCATGTTTCATCTTTTCTGTTACTTCAAAGTGTTCGGAAATTTTGTTCCAAATAAATAATTTAATAGAATAGTTTAAAAAATTCAATTCACACGTTAAGTAAAATTAAAGACGTTCCAAAATTTTCTCATCATCTGTTACATATGAATATTATAACTTAATGACATGTAACAAGGAACTTCAAAATTTTATTGGAACACGTTTAATAACGAAAGTATCATACAATGCATGTTTTTCATATTATAATTTTATTTTAGCGGGATATAATAATATAACCTGCAAAAATCCTCATTTTGTCAAATTTATTATGATTGAGAGATTTAGGGGACCTCTAAAGGGCATGCTCGTTCTATGTGAAGTTCTTTTGTACGCTGCTTTAAATACAGGTTTGATAGATATTTAGAAAATCCCTTTTTTAATAGTCTAAATTGACAAATTTCTTAAATTGCTTTCAGTGAATTTGGCTTTTAATAGACCAACTGAACAAAGTGGAGTGTTTTTTAAAAATACATCTCAATATTCAGTAGACGAAAATTTCGAAACTTGTACCATAATCAGATCTTTTAGCAATGAGTTTGCCTGGTGGAGAGTAATCCTTGATGATAGCTACTACATTACTAACGTGAACATATTTTTTTTGGCAAATTCAACAGGTTTGTTTGGATTGATTTCTATGATAATATTCACGATCATAATATAAAGAAACGCAAGAATAATCCATAATATATTTAATTATTATGTATATATATTTAAACCAATTATTTACTGTGCCTGCTGTATTCTACCAAGGCATGACGCTACATCTTGATTATTACCATTTGTGTAGCGCCCCATCTGAGGACGATTTATGTCATTTAAGACTGGGTATCGAACATGTCTTATAACGACTTACACAAACGCCGCATAAAGCATAGGTCAACCAACAAAATGTATATTATATTGTTGTAACCCGGGGTCTGATGAATTAATTAACGTAAGGATATCTTTATTGGATTTAACTAATGGCAAATACGGCTGGACGATTTGGTCGATTGCTTGTCCCGACGGAACTGCCTAATGACTCGAATCGCTAGATACGACTTTGAAATAAAAGATTCTGAATATTAACTAAACTTAATTAATTAATTATTTAATTAATTAATTAATGTCAGGGATCCAACATTACCCCCTCCTTAAATCTGTTCGTCCCGAACAGGCTGTTCTGTTTCTCCGTGATATTTTGCTAATCGATTGCTGTGGACCACTTTCATTCTAGTCCTTGCTGATTTCTGTATGCGGTATACCACGTCGTTTAGTTTCTTTATGATTCGGTATGGTCCTTCCCAATCTTTTTGTAACTTTGGCGACTTCCCTTTTTTTCGTTGGGGGTTGTATAGCCAGACTAGTTCATTTTCTTTAAAGCTTATATCATTGGCTTGCCTATCGTATCTCGCTTTGGCTTGATCGCTATTAACACTTATATTTTTCCGGGCAACCTGATGTGTGTCGGCAAGTGTATTTCTTAGGCTTGAAACGTAGTCACATGCCGACTTAGGTTCCTCTGCTCTTCCGAACATCATATCGGCAGGAAGACGAATCTCCCTCCCGAATGTCATTTTCGATGGACTGATTCCTGTCGTTTTATGCACGGCTGTCCGGTAGGCCATAAGGAAAAGTGGCAGGTATCTGTCCCAGTCATCTTGCTGCTCACTTACCATTTTTGACAAATACTGTTCCATGGTCCTGTTAAATCTCTCGACCATACCGTCCGATTGTGGATGTAATGCAGTGGTTCTTGTCTTATGGATTCCAAGGTTTTCGCATAGCTCTTGAAATATTTTCGACTCGAAATTCCTTCCTTGGTCCGAATGTAACTCTAATGGCACCCCGAATCGACTAATCCAATTATTTACGAGAGCATCAGCTACATTTTCCGCCTCCTGATTTGGCAGTGCAAACGCTTCAGTCCATTTGGTGAAGTAATCGCTGATCACTAATATGTACCGATTTCCCTTCTTTGATGCAGGGAATGGTCCGGCAATATCCAAAGCTATTCTTTCAAAAGGTACTCCCACATTATAAGGTTGCATTAGACCTTTAGTCTTCCTTTGAGGACCTTTACTGGTTGCGCAATTATTGCAATTCCTACACTACTCCTCAACGTCTTGTTTGTAGTGCAACCAGTAAAACCTCTCCCTCACCTTCCTGATGGTTTTATTCACTCCTAGGTGTCCGCCTGAGGTTCCGTTATGGAATTCTTGTAACACCTCAGAGACGCAAGATCTCGGGAGTACTATTTGAAGGTGATAGTCGGTGCCATCCTCTGTTTCCCACTTCCTATGTAGGAGTCCATTACTAATTCTCAAGGAATCCCACTGTGCCCAATAGGACTTAGTAACTTCTCCGTGCTCCGCTATCTGTTGCCAATCTGGTTTCACCCCGGCCTCCATCCACTGTAGTATGGGTGCAAGTGCTTCGTCTCTTAATTGTAGATCTCGTAACCCGCTTTCCGTCCAGGGTTCGGGAGCCGTGATACGAATTTGTCGACATTCTTCGGTTTCCTGTTTTTTCTCTGCGTTGTTGCAGTGTCTGCAGTTAAGTGGACAAGGACGTCGTGATAGCGCATCAGCGTTGTTGTGTATTTGACCTCTCCTGTGTTCAATATTGAACTGAAAACCCTGTAGTTTTTCAATCCACCTCGCCATCTGACCTTCTGGGTTTTTAAAGTTTAACAGCCACCTCAGAGAGGCGTGATCCGTTCTTAGCAAAAACGGCTGGCCCAAAAGATATTTCTGGAAGTGTTTCATGGATTCTACTGCTGCTAATAATTCTCTCCTGGTCACGCAATAGTTTCTTTCTGCTTTAGACAGTGAACGGCTATAAAATGCTAGAACTTTTTCTTCATTTTCAACCTGCTGGGAAAGAACTGCCCCGATTCCACAGTTACTGGCATCTGTATCGAGGATAAAAGGTAATCCGGGAATAGGATATGCCAGGATCGGTGCCGTTGTCATAGCTTCTTTCAGATTATCAAATGCTTTCTCACAGCTGTCGTTCCAGATAAATGGCTTGCCTTTTACAGTAAGCTCATGAAGGCTTTTTGCGATGTTTGAAAAGTTGGCAATAAATCGTCTGTAATAGGTACAAAGTCCTAAGAAGCTTTGAAGTTCTTGGATATTTTTGGGTACAGGCCAATTTTTTACTACCTCGACTTTATCTGGATCTGTACTAACACCTTCAGAAGACACGATATGGCCAAGGTATTTGACTTCTTTTTTAAAGAGTGAGCATTTCTTTGGACTCAGTTTCATGCCTGCCTCTCTAATCCTACTAAACACTTCTCGGAGGTTGTCTAAATGTTCTCCAAATGTTTTTCCGACAACAATTATGTCATCCAAATATACCAGGCATACTTTCCAGTTGAGTCCCCTTAGTATGTGTTCCATTAATCTTTCAAACGTCGCGGGGGCATTGCATAGCCCGAACGGCATGACAGTGAATTGCCATAATCCTTCACCTGTCGAGAAGGCCGTTTTTTCTCTATCGTCAGGATGTAACTCCACCTGCCAGTAACCACTTTTGAGATCTAACGTGGAAAAAATTTTTGATCCCGAGAGAGTGTCTAAAGTATCATCGATTCTAGGTAAGGGGTAGCTGTCCTTAAGTGTCATTTCGTTCAGCTTTCTATAGTCGACACAAAAACGAAGTGATCCATCTTTCTTTTTAACGAGTACCACTGGTGAGCTCCAGGGGCTATTTGACGGTTCAATAACCCCTTGGTCTTGCATTTCTTTTATCATTTCCTTGGCGTTTGCTCTTGTAGCTAACGGAAGTGGACGGGGGTTTTGTCGAATGGGTTTAGCACCGGCCGTATTTATTTGATGTTGCACGAGGTTAGTCCTACCCAAAGGGCTGTCTTGTTCAGCCATTATATCCTGAAATTCGCTAAGCAGCTTTTCCGCTTGTTGATAATCTTCTTTTTGTAGGGTTTTGTTTAAATCTTTCAGGAGATTGTCCACCAATGGTTTAGGCATGGCATCCCTTTTTATATGCTTATTTCCACTTCCATCTAATGTTAATATGTGTTCTAGGTTCCTGCAAAGTGCAATAGGTGTTCCTGCTTTGATCTGTTGTTCCTGGTCAGATAGATTCATTACCCTCAGTGGAACTCTGCCGGTGTTTAGCTTGACTAGTGCTCGTCCTATTAGTAGTCCTTGGCCAATGCCCGATTGATCTTCGACTGTTCCTATACCAAATTTTGTGTGGTCGCCCTCTAGCCCACCCCAAATTAAACTTTCCGACTGTGCTGGGATGGTCTCGTCCTGCAATACTTTTACAAATGTGTCTTTAATTTCTGTACCCCCGTAATTTAAAGGAATCTCCATCGTCCCTTGTTGAAGGGTACCGCCCTTCATGTCAATGGAAATTCCATAGCGTCGCATGAAATCCAATCCCAGTATACATTCATCTGTTATATTGGCTATCATAAATTCCTGTTCGAATGACTTGCTTCCTAAATCCACTGTAATAGTTGTGGTTCCTTGAACTGGCACTAATTCTCCGGTGGCTGTTTTTAGCTTGTAGTTGTTGGTCGTTACTTTACTGTTTCCTGCCAACTTTGGTTGGACAATAGATGTAGATGCCCCTGTGTCTATTACAAGATTATATTCCTTCCCTCCAATTTTTCCTTTAACCTCTAGTGATGATCCTTTTCCCAATGCCGTAACGTGAAAGACGAGTGGGGCATTTCGAGTTTGCTGAAACGATCTTTGCCCCTTAAAATCAGAAGCTTCAGGTTTTTCTGATTTATAGGGCTCTCTCCAGTACTGCTGTTTTTTGGAGAAGGTCGTTCTACATTCTCGGGCTAAATGGCCTGGCTTGTTACACCTGAAGCACCTTGGTCTTCTATCTATTTCCTGGAATCTTAAGTTTCTTGGGGGCTTGCTGAAGTCATTGATTTGTCGGGCTATTTTTTTAATCATCTCTCTGTCTTTGTCATTATCTTTATCTTTCTCCTTGCCTCTGTTTTCCTGAGCTTCAATTTTCTTTACATTCAAGCTTTTTTGGATTGAGGCTCTTGCCGCTTCTATGGAGATTGCAAACGCCAATGCTTCATGGCTGGCCTTTATTCCATGAATTTTTAGTGCCATTTTGGTTTCCGCATCCCTTATCCCATCAACGAAGGCGTCAGTTACAATGTTTTCAATGAAATCTGTTGACTGTCCTGGATGGGCTAAGTATGCGAGCCTTCTGACATCAGCCTCTAATTCTTGGAGTGATTCGCCCTGTTTTTGCGTACGGTTTTTTAATTCGTTTTTATGTACTTCCAGCATGTGGCCATTCCCAAATCTTCTTTCCATTGCTTCTGCTATCTCCGAATAAGCTTTACAGTGCAGCATTGTTTGCAAAAGCTCGGCTGCCTTTCCTCGCAGTATCATTATCAGCTCTGTTGCTTTTTCCTCTTCGGTCCACTTGTTACGTTCAGCGGCAATTTCAAACTGATGTCTGAACACTGCCCATGGCCCTTGTCCGTCGAATAATGGTGGTCTTGTCGTTTTCTCTCTTCCATATGTCTCTGTTTTCGATTCATTGTATTTTTTAAATTTCTCTCTTTCTTTTCTCTGTTCTTCTTTTAGTCCATCTATTTCTGCTCTGACCTGTTTTCTTAAGTCGGCCATCTCCTGTTCCGTGTGTGATATGAGGTTGGCTACGTCAGTTTTTACCTCTTCCCGTAGGACATCTATGGATACCTGGAAGTTGGCTATATCGGATTTCACATCTGACCGCAAAATATCATTGTTGGATTGCATATCCGACCGCAGAGTATCAATGTCACATTTCATATCTGACCGCAAAGCATCCAAGCCGCAAGTCATATCTGACCGTAAAACATTATTGTCTGATCGCAAAGTATCCAAGCCGCAGGTCATATCTGACCGCAAAGTATCCAAGCCGCAGGTCATATCTGACCGCAAAGTATCCAAGCCGCAGGTCATATCTGACCGCAAAGCATCAATGCTGCAAATCATGGCTTCCCAATCTTTGTGAACCCCAAATTCATACTCCGACGGATCGTGATTATTTTCCAAAAGCCATTCCTCGAGCCGTCCTTGCAGTTCGGCTTTTAGGCCAGTTGCATCCAGGCCTCGATTCCTTAGTTCTCGTCTCAAATCGGGAACGCGCAAATCGTCCAGTATTTTAGGTCCCATTTCTGTCGTTTAAAACTCTGTCTCGCTGTCTTTTACCTCTAGTGAATCGATATCCCTTTTACGACGTTAAATCCCACTCCTGACACCAATGTTGTAACCCGGGGTCTGATGAATTAATTAACGTAAGGATATCTTTATTGGATTTAACTAATGGCAAATACGGCTGGACGATTTGGTCGATTGCTTGTCCCGACGGAACTGCCTAATGACTCGAATCGCTAGATACGACTTTGAAATAAAAGATTCTGAATATTAACTAAACTTAATTAATTAATTATTTAATTAATTAATTAATGTCAGGGATCCAACAATATTTACTTCTTCATTTAATTAAACATAGTTTCAATAGTTTCAATCTTACAAATTAAGGTCGATTGAAAACTATTAAGACCTCTCAGCTTTACTAAATCTACCAAATGTATCGATTCATGAGGGAATTGTGAAATGTTTATAAATCGTGAAATATTTTATGTTATTATAATATCATTATTAGGCCAATATGTTAAAAAACATGTGTACGTATATGTTTCAAACGAGGAAGATCGCTATGAAACAAACTTATGCGGTAATACCGAGTATCCTCATGACAAAGTTGATAAAAGTGAGTTTGTCCGATTTTTCCATTTCTAGTTTTAAAATAAGAGTTGTTTTTAGGAGGAGCAATAAACATTACTTGTACAAACGTTATTCTCGGAAGTTCCATTACAATTAGAAAGTTTACTGGGGTACGGCCTAGGTGGTTGATACTCTGTGAAGTGCAAGTCTTCTCAAGAGATCTACCTAAAGGTTAATCATTATTCTATTGCAGAATGTTTATAATAATTATTAAATATATTGGTAATACCTGTAATGATAATTTTCTTCCGACAATATTGTAATTTTACAGAAACGAATATGTCCGGTGTTTTTGTGGGATGTCTTAAGAACGAATATCAATGTTATAATGACCGCTGCATAACCAAGGATTGGTTATGCGATGGAATAAGAGATTGTCCGGAGGGAGATGATGAATCATCGAAATGCGGTATTTTATGATTAGGGCCCACTAAAAATATTTAATATATATAGATATATATAGATATTGTTGTAACCCGGGGTCTGATGAATTAATTAACGTAAGGATATCTTTATTGGATTTAACTAATGGCAAATACGGCTGGACGATTTGGTCGATTGCTTGTCCCGACGGAACTGCCTAATGACCCGAATCGCTAGATACGACTTCGAAATAAAAGATTCTGAATATTAACTAAACTTAATTAATTAATTATTTAATTAATTAATTAATGTCAGGGATCCAACATTGCCCCCTCCTTAAATCTGTTCGTCCCGAACAGGCTGTTCTGTTTCTCCGTGATATTTTGCTAATCGATTGCTGTGGACCACTTTCATTCTAGTCCTTGCCGACTTCTGTATGCGGTATACCACGTCGTTTATTTTCTTTATGATTCGGTATGGTCCTTCCCAATCTTTTTGTAACTTTGGCGACTTCCCTTTTCTTCGTTGGGGGTTGTATAGCCAGACTAGTTCATCTTCTTTAAAACTTACATCATTGGCTTGCCTATCGTATCTCGCTTTGGCTTGATCGCTATTAACACTTATATTTTTCCGGGCAACCTGATGTGTGTCGGCAAGTGTATTTCTTAGGCTTGAAACGTAGTCACATGCCGACTTAGGTTCTTCTGCTCTTCCGAACATCATATCGGCAGGAAGACGAATCTCCCTCCCGAATGTCATTTTCGATGGACTGATTCCTGTCGTTTTATGCACGGCTGTCCGGTAGGCCATAAGGAAAAGTGGTAGGTATCTGTCCCAGTCATCTTGCTGTTCACTTACCATTTTTGACAAATACTGTTCCATGGTCCTATTAAATCTCTCGACCATACCGTCCGATTGCGGATGTAATGCAGTGGTTCTTGTCTTATGGATTCCAAGGTTTTCGCATAGCTCTTGAAATATTTTCGACTCGAAATTCCTTCCTTGGTCCGAATGTAACTCTAATGGCACCCCGAATCGACTAATCCAATTATTTACGAGAGCATCAGCTACATTTTCCGCCTCCTGGTTTGGCAGTGCAAACGCTTCAGTCCATTTGGTGAAGTAATCGCTGATCACTAAAATGTACCGATTTCCCTTCTTTGATGCAGGGAATGGTCCGGCAATATCCAAAGCTATTCTTTCAAAAGGTACTCCCACATTATAAGGTTGCATTAGACCTTTAGTCTTCTTTTGAGGTCCTTTACTGGTTGCGCAATTATTGCAATTCCTACACCACTCCTCAACGTCTTGTTTGTAGTGCAACCAGTAAAACCTCTCCCTCACCTTCCTGATGGTTTTATTCACTCCCAGGTGTCCACCTGAGGTTCCGTTATGGAATTCTTGTAACACCTCAGAGACGCAAGATCTCGGAAGTACTATTTGAAGGTGATAGTCGGTGCCATCCTCTGTTTCCCACTTCCTATGTAGGAGTCCATTACTAATTCTCAAGGAATCCCACTGTGCCCATTAGGACTTAGTAACTTCTCCGTGCTCCGCTATCTGTTGCCAATCTGGTTTCACCCCGGCCTCCATCCACTGTAGTATGGGTGCAAGTGCTTCGTCTCTTAATTGTAGATCTCGTAACCCGCTTTCCGTCCAGGGTTCGGGAGCCGTGATACGAATTTGTCGACATTCTTCGGTTTCCTGTTTTTTCTCTGCGTTGTTGCAGTGTCTGCAGTTAAGTGGACAAGGACGTCGTGATAGCGCATCAGCGTTGTTGTGTATTTGACCTCTCCTGTGTTCAATATTGAACTGAAAACCCTGTAGTTTTTCAATCCACCTCGCCATCTGACCTTCTGGGTTTTTAAAGTTTAGCAGCCACCTCAGGGAGGCGTGATCCGTTCTTAGCAAAAACGGCTGGCCCAAAAGATATTTCTGGAAATGTTTCATGGATTCTACTGCTGCTAATAATTCTCTCCGGGTCACGCAATAGTTCCTTTCCGCTTTAGACAGTGAGCGGCTATAAAATGCTAGAACTTTTTCTTCATTTTCAACTTGCTGGGAAAGAACTGCTCCGATTCCACAGTTACTGGCATCTGTATCGAGGATAAAAGGTAATCCGGGAATAGGATATGCCAGGATCGGTGCCGTTGTCATTGCTTCTTTCAGATTATTAAACGCTTTCTCACAGCTGCCGTTCCAGATAAATGGCTTGCCTTTTACAGTAAGCTCATGAAGGCTTTTTGCGATGTTTGAAAAGTTGGCAATAAATCGTCTGTAATAGGTACAAAGTCCTAAGAAGCTTTGAAGTTCCTGGATATTTTTGGGTACAGGCCAATTTTTTACTACCTCGAATTTATCTGGATCTGTACTAACACCTTCAGAAGACACGATATGGCCAAGGTATTTGACTTCTTTTTTAAAGAGTGAGCATTTCTTTGGACTCAGTTTCATGCCTGCCTCTCTAATCCTACTAAATACTTCTCGGAGGTTGTCTAAATGTTCTCCAAATGTTTTTCCGACAACAATTATGTCATCCAAATATACTAGGCATACTTTCCAATTGAGTCCCCTTAGTATATGTTCCATTAATCTTTCAAACGTCGCTGGGGCATTGCATAGCCCGAACGGCGTGACAGTGAATTGCCATAGTCCTTCACCTGTCGAGAAAGCCGTTTTTTCTTTATCATCAGGATGTAACTCCACTTGCCAGTAACCACTTTTGAGATCTAATGTGGAAAAAATTTTTGATCCCGAGAGAGTGTCTAAAGTGTCATCGATTCTAGGTAAGGGGTAGCTGTCCTTAAGTGTCATTTCGTTCAGCTTTCTATAGTCGACACAAAAACGAAGTGATCCGTCTTTCTTCTTAACGAGTACCACCGGTGAGCTCCAGGGGCTATTTGACGGTTCAATAACCCCTTGGTCTTGCATTTCTTTTATCATTTCCTTGGCGTTTGCTCTTGTAATTAAAGGAAGTGGACGGGGGTTTTGTCGAATGGGTTTAGCACCGGCCGTATTTATTTGATGTTGCACGAGGTTAGTCCTACCCAAAGGGCTGTCTTGTTCAGCCATTATATCCTGAAATTCGCTAAGCAGATTTTTCGCTTGTTGATAATCTTCTTTTTGTAGAGTTTTGTCTAAATCTTTCAGGAGATTGTCCATTAATGGTTTAGACATAGTATCCCTTTTGATATGCTTATTTCCACTTCCATCTAATGTTAATATGCGTTCCACGTTCCTGCAAAGTGCGATAGGTGTTCCTGCTTTGATCTGTTGTTCCTGGTCAGATAGATTCATTACCCTCAGTGGAACTCTGCCGGTGTTCAGCTTGACTAGTGCTCGTCCTATTAGTAGTCCTTGGCCAATGCCCGATTGATCTTCGACTGCTCCTATACCAAATTTTGTATAGTCGCCTTCTAGCCCGCCCCAAATTAAGCTTTCCGACTGTGCCGGGATGGTCTCGTTTTGTAATACTTTTACAAACGTGTCTTTGACTTCTGTACCTCCGTAGTGTAGAGGAATCTCCATTGCTCCTTGTTGAAGGGTGCCGCCCTTCATGTCAATGGAAATTCCATAGCGTCGCATGAAATCCAATCCCAGTATACATTCGTCTGTTATATTGGCTATCATAAATTCCTGTTCGAATGACTTGCCTCCTAAATCCACTGTAATAGTTGTGGTTCCTTGAACTGGCACTAATTCTCCGGTGGCTGTTTTTAGCTTGTAGTTGTTGGTCGTTACTTTACTGTTTCTTGCCAACTTTGGTTGGACAATAGAAGTAGATGCCCCTGTGTCTATTACAAGATTATATTCTTTCCCTCCAATTTTCCCTTTAACCTCTAGTGATGATCCTTTTCCTAATGCTGTAACGTGAAAGACGAGTGGGGCATTTCGAGTTTGCTGAAACGATCTTTGCCCCTTAAAATTAGTAGCTTCAGGTTTTTCTGATTTATAGGGCTCTCTCCAGTACTGCCGATTTTTGGAGAAGGTCGTTCTACATTCTCGGGCTAAATGGCCAGGCTTGTTGCACCTGAAGCACCTTGGTCTTCTATCTACTACCTGGAATCTTAAGTTTCTTTGGGGCTTGCTGAGGTCATTAATTTGTCGAGCTATTTTTGTAATCATCTCTCTGTCTTTGTCATTATCTTTATCTTTCTCCTTGCCTCTGTCTTCCTGAGCTTCAATTTTCTTTACATTCAAGCTTTTTTGGATTGAGGCTCTTGCCGCTTCCATGGAGATTGCAAACGCCAATGCTTCATGGCTGGCCTTTATTCCATGAATTTTTAGTGCCATTTTGGTTTCCGCATCCCTTATCCCATCAACGAAGGCGTCAGTTATAATGTTTTCAATGAAATCCGTTGACTGTCCTGGATGGGCTAAGTATGCGAGCCTTCTGACGTCAGCTTCTAATTCTTGGAGTGATTCGCCCTGTTTTTGCGTACGGTTTTTTAATTCGTTTTTATGTACTTCCAGCATGTGGCCATTCCCAAATCTTCTTTCCATTGCTTCTGCTATTTCTGAATAGGCTTTACAGTGGAGCATTGTTTGCAAAAGCTCGGCTGCCCTTCCTCGCAGTACCATTATCAGTTCTGTTGCTTTTTCCTCTTCGGTCCACTTGTTACGTTCAGCGGCAGTTTCAAACTGATGTCTGAACACTGCCCATGGCCCTTGTCCGTCGAATAATGGTGGTCTTGTCGTTTTCTCTCTTCCATATGTCTCTGTTTTCGATTCATTGTATTTTTTAAACTTCTCTATTTCCCTCCTCTGCTCTTCTTTTAGTGCATCTAATTCTGCTTTAACCTTTCTCAGGTTGGCCATCTCCTTGGATGATCTGAGGTCGGCTACGTCCGTTTTTACCTCTTCCATGGATGTCTGGAATTTGGCTGCATCAGTTCTTACCTCTTCCCGCAGAACATCCATGGATGTCTGGAATTTGGCTACGTCTGTCTTTACCTGCTCCCGTAAAACATCCATGGCTACCTGGAAGTTGGCTATATCGGATTTCATATCCGACCGCAAATCATTAATGTCGCATTTCATATCTGACCGCAAAGCATTATTGTCGCATTTCATATCTGACCGCAAAGTATCAATGCTGCAAATCATGGCTTCCCAATCTTTTTGAACCCCAAATTCATACTCCGACGGATCGTGATTATTTTCCAAAAGCCATTCCTCGAGCCGTCCTTGTAGTTCGGCTTTTAGGCCAGTTGCATCCAGGCCTCGATTCCTTAGTTCTCGTCTCAAATCGGGGACGCGCAAATCTTCCAGTATCTTAGGTCCCATTTCTGTCGTTAAAACTCGCTGTTTTACCTCTAGTGAATCGATATCCCTTTACGACGTTAAATCCCACTCCTGACACCAATGTTGTAACCCGGGGTCTGATGAATTAATTAACGTAAGGATATCTTTATTGGATTTAACTAATGGCAAATACGGCTGGACGATTTGGTCGATTGCTTGTCCCGACGGAACTGCCTAATGACTCGAATCGCTAGATACGACTTCGAAATAAAAGATTCTGAATATTAACTAAACTTAATTAATTAATTATTTAATTAATTAATTAATGTCAGGGATCCAACAATATATTTGACTATTATCGTATATTTAATTAAATATAAATATATTTCGTTTCGTGATTCAATCTCAATATAAATGTTTTGGAAATATAATTGTTTTTAGATCGATTTTGCAAAAAAGGTAAATTTAAATGCTTGAAAAGAAATCTATGCGTCAATGAAGATGCTAGATGTGATGGCACCGCGGATTGTCACGACTTTTCTGATGAACAAAGCTGCTGTAAGATAGAAACGTTTTTTGTAAATTTGATAAATTTAGAATGTCAAAAAATAATTAGATTTTAGTAATTACATTCATTAATTCAGTTCAATTGGAAACAGAAACTGACTTTCTCACAGCAACACGTCGAGGAATGCCAGGTCATTACGTTTGTTCTCATGGCTGGAAAAAAACACAGAGTTTTGATGTTTGTCGCAAATTTGGAAGGTTCAACTGTTACATTCATTTAGGCTTTTAAAAATATCAACTTCCTTTTGGTAAATTTTAAATGATATTTAATTGTAAATCATTTGTAAGATGGTAATTGAATTGAACTTATTTAACTTAATATTACGCACTGGAATTTTATATTCATTCTAACATTAACACTTTGATATTAATTCAATCAGTTTGTGAACTGACAGAGTATTATATATTTGTTTGACAGAAAATATTTAAATTCTTTCTATGTGACTATATCTGACAAAATGGAAAGATTTATCATTATAACAAGGTTTGATACGGATGACATACCAAGTATGAAATACTTCCGATCTAGGTTAACGATAGTCTTAAAAACTTTGAGGTCATCAGTGAAAGTAATTGAGATAACAAAACATTTTTAAGTTCAAGATGCCAATCTGGTAAAATCATAAAAGTTCAATGCGAGCTTCCAAAGAAAACAGGTGTGTATTAAACAATTATTTGTAGATATACTGATGGTCAGATGCATCCATTTCAAATTTTCATTCATTTCTAATCAAAATTACATTATCAAAATTCAGCAATTATTCAAATTATTACACATATTATATAAATCATTGCGGTTTCATTTTTGCGATGCATAGAAACTGAAAGCTTGTGCGGTACACGTGGATTACCTGACGGCGATTTTGAACCTTACATTATTAAAGGATTACAATCAAAAAACGGTGCCTGGCCGTGGCACGCTCAAATATTCATCGACGGACAATATATATGCGGAGGAAGTATTGTAAAAAAGAATTGGATACTTACTTCGGCTCATTGCCTTACGTACAAATATATGTTTATTTTTTTCTTTAAGCAAAGTAACCATTGCAGAATACGATATAATTGAAATAAAATCATTCCAAAATTATCAATTATTTTAAGGAACTTATAAATGCAATAAGAATTGCTTTTTTTTTTATAAAGGAACATAGATATTTGATTCAATTTGTTTCATCTCATTGCCAAAATATTGTTAATCCTTCAACCAGGGATAAATTTAATTCAGTTCATGTCATGGTGGACACAAATGTACGTGATGACCCGAATGAAAAAAAATTTCCCGCCTCCCATGTCGTTATTCACCCTAAATATGACGATGCGGACGATGATCATGATGACATAGCATTAGTTAGACTCAAGGAGCCATTAATCTATTCAAAACATGTAAGGCCAATTTGCTTGCCTGACAGAGTATTAGACAGCGACACGTTTGCGTCCTACCGATATTGCTTATCTAGTGGATTTGGGCATATTGATAGAAGTAAGTAAATGAAGTTTATATAAAGATAATATTGTAATAACCAATAATTGCCAATCAATTTATTGAAATACTAAATTAATTAATCAGCAATATAATCTTAATTATTCTTCAATTATCTGGATCTAGGGATCCAATCTGCCCCCCCCACCCCCTTAAATCTATTCCCATATTTCATTTTCACTCTAGTGTTGGATCCCTAGATCCAATAAATTGAAGAATAATTAAAATTATATTGCCGATTAATTAATTTAATAATTAATTAAATTTAGTGGCAATATAATTTGAGAATTAATTAATTGGTGCTATTCAGACTCTTTGGTTATGTACCTTGACAAATGGATTTATCTCGGAAAGTAGAGCGAGAATTAGAGAACAGCAGATTTCAAGACTTAGACATTTGAAGCATCGTGCATCTTCCAAGCCATCTGACAACTTTCAATAAACCTGACCTTCTATAATTAGTTTGAGGACCCCGGGTTATTACATTGGTGTCAGGAGTGAGATTTAGAGTTAAAGGGTATCCAAGAGTAACTAAGGTAGAAGCTTGTTTAGTTGAAAAGTGAAGGATGCCGAAGTACTTGGATGAATTGTACGTGCCTCGATTGAGACAAGAATTGAGAGATCGTGGCCTGGACTGCAAAGGCACGAAAGCTGAGATACGAGAACGACTTGGGGCATGGCTGACAGAGAATGGCCATGACCCGGAGGAATACGAATTCGAGTCTCGATATAGTAAGTTGCTGAGAGAGTTAGAGGAATGTAGGAGGAGTATTATGGGCGATTTAAAAAACACAGCGGTTCGGTGTCAGGATGTCTCACTGGTTTCAGGTGAAAGTTTGCAGAGAACTCTAGGAGGATTATTAGGGGCGATTTGAAAGGCACAGCGGTTCCGCGTCAGGATGCCTCTTTGGTTTCTGGTGGAAACTCTACTGAGAAGAGTTCTGATGTTTCAAGTACCGTTTCTGGCAGCATTGGGATGGAGTCATTAGAAGGCACATCCAACCACAGAGCGTGCGTGTCTCCAGAAACTCTGTGCGTGATGGCAGACTTAGAGAACTCGACGTTGGCGCCCATAGAGTTATCAGATCAGGTCGAGTCGTCCAGGGCCCAGAGAGCTCACGGAGGTTTTAGTGGAGCAAGTGGAACTTTCGGAGGAGCCTGTGGAATTGCCGGTGGATCATGTGGAGTTGTTGGTGCAGCCCGAGGAGTTACTGATGAGTCACGTGGAGTTGCCGGTGGAGCGCACGGATTTGATGGTGGAACAAGTAGAGTCTACAGAACAGCCAATGGATTTCCCGACAGAGTCTGCGAAGTTATTAGTACCGCCCGATGAGTTACCGATGAAGGACATTGAGTTACCAGTGAAGCACACGAAGTTGATGGTGGAACAAGTAGAGTCTACAGAACAGCCCATGGATTTACCAGCTGATGTTTCGGCTCCATTGGAAATAACAGAAGGGAGTGCTCGGGATTTCGGGAGAGTGCCTAGCAAGGAAAATGGAGCAGGTGAACCTGTAGAGAGTCTGAGATCTGGCGACATGGTGGAGCAGGAGGTTGAGCATAGAAATGGCGATGTTCCGCGACTGAAACTTGCGGGACGCAGAAGTAAAAGGGGAGAAACAGAAATCCCAGAAGATGGCAAAGCAAATGGATCTGGGATTTGCAGCCATGAGATTGTTGGAAGATCGGATCCTATTCCTAGAGTAAAAATGAAAATGGGAATAGATGTCTGTTCGGGACGAACAGATTTAAGGAGGGGGCAGTGCTGGATCCCTAGATCCAATAAATTGAAGAATAATTAAAATTATATTGCCGATTAATTAATTTAATAATTAATTAAATTTAGTGGCAATATAATTTGAGAATTAATTAATTGGTGCTATTCAGACTCTTTGGTTATATACCTTGACAAATGAATTTATCTCGGAAAGTAGAGCGAGAATTAGAGAACAGCAGATTTCAAGACTTAGACATTTGAAGCATCTTCCAAGCCATCTGACAACTTTCAATAAACCTGACCTTCTATAATTAGTTTGAGGACCCCGGGTTATTACATTGGTGTCAGGAGTGGGATTTAGAGTTAAAGGGTATCCAAGAGTAACTAAGGTAGAAGCTTCTTTAGTTGAAAAGTGAAGGATGCCGAAGTACTTGGATGAATTGTACGTGCCTCGATTGAGACAAGAATTGAGAGATCGTGGCCTGGACTGCAAAGGCACGAAAGCTGAGATACGAGAACGACTTGGGGCATGGCTGACAGATAATGGCCATGACCCGGAGGAATACGAATTCGAGTCTTTCGACAATCTCATGGCTGCGAATCCTAGATCTTTTTGTTTTGTCCTTTTTGCGGATTTCTGTTTCCTCCCTTTTTGCTCCTGTATCCCATAACTTTCGGTCGCGGAACTTCGCCACTTCCAAGTTCACCCTCCTGCTCCACCATGTCTCCACATCTCAAACTCTCTTTAGGATCTGCTCCACTTTCCATGCTAGGCACTCTCCCATGACTTCCGAAATCCCGAGCATTTTCTCCTTCTGTTATCTCTAAGCCGTAACATCTGCAGGCTCCCCTGATTTAGCTGATTCAATGGGCTCCGCCGGAAAATCCTCGGATTCCTCCGAAGACTCCACAGGTCCAATTGATATCAAGGATTCCGCTGGTAAATCCATGGTCTCTTCCGAAGACTTCATTTGTTCCAGTACTAACTCCGTGTGTTCCACTGGTAACTCTACGTGCTTCATCAGTAACTCCTCGGGCTGCACTAATAACTCCACAGGCGCTGCTTGTAAATCCATGGGCTGTTCTGAAGACTCTACTTGTTCCACCATCAACTTCGTGTGCTTCACCGGTAATTCAATGTGCTTCATCGGTAACTCCTCGGGCGATAGTAATAACGTCACAGACTCTGCCGATAAATCCATGGGCCCTTCCGAAGGTTCCACTTACTCCACTAACACCCCCGTGAGCTCTCTGGGCCCTGATGACGACTCGACCTGATCTGATGACACCATGGGCGAGTCCTCTGAGTCCACCATCACGCACAGCATTTCTGGATACACGCACGCACTGTTGTCGGATGTGTTTTCTAATGACTCCATCCCGATGCTGCCAGAAACTGTACCTGGAACAATGGATATGATTTGTTCTTCGTTGGACCATTTTTGCAGAGTTCCTCTCCTTATTCCTCGCAAGATGGAAGCACCACTCTGCTCTCCTTAAAGGACACCATCAGGACTCTTCTCAGTAGAGTTTTCAACCGAAACCAACGAGACATCCTGACATGGAACCGCTTTGTTTTCCAAATCGCACTTAATACTATCCCTCCACTCCTCTCTGCACTTTCTCAGAAATTCAGTATATTCAGACTCGAATTCGTATTCCTCCGGTTTATGGCCATTCTCTGTCAGCCATGCTTCAAGGCGCTCCCGTATCTCAGCTTTCGTGCCTTTCCAATCTAGGCCTCGATTTCTCAATTCTCCTCTCAATCGAGGCACGTACAATTCATCCAAGTACCGCGGCATCATTCACTTTTCAACTAATCAAGCTTCCACCTTAGTTACTCTTGGATCCCCTTTAACTCTAAATCTCACTCCTGACACCAATGTAATAACCCGGGGTCCTCAAACTAATTATGGAAGGTCGGGTTTACTGAAAGTGTTCAGATGGCATGGAAGATATACAATGTTCAATTGTCTAAGTCTTGGAATCTGCTGTTTCTCTTACTCTCACTTTGCTTTTCGAGATAAATCTATTTGTCGAGACTCATAACCAAAGACTCTGAACAGTACCCATTAATCAATTATCAAATTATATTGCCAATCAAATTAATTACTAAATTAATTAATCAGCAATACAATATTAATCATTCTTAAATTATCTGGATCCAGGCATCCAACAATATATTCTTTAAATTTTACATATAAAGAAAAAATATTTCTATTAAAAACTTTTTTAAATATTAATCATTTCCTTTAGTTGTAAAATGGTATATTACTGTATTTATCTGTGTTAGTGAAAGGTTAGTCAGTAGTAACAAATATATTGAAAAAATTCAATCTCAAACCATCAAGATGGACAATTTTCATGTAATACCAGACCCAAATATTTGCAACATGGAAGACTAAATAGACTTTCTGCCACCGAGTGTTTACAAGAATTGTCTGATTTGGATAAAGGACCAGTTAACGATTATTTGGAGCAATTGACTTCTGAAACATTTTGTGCTGGTTCATCTCCCACTATCGATGGAATAAACATTTGCAATGTTATATTTAAAACGTATAAAGTATAGTTATAATTGTTGAGTAAATACAAATCATTATTCGATTTCAGGGAGATAGCGGTGGTCCATATGTTTGCAAAAATGATCGTAGAATATGGACATTAATAGGTGTAATCACATCTACTTTTAGGTCGTCGGATGATGTACGCTGCACATTGGGATTGTTTACAAAAGTGGATCACCATTTAGAATTCATTCATAAAGGTGATTTTAATGTGGATGGTGACCATTGCAAAATTAACTAACAAGAGTTTTCGATTTTAATAGTTTTCCAGCAGGAATTTTCAGTAAGTACTGAAACCAGCAATGCTTGTACAAAATACCTATTCGACCCCTTAACATATTCCATAATAATGTTACTCCTCGATTTTTATCTGAAATAACATAACATATGATGACGGAAAATTTTTTATTATCCGGAATAAGATTTCCAGATTACCATTCTTGTTTGAAATAGTTAAAAAAATATGTCATATGGAATATATTTGTCTCATTGCACATATCACATTTTTAAAGTAAAAGTCTGTTGATCTTGTTGAAGACACTTTTATTGAGGCTAATTTTTTTACTAAAGAAACCTTTCTCAATTCTATAGAGATATGGGGTACATGTTTCACTTTTTCTATAGAAAGATTCCGGCTTTAAAGAGATGTTTAAGA
>CM067535.1:2732500-3225000 GCA_034509925.1 Hirudinaria manillensis | reverse complement strand
TACCAATGCATTAAAAACAATGTTTGATAGCACCTTAATATTTACTCAACTTAAAAAGTAATATTATTCATTTGCAATATTAGTAACATTCTTAATTTTTAATATTAATAATATTATTTATTTGTATTGACAGATATTATTCAGACACTTTGTACGAGCCAACATCTAATAAAATGCATAAATTTTCGTTAGAAGTAAAATTGATAGCGAAGATTTACCACATATGAGATACTTCCAAAGAAGGTTAATGAAATTTTTTTTTACTTTATAGATTATCAGTATAAATTTTTAGTTTGATATTTTAACTTTTTCAGATCACAATGCTTCTCTGGTCACGTGATAAACCTTCGATGCGAGATCCGTTGGAGAAACGGTATGAATTGGCTAAATATTTAGAGAAAGCGATTATAAATCGATGCTTTTTCATGATTGAATTCATTTACTTAATACTATTTAATTAATACTAATTTACAATACAAATTGTAACATTATTCCATTTATTTTTATGAATTTATTTTGGTCACAGAAACTGAAAGTATTTGTGGAACACGTGGTTTGCCCGACGGTGATTTTGAACCGTATGTTATCAAAGGTGACCAATCCAAAAATGGTGCCTGGCCGTGGCAGGCTCAAGTTTTTGTCAACGGACAATATGCATGCGGAGGTAGTATTATAAAGGAAAATTGGATACTTACTTCGGCTCATTGCTTTGGTTACAGGTACTTTTTTTCTTGAAACGATGTAGCACGCGTATCTAAATAACAAAACTTATAATTTTTTAAATAACTAACAAATGCAAGTAGAATTGTTTTATAAATGAACGTTGATATGTGATTCAATTTGTTTCAACTTATTGCCCCAAATATTGTTAATCCTTCAAGCAGGCGTAAAATTGAATCAATTCATGTTATGGTTGAAACAAATATACGTGACGATCCCAATGAAAAAAAACTTCCTGCCTCCCATCTCATAACTCATCCAAAATATGAAAGAATTACTTCTTTTAACGACCTGGCATTGGTCAGACTCAAGTCACAGATAATCTATTCAAAATTTGTAAGGCCGGTCTGTTTGCCTGGTGGAGTTATGGGCAACGAAATGTTTACGTCTCATCGACATTGCGTAGCGACTGGATTTGGGCATATTGATAGAAGTTGGTAGTCAAGATTATGTAGAGATTTTGCATCTGTCAGTTTTTGTAAAAAAAATTGTTAAATATATATAACATTATATTCTTATGTTATATATTTTGAATTTATGTAAGTCAGTAAAAGGTATAGGGTTTAAAACAAAATCAAATTGGACGATTTCAAGATGGTTCCAGACCCAAATATTTGCAACAAGGAAGACTAAATATACTTACTGACATTGAATGTTTACATGAAATGTCTAGTCTGGGAGGCGAATCACCTGATATATATAGGGTCCTCATAAAGCCTGAGACATTTTGTGCCGGCTCATCTCCCACTAATGGAATAAATATATGCACGGTTGTATTTGAAACGTGTAACTTTGCATAAAATTGTTGTGTACAATTGATTCATTAATTGATTTTAGGGAGATAGTGGTGGTCCTTATGTCTGCAAAAATGATCGTAGATTATGGACATTAATTGGTGTAACAACATCTTCTGGTAGTGATAAATCAGGTTTGCCTTGCACATTAGGTTATTTTACGAAAGTGGATCGGTATTTGGATTTCATTTGCAAAGGTCATTTTAATGTAAATTGATGTTTAATGTGAAATTACTAACAGGAGTCTCAATTTTATTAGTTTTCCAACAGGAATTGACAACAGAAACTGAAATCAAAAGTGTTTGCACGAAATACCTATTCGACCCATTACCATATTTTATAATATTATGCTACAATGCAATTTCCAACTGAATGTTTACACGTACAAATACAAAAAAAAAGTTATAATTATCTTGAATATGTAAAACATTACTAGAATTTGAAAAAAAATATCTTAAACGTGGGAAAAAGTATATTTTCTCTTTTAGCCACGATTTAAGTAATTGTGCAATAAAATCTAGATATGATATACATTTTCCATCTAACTTACATTTAACATTAATTGACCATGACCAAATTTAAATTCCTTCAAGTATTTGTCTCCTTTGGAACTCACGAGAATATGACGAGTGAGATAGTAAAACTAACGTTAATAGAATTATTGATTGAAAAGTAGCCATGTCTTTCCAGGTAATGATATTCGCTCTCCTTTAAAACATAGAGTCTCAGTTGGCAAACACTATTGCTTAAATAAGATTCAAATCGTTAACTTTCTTGACTCTAGGTAGTTAGTAAAACGCTGGAAATTCATTTTCTCTCCGTGTCTCGGCTCTAACAGATACGAATTATTGATTTACAAACGAGGATCTTCAAAAGCTCGATTAGACATCAGTTTCTTAAAAGAAATTTAAATTATTGCAAATTGAAAAATCTAAAAATAATTTCATATTTTTCAAAACTTTTGAAAAACTTTGAAAGTGAAACCTTTATATTATGACAATTATAATATAATTCCGCAATATTATTATCAAATATGTGGTATTCTAAATGTATGAATCTTTCATTATGATGAAATCAAAATAGGTCAAAATTATGTTAGTACCACATTAAAATAATAATAATAATAATGAAATAATATAATAATAATAATATGGAAAAGCGAACTTCGAGACGGATTCCCATCACTTTAAGCTCACAGAGCCATATATTAAAAAATGAAATTTTCTTACCTTTTGGAGTATTGACGTGTTTGATAAGACCAGATATTGAGCATTTAATAAGAGTTGCATCAATTTGAAGAACAGTACCCCGATATGTCTAATACCATGCTATTATAATAAATACAGCAGTTATCTCCCAGAACGCAAACCATTTCTAGATAACGTCATGCATAAAATAACATGCTGAAGTTAATTATCGCCGGCATATTTTCCAAAATGCTGCAATTATTTCAAAATTCCATTCGTCAATTTCTGAAATATTCAACACTTGCACCTAATTCAAATTCGTTACTGAATACTAAAACTTTAACTTAAAAAATAATTAATTGTCAATTCGTGATTTTCTTAACATTTACTGAATTTCGCACAATATCCATTAAAATGAGTACACGCGCACTTGTTGTTACAATGACTTATCTAGCCGCTGGAATATCTGAAGTGCAATACACCTGAAACCATTCTGCTCTCGCAGGTAGTCCAATTTATTTGTTTCTTACTTATAAGTAATTTCATAATAATTGATGAGGGTTACCATCTCTCGCTAGGATCCTGATATGACTGACAACAACCCTATCGAATAAATCCAGCATGAACCAGTTGTTTCCATTGTCGTCTTCATCGGTGTGCGCACACGGTGACATTAGCAGAGTAGTATTCCCATCCACCGCATACCAAGGCATTTTATCCAAGTATGTGGTGCTCTGACAGGCCCTTTTGTATAGGGCAAGATTCTGACCGTCTTCGACCGGAAATACTTCACTATATACAAATGCAGTACATCAGTAAACTAACCTTGATAGATTTTTAATTTCTTGGTATCATCTTAAAAAAAAAAAAAAGCAAATGATTTTTGGACAATCTTATAATTACATGAAATCAAAATTTAATGCCATGTCCTTCTCAGTTTTCGATTTAATGACATTCGGTCTCCTCTACATCCTTTATAATATCTCTTTAACGAGATGACTAGTCCAGATTTAATTTGCAAACACATCTAATTGTTAATGACTAAAGTTCATTTTGACCTCGTTGTTTTCGGCCCTGATGGACACACGAAATCATTATCTTGCAAATAAGGCACTTTTGGAAAGACATCACTTTCTTAGAAGTAATTAAAGCTATTAAAGTTTCATTTAGGATCATTAACGTGTCGCTAGAAGTTGTAATGAATAAGCTTCCATATGTTTATAGAAAATTTCAGCCTCTTACAATGCACAAAGTCGCTGAGTGCAAACGAATAATTTAACAAAACTCGAAAAAGTAAAAATTAAAGGATTTTTGTAATAAAACATTTGCAATATTATATTTATTTATATTATATATTTATTTATTTATTATTATTAATTATTATATATTTATATTATATCGCATTACATGATATTATATATTATCATTAATCTCATTACTTTCAGAACTTTTCCGTCACTCATTTTGTAAGCTTCGAAAAAATTACGAACGCAAATATATTTTGCAATCATGTAAATTACGTTCGTCTCTGAAACGGTCAATATTTCCAATTTTGTTTTGTAGAACCATGTGACAAAGATTAATTATATTTATTGAAAAGGACAAGAGAATGTTTTTCCTTCTCGGATCGACGAACATTTTCCCCGACAAACATTTTAACCCCTATTTTACCCGCCAAAGTATTTCAGATCCTCATTCGACCTCGAAACAGCAACTACATACAAAAATCGATGAACTCACATTAGGCTTCTCAAGCAGAAACTATGACATTTTAAGAGCGGATCTGAAGACAAGCCAGAGTTTTTTTTTATGTTCAGAGGATGATATTAATCTATCATCGTTTATGAAAAATAAAAATAACGTTTTCTGGATTTGAGTCACCATGAATATTAATGAACCTTTGGTGGTAAATTGGTTTTGATTAGAATAAAAGTCTACTCCAATATTCTAAAAATTGTTGTTGCTAAAATACAATTAAAAGTGAATTTTAATAATTTTCGCGGAATGGCCAAATAAACATCAAAGATTTTATTATTGGATCTATTAAGAAATTCTAGTTCATTATGATCTTCGGCAGCACTGAATACTGTCTTACTGAATAAAAATGGCTCCTATTCTTTTCCAAGTATTTTAATTTTGTTTGCACCTGACAACCTTTTCAAATTCAAAATATTTTTTTTTGCATTTTTATCAGGAATTTATTGATGCAAATTTCATTATATCCCTGCAACATGGACTCCTCCTCTTTCTTTCTTAATTTTATTTTAATGACCCATTTTCATCAATAATGAATTTTGCATAGTGTCATACCTTGTCTAATCACAAGATTGTTTTGCCACTAAATATTCAAAGTTATTTTATTAAATTAATGGTTTCTTTTTATGTTAATAAATATTCTTTTTAAGATAATAAATATTTGTTATTTTGTGAATTCTTACCTCTTCCAGCAAGGAATTCATAGGGAGTTCTTCGACTGAAGGACACAACGCTGGGACTAAGAGGCTTCATTGCTTCTCTCATTTTATGCAGATTATTAATCGTTATTATCAATTTCCAACTACAGATTGAATCACTTAGAAGCGATAACATTAAAAAGTGAAGTCATCTTATATGCAATTTTATTGCCGCATATTTATTAATATTTATTCTAATATTGTTTGAAGAAAGAACAGAAACAAAGTTTAATTTAATGCTAGTCACATTTATGCTTTTAATGTTTTTTTAATGTTAAAATGTTCCATAAACCTCAAATTCACAAAGACAAAGATGACCCCCGTTGATGTCATAGAGACGAACTTGATGAACTATGACATACCTGGCAGATGGAACATCTAAAGTGCAATTCACCTGAAACCATTCTGCACTGACAGGGGTTCCGAGGTATATTCCGCATAGTGGGTAAGTATTCATCGTTGGTCTCTTTTCCATCCAAGAACTGTTTGTCATTCCAATGGTAAGATTTTTGTACCTAATTCTCGTAGAGAGTTGGAACAAGCTTCCTCAGGAAGTTATCGAAGCAAAGAATATTGAAATATTTAAAATTTTACTAGATGACCACTTCGGAGATTGTAAATATTTAATTTGTTAGAGAGCGATGTACATAGTTTGTTAGTTTTTGTTGAAAGTTTTATGTTTTTGTTCAGGCGAGGGGTTCGCCCGTGCCTTATATAATAATAATAATAATAATAATAATAATAATAATAATAATAATAATAATAATAATAATAATAATTCCTTAATTACACAGTAGGTATTTAGGAGGTTGAATATGGAATATAACGATTTCCTCGGAAATGAGTTATTAGTGATGATTTTATTCTGGAAGCCTCATTTTACAAAGAAGAACAAAGGAAAAAAACTCACTTATGGATGCTACTCCCTCCCTAGCTAGGACTCGAACATAACTAACAACGACTTAGTCCAGCAAATCGACCATGAACCAATTGTTTCCATCATCGCCTTCATCCGTAAGGGAACACGTTGCATCCGGTACTGAACCATTTCCATCGACGGCATACCAAGAACGTTCGTTTGAAAAGGTGGAACTTTGGCCGGTTCGACGAGGCAAGGCTAAATTCGCTCCTTCTGCATAAAATGATATTTTGGGAAATGAAACTTCATTGAAGCCGTATTAATATTCATACTTCGGTAAGAGAATTTCTTTCCCGTTATCACCTGGATGAATTAAAAACGTTATAAAACATAGCTCGTAGCAATTATTTCTCAATTATAAAATAAATCATTAATCAAATAACATTACGTCATAATTTGAACATGATTTCTCATCCACTATTTGATACGGAGATGTAAAAAATAGCTGGCACAAGGCATCGATCATCCGATAATTGAAATTGATGCAGGAATTATATTTTACGCATTCGAATGTATGTATGAATCGCAATATACAATCGAGGTATATTTAAACTCTGGCACTTTGTCTTGTTTGTTTAAAATTTTATTTCTTTTAAATTTATGGCTACTTTAAATTTTAATCTAAAACACGCCCTCGGGATTGAAAATTCACTTGGAAGAAAAGTGATTGTAAACATTTATCAGTTACGCAGTTCTATGCTGGTCAAATAATTTACAGGACGAGTATAAACTATTTGAATATGAATATTTTAGAATCTGATGCTTTGATGTCCAAAGGAATAGTCAATTCTTTGCATTGATTATGATAATAGTCTGCATTAATTATGATATTTTGGTATGATTAAAAATTTCGGAAATAACTCTTTAAAACATTGTTTAAAACATTTGAAAGTTTAATAACTTTATTGAATTCAAGATCTCCTTGCAACACGGTTGTTCATATCGCATAAGCTCAAAGGATTAATTGCGGATTAAATATCCAGTGCATGCGTGAGTTGAAAAATTAAATCGTGAAGAAAATCTAAAAATTGGCAAAATGCAAGGTGTTTTACATGGAACGAAAAATTGTAATTAGCGTGGTCAAATGCATTCAGATATGTTTCACCGAGATGTGGCAAAAATGGAAGCTTTGAGAAACTGTTTTTAGAAAAATCAAGGCCGTAGAAAGAAACTAGTGAGCGATGCTAAAATAAGTTATTTTATATATATTCAAAAGTGTTCTGGCCATCTCAATTTCAAAGTTATTTTACTTTTACATATTGTTAAATGATTCCGAATACCTCAATTTCACAAATGCACAAGTAACCCCCATACACTGAGTAAACTCGTCCCTGATGCACAATGACATATCTGGCAGCTGGGATACCTGAAGTGCAATTAACTTGAATCCATTGGGCACTGACACCTGGTCCAAGGTAGAGACCGCACACTGGATAGGCTTTTATCACTGGAGTTTTTTCAACGGACGAGGTGTTTGTAACTCCAAAGGTAAGGTTACTGTACCTAATAACTTAGTTAAAAATTATGATTATAGTATTGCAAAACGATTTGAGAATTCAACAACATTAACATAATTCACTTTTTGACCTTTCCTAAATCTCAATTTAATTGAATAATATTATTAAATGATTATAATGATTTTAATAATTTTGAATGATTTTAAGATGGAAAAATAAAAAAAAAGGAAATATTTAGCTTAACGGTCCTTATTCACATTTCATTTTATAATTCAGAAAATTGAATTTAACAAAAGACTTTTAAAGCAATGAATTACGTCTTACTTATTGAAGGATTCCCATCTCTCGCTAAGATTCGAACGTAACTGACTACAACCATCTCGAACAAATCCACCATGAACCAATTGTTCCCGTTATCGCCTTCATTGGTATGCGAGCAAAATGATGCTATCAAAGGGCAATCCCCATCAACCGCATTCCAAGACATTTTATCTGCATACGTGGTGCTTTGGCAGGTTCTTTGATGCAAGGCGAGATTCTGATCCACTATAAAAGGAACTTTAGGATATTCAAAATATAAAAATGATCAAAAAATTCGTTGTTACCTTGATAGACGTTTGGATATCTCGGAATCATCTTAAAGAAATACATATGAATTTGAAATTGGAATTTAATATATCGAATTAAAATTTCTTACGTCGTAATTTGAACAGGAATATGTATACAGGAGTTTATACGGAAAGCTGTAAAAAAGGTGGCAGCTGGAATTGCTTTTCCAATAGTTGAAATTGACGCATGCATTAACAGCAGTACACTTGAGAGCGCATTTCAGTTTACTTCCAATGTTGTTGTAAATTTCTTGTGGAGTGTCCAATGCACATCCCGGTTGTCCGTTGCAATCTTGGGTTTTTTTAAACCTTTGGAAGTAACGAGAACATGCTGAGAGAAACAGTAAAACTAATGTTAATTGAATTATCGCTTGAACAGTTGCCATGTCTTTCCTAGCTTTCCAGGTAATGATATCCGGTCTCTTTTATAATATTGACTAGGTCAGAAGCATTAATACAAGTAAATGTGGGGCGAATAAACAGCGTACTGTTATTAAGTTGTTAAGAATGTCTTTAGCATAATGAAAGTAATATTATTGATCGAGTCATTGTTTCTCAGATGTGGCTTTTGAAAGAACTCTAATTTCTTAAAAACAAGAAAAACTATTGCGCATCGTGAGGTATGACGAGGAGTTTTCAATAGTTATAAAACTAGTTAAATTTAAAAAACCTGTATAACGAATATTGAAAAAAAAATTATATCATTATCAATTTAAATACGATGTTAAACAGTTTTACAAGTCAACGCAACACAAATATGTAAATATAAATTATGATCATTATTTAATATTTTTTCTTTTAATTTTCTTTTCATTGTTGATTTCCATTATCTTAGCTCACCTCTTAGCAACCGAACATTATCCGGTGTCTAACATTGTTTTTTTATTATATTGATTGACCAAACTGTTGTTGTGCTCTCCTGAAGTCTCTTCGCGATAGAACATTAACAGGGTCGCCATCAATTTCCTACATATTTTGACAAATTCTAAGACTCGAGAGTATATGTTTTAGAATGGCTTAAAAATGTTACTTTTAATTGTTTTGGAAATTATGTTTCAAAATGCTAAGATATAAATGTTGAAGAGGATATCATTTGCGTCAGAAATAAATAAATAAATAAATAAATAAATAAATAAATAAATAAATAAATAAATAAATAAATAAATAAATAAATAAATAAATAAATAAATAAATAAATAAATAAATAAATAAATAAATAATAAATAAATAAATAAATAAATAAATAAATAAATAAATAAATAAATAAATAAATAAATAAATAAATAAATAAATAAATAAATAAATAAATAAATAAATAAATAAATAAATAAACAAATAAATAAATAAATAAATAAATAAACAAATAAACAAACAAATAAATAGTTAATTAATTAATTAAATAAATACGTTTCTTAATAAGATCTATTTTTCCTTTTTTCCGTCCAAAAGAAGTCGATCACAATATCTAAAACAAGGGCTAAAGTTGAGTGTACACCAAAATTTTAGTTTTTGTTCATAAATCTAAAACTTCAATTAAATTGATAAAATGATAATGTCTTTAACAGCATGGATATATTTAATAAAATGATATTGCCTTTAACAGCGAGGATATTCCTTGTTTGTTTGAAATAGCAACCCAACATAGCTATCATAACATCAAGGATAATGAATAGAGTTTATTGAACAAGATAAGATTGAATAATTACCCAGAAACACTTCTAGATTATGAATTTTAAGTTGTCTTTTTTTCACAAGCAAATTACGTAATGAAGAATATGTCGTTGGGTGAACTATGTTTAATACTTCTGGTGATGCAAAAAGCATCATCTTATCAAGGTATTTATTAATCTTTGATTATACTATTGCTTGACGACCAAATAAATTGAATACTTAAAATACTTAAGTCCTGAATAAGTAATTTCAACTAGTTTAGATTGAATTTGATCGCAAAATGTCTGACCGTGCGATATTCTAAAAAATGCCTTTTCATTGAATCGCTCGTGATTATTAATGACGAAGGAACAAGTGTCTTGAACCAAAAAAATGAGGAAAAAAAATTCAATTTATCAACTACATCATGCAAATGCCTTGTTTCTTTTCTTAATTTCAGTCCATTTGTTTAACTCAAAAACATTACAAAGCCTCACTTTCATGAACTATAATGCTAGTTTGGCAGTCGATGGAAATCCAGAAACATGTTCAATTACTGAAGTAGAGCCAACATCGGAAGAAAATCCTTTTTGGCGTTTGGAACTTGACGGAACTTATAACATAACGGATGTTAACATAGAAGTCTTATCTGGCAGATGTTTGTATTTATAAATCAATAACCATGAGATGTATCAAGAGATGCTTCAGAGCAGAGATCAATATATTTAATAACAACGACAAATATTACTACATTAAATAACTTCGCTCTGTAATTTAAGTGTAAAAATGAATTTTCCTATTTTACATTCGAGGTCTACTAAAAGTAATTCAAAATTAATTTTAGACGTTGAATTAGTAAATTATTTGAATGTCTATGTATCAGCTAGATTTTTCAACTACCGAGAATACTTATGTGCTTCAATAAAAGTCCCGACAAAAAATATTAGTAAGTGCATTCGATATTTTCGATCCTTAATATGTAAAAATCTCATTTACTTACTTACAGAGATATTTTAGGCAATCACCCGTCGATCTTATGCATCTAATTAATTAATGAAATGATTTTATTTTTTAATAATTCCATTTATTTCGAAAAGTTCGAAATTTACGTCGTTCTTATTCGCCTTTCAACTTTAAACGTTTTGTTCTTCCTTTCAGCGGAATATATCAATATAAAGTGCGAAAATCCCATTTTTGGAAAGTTTATTTTAATAGAAAGATATCAGGGACCAAAAAAAAATATGCTTGTTTTATGTGAGGTCCATTTGATTGCGGATTTAAAATCGAGTGAGTCTATACACCAAATTTTATTGACACATAATAACAAAAATACCACTTTAAATTATTAAAAACGGTACCTCTACAACATCAATAGTTTATCAAGCAATGTATGAATAATTCAATTCTAAATCATTTCAGTTAACTTGGCTTACAAAAGACCGACGAAACAAAACGGTGTATTTTTCAAAAGTCAAGCATCATTTTCTGTTGACCAGAATTTCAGCACCTGTGCTGTTATCAGGGCCATAAGAAGTAATTTTGCTTGGTGGCGTGTAATTCTGGAGCATAGTTATTACATCACCGATGTGAATATATATTTCAAACCGAATTTAAAAGGTTAGCTTATGCGATCATAAGTGAAATAATCCCATGCTGGGTAATTACCGCCTGGTTAAAGATTATCAAGTAGATTTGTCAATATAAACTATATTTATAATAATATACGAATTAAATTAATCAAAATGCAATCAGAAGAGTATAAGAGAAAGTTCTTCACTATATACGTTTCAAACAATGAAGAATATTTCGAAGACCATGTGTGTGCTCTTGTCGAACTTCCTAATAACAAAGTGGACGAGAGTGAGTAATTGGATTGGATGAATGTAGATTCTACGAGAAATATAATCGTTTATTAAAAAGAATAAATTGCTTGTTAACAACAATAATAAAAATTAAAAAAACATCAACAACTGTAAAACTAATAATGATAATAATAATTGTTGTATCTTGAATTACTTGCTATATAATTAAGGACTACTTTGGGAATTGGAGATACTAAGCTAAGCTGCTTTATTACCAAGAATGTGCCATTGCACAAGCCTCAAAAAGATTCTGAATATTAACTTAATAAATAATAAATATAATTACTTTTACCCACAACAAATCCCCCTCATATATAATCATAGATCTTCTTGCTTGCGTTGATCACGTGACGTTTAGGTGGACTGCGATGGGGTGTGGATCTTTTTGCTGGTTTTGGCATTGCGTCTTCTTGGGAGTGTTCCTCTACCATCGACTTGCCTCTGTCGAATGGCCAACACCATTCCCTCTGTCTTGCTGACTTCGAAATTTGTCCTTCCTTATCATCAGCATGCCTCTTCCTTCTTGGCACGGACTTCCTACTGTTTCCCCTCCTATCGTCGTATTTGTCAGATCTGCCTCTGTCATGGCTTCTTGATCTCGATCTACTCTTGTATCGTCTGTGATAACTTCTTGACCTTGATCCTCTATCATCATTTGAGTGAGATAGATTACATGAATGGAACCTCCTTCGTTTGTTCCCATTTGTACCGATTGAATCGCCTTGTTCATGGACTGAGTAAGATCTCCTCGGAGCTCTACTCATCCGCTTACTGCCTATTAATGCAACACTGCCATCTACGTTGCCCCGTTCTTGGCCAGTGTGATTACTGCAGCAACCCTCTGCTTCCTCCTCCTCCTGAGGCAATGGGTTCCGGACATCTTTGCTAGGGAAGTCTCGAGAATCCCCAAATACTGACCTATCTTCAGCTACGACTGGATCAGCCTCGACTGTTTTCCCTGGTTCATCCAGGAGCTCGTTCACTCTCTCAACAGGATCAACATTAATCCTTTCCTCTTTCCATGCATCGCAGTGGACAGGAGTATCTGCCACCAAGGTCTCTGCGCTGACCTCGCACATCATGGCTTCTTCTTGGGCCTCGCCCACTACATCAACTGGAGCATCCATACTCCCTTCTTCCTCCTTCCACACATCGCAGTGGACAGTAGTAGGTGCAGCCACAGTGTCTGTGCTGACCTTTCCCATCTTGGGTTCAACTTGGGCCTCGCCTGCTAGAGCAAGTGGAGCATTCTTACTCCCTACCTCCTCCCTCCATGCATCGCAGTGGACAGGGATAGGTGCAATCACGGTATCTGCGCTGAGCATCTTGATTATTGTCAGCCACCGTTCTTGATCTCTTTGCTCCCTTTCTTCGCGCTCTTGTTTCTCCCTCTCGCGCTCTTGTTTCAATCTCTGTTCTCTTTCTTCGCGCTTTTGTTCTTCTCTCTCGCGCTCTTCTTTCAATCTCTGTTCTCTTCCTTCCTGGTAGGACAGGAACATCATGAACATCTCTGCTACCGATAGTTCTTGAGCGTTAGTCATCCTCGTCGCCAATGTTGTTTCTTGAATTACTTGCTATATTATTAAGGACTACTTTGGGAATTGGAGATACTAAGCTACTTTATTACCAAGAATGTGCCATTGCACTAGCCTCAAAAAGATTCTGAATATTAACTTAATAAATAATAAATATAATTACTTTTACCCACAACAATAATAATAATAATAATAATAATAATAATAATAATAGTAATTGTCATCCATGACAGTAGATCCATTGTCATCTATGACAGGAGATCCATTGTCATCTATGACAGGAGATCCATTGTCATCAATGACAGGAGATCCAAGTCGTGCATGCTAATTGATGTTTCAATCCCGGTTGATAAGAACATCGCGCTGGACCTGGAGTTTGAAATTAACCGGATGTGGAACGTGAAGTCTAAAGTCGTACCGATAATTGTAGGAGCGCTCGGAACGCTAAGAAAAGACTTTACAAAGAATGTAGAGTTAATACCATTACGACCAAAGACTTCGGAGATTCAGAAGATCTCCATGCTGGACACTGCCCACATTCTTCGGAAAGTTCTTGGGTGAATTGTTAAGAGGACTGGTAGTGCTCAGCAATCATTCATCACCGGCTGTGAAACCGAGAAGGAAATATGTGTATAATAATAATAATAATAATAATAATAATAATAATAATAATAATAATAATAATAATAATAATAATAATAATAATAATAATAATAATAATAATAATAATAATAATAATAACAAGAAGAAGAAGATGAAGATTAAGGACAATTCAATGCCATGGACATCAGGGATGTCTAAAATAAATAAACGATTAAAGACATGTATATAGATATTGTAATAACCCGGGGTCCTCAAACTAATTATGGAAGGTCAGGTTTATTGAAAGTGTTCAGATGGCTTGGAAGATGTACAATGCCTAATTGTCTAAGTCTTGGAATCTGCTGTTTCTCTTACTCTCGCTTTCCTTTTCGGGATATCTATTTGTCGAGGTTCATAACCAATGAGTCTGAATAGTACCATGTGCATTAATTAATTATTAAATTAATTAATTAACAATATAATTTTAAATATTCTTTAATTAACTGGATCCAGGGATCCAACAATATATACATAAATAAACAAATAAATACATAAATACACTATAAAACAGCTAATAAGACTGATTAACTTAAATGCAATAACAAATTAATAATAACTAATTCATTCAAATATAGGAAGCTCTATAAACAGAACATGCACAAGACCTATACTTGGAACTTATGTTACCATCAAGAACTATTCAGGAAGGAGACCGATGTGGTTAATATTATGTGAAGTGCAAATCTTTTCAAAGTCTAAACCCAGAGGTACTTTCATTCATGTTATTTCATAAATTTATCCATTACATTTATTAAATATAATTATTTAAATTATACATAAAAATATATTTCAATTATGTACTTATCGATATTTATATTATTTGTAATATGTAAAATACATAAATATGAACTATGCTTTGTTGTTCAATATTATTGTAATAACCCGGGGTCCTCAAACTAAATATGGAAGGTCAGGTTTATTTTTTATTTTTATTTTTTTGAGTTTATGAGTTTATTGAACAAGCAGTTATGTATACAAACGGAACAAATGAAACTTAAAATACAAAATAAACTCATAGGGTCAGTCTTAAGGAAGCGCAAGCTTCCGCTAAACAGACTGGCCCTGGAAATCATAATATAATATATATAAATACAACCATGTAAACTCAAAACAGCTCTCACTAGATGAGACTTATACAATTTCTTAAACAATAAAAACAATAACTCAAAAGGACATGAATGTAAACAACTTAACTCCCTAATTGAATCTGGTATAGAGGTATATAATCTGGGACCATAGCACTGTATAGAAAATAATTTCAAAGTAGATTTAGCAAAGGTAGGACTGTATTCGTGAGTATTGCGTAAGAAATAAGAAGGATTGTTATAATTATTGCTTGTTATGAAAAAATCTGAAAATATATTAGGAATAGAATTGAAATTATAAGCAAACATAAAAAGGGCAGTTTGTAAATCATGAATTTACGTTACATTTAGTAGGTTAAAGGTTTGTAAAAGCAGAAACAGTTGATGAAAGAGGCGGCAGCAGAAAAATGACACGCACAATCCTTTTTTGTAATAATGATGACTGATGTAAGTGTGTCCTGTATGTAGAAGCCCATATGATATTGCAATAAGTTAGGTAGAGATAGACGAGTGAGAAATATAATAAAAGTGCTATTTTTGTGTTGATAAAAGGCCGAATCCTTGAGATTATTCCAATATTTCTAGAGATGCGATTTTGTACATAAGATATATGGTTAAGCCAAGAAAGTTGTTCATCTATTGTGATCCCTAAATATCTAATAGTTGTGACTCTATTAAGGGAAAACTTATCTATGTAGAGAGAGTTGTTACATTCAATGACCCTTCTAGAAGAATGAAAAACCATAAAATTCTATTTGTAAACATTGACAGATAAACAATTGTTCGCAAACCAATTTTTCAAAAGAGTTAACTCATTATTGAGTAAAGTAATAAGATTATTTATGTTTTTCCCTGATGTGTAAATAACAATATCATCAGCATATATTAATACTGTTGGATCCCTGACATTAATTAATTAATTAAATAATTAATTAATTAAGTTTAGTTAATATTCAGAATCTTTTATTTCGAAGTCGTATCTAGCGATTCGAGTCATTAGGCAGTTCCGTCGGGACAAGCAATCGACCAAATCGTCCAGCCGTATTTGCCATTAGTTAAATCCAATAAAGATATCCTTACGTTAATTAATTCATCAGACCCCGGGTTACAACATTGGTGTCAGGAGTGGGATTTAACGTCGTAAAGGGATATCGATTCACTAGAGGTAAAACAGCGAGTTTTAACGACAGAAATGGGACCTAAGATACTGGAAGATTTGCGCGTCCCCGATTTGAGACGAGAACTAAGGAATCGAGGCCTGGATGCAACTGGCCTAAAAGCCGAACTACAAGGACGGCTCGAGGAATGGCTTTTGGAAAATAATCACGATCCGTCGGAGTATGAATTTGGGGTTCAAAAAGATTGGGAAGCCATGATTTGCAGCATTGATACTTTGCGGTCAGATATGAAATGCGACAATAATGCTTTGCGGTCAGATATGAAATGCGACATTAATGATTTGCGGTCGGATATGAAATCCGATATAGCCAACTTCCAGGTAGCCATGGATGTTTTACGGGAGCAGGTAAAGACAGACGTAGCCAAATTCCAGACATCCATGGATGTTCTGCGGGAAGAGGTAAGAACTGATGCAGCCAAATTCCAGACATCCATGGAAGAGGTAAAAACGGACGTAGCCGACCTCAGATCATCCAAGGAGATGGCCAACCTGAGAAAGGTTAAAGCAGAATTAGATGCACTAAAAGAAGAGCAGAGGAGGGAAATAGAGAAGTTTAAAAAATACAATGAATCGAAAACAGAGACATATGGAAGAGAGAAAACGACAAGACCACCATTATTCGACGGACAAGGGCCATGGGCAGTGTTCAGACATCAGTTTGAAACTGCCGCTGAACGTAACAAGTGGACCGAAGAGGAAAAAGCAACAGAACTGATAATGGTACTGCGAGGAAGGGCAGCCGAGCTTTTGCAAACAATGCTCCACTGTAAAGCCTATTCAGAAATAGCAGAAGCAATGGAAAGAAGATTTGGGAATGGCCACATGCTGGAAGTACATAAAAACGAATTAAAAAACCGTACGCAAAAACAGGGCGAATCACTCCAAGAATTAGAAGCTGACGTCAGAAGGCTCGCATACTTAGCCCATCCAGGACAGTCAACGGATTTCATTGAAAACATTATAACTGACGCCTTCGTTGATGGGATAAGGGATGCGGAAACCAAAATGGCACTAAAAATTCATGGAATAAAGGCCAGCCATGAAGCATTGGCGTTTGCAATCTCCATGGAAGCGGCAAGAGCCTCAATCCAAAAAAGCTTGAATGTAAAGAAAATTGAAGCTCAGGAAGACAGAGGCAAGGAGAAAGATAAAGATAATGACAAAGACAGAGAGATGATTACAAAAATAGCTCGACAAATTAATGACCTCAGCAAGCCCCAAAGAAACTTAAGATTCCAGGTAGTAGATAGAAGACCAAGGTGCTTCAGGTGCAACAAGCCTGGCCATTTAGCCCGAGAATGTAGAACGACCTTCTCCAAAAATCGGCAGTACTGGAGAGAGCCCTATAAATCAGAAAAACCTGAAGCTACTAATTTTAAGGGGCAAAGATCGTTTCAGCAAACTCGAAATGCCCCACTCGTCTTTCACGTTACAGCATTAGGAAAAGGATCATCACTAGAGGTTAAAGGGAAAATTGGAGGGAAAGAATATAATCTTGTAATAGACACAGGGGCATCTACTTCTATTGTCCAACCAAAGTTGGCAAGAAACAGTAAAGTAACGACCAACAACTACAAGCTAAAAACAGCCACCGGAGAATTAGTGCCAGTTCAAGGAACCACAACTATTACAGTGGATTTAGGAGGCAAGTCATTCGAACAGGAATTTATGATAGCCAATATAACAGACGAATGTATACTGGGATTGGATTTCATGCGACGCTATGGAATTTCCATTGACATGAAGGGCGGCACCCTTCAACAAGGAGCAATGGAGATTCCTCTACACTACGGAGGTACAGAAGTCAAAGACACGTTTGTAAAAGTATTACAAAACGAGACCATCCCGGCACAGTCGGAAAGCTTAATTTGGGGCGGGCTAGAAGGCGACTATACAAAATTTGGTATAGGAGCAGTCGAAGATCAATCGGGCATTGGCCAAGGACTACTAATAGGACGAGCACTAGTCAAGCTGAACACCGGCAGAGTTCCACTGAGGGTAATGAATCTATCTGACCAGGAACAACAGATCAAAGCAGGAACACCTATCGCACTTTGCAGGAACGTGGAACGCATATTAACATTAGATGGAAGTGGAAATAAGCATATCAAAAGGGATACTATGTCTAAACCATTAATGGACAATCTCCTGAAAGATTTAGACAAAACTCTACAAAAAGAAGATTATCAACAAGCGAAAAATCTGCTTAGCGAATTTCAGGATATAATGGCTGAACAAGACAGCCCTTTGGGTAGGACTAACCTCGTGCAACATCAAATAAATACGGCCGGTGCTAAACCCATTCGACAAAACCCCCGTCCACTTCCTTTAATTACAAGAGCAAACGCCAAGGAAATGATAAAAGAAATGCAAGACCAAGGGGTTATTGAACCGTCAAATAGCCCCTGGAGCTCACCGGTGGTACTCGTTAAGAAGAAAGACGGATCACTTCGTTTTTGTGTCGACTATAGAAAGCTGAACGAAATGACACTTAAGGACAGCTACCCCTTACCTAGAATCGATGACACTTTAGACACTCTCTCGGGATCAAAAATTTTTTCCACATTAGATCTCAAAAGTGGTTACTGGCAAGTGGAGTTACATCCTGACGATAAAGAAAAAACGACAGGTGAAGGACTATGGCAATTCACTGTCATGCCGTTCGGGCTATGCAATGCCCCAGCGACGTTTGAAAGATTAATGGAACATATACTAAGGGGACTCAATTGGAAAGTATGCCTAGTATATTTGGATGACATAATTGTTGTCGGAAAAACATTTGGAGAACATTTAGACAACCTCCGAGAAGTATTTAGTAGGATTAGAGAGGCAGGCATGAAACTGAGTCCAAAGAAATGCTCACTCTTTAAAAAAGAAGTCAAATACCTTGGCCATATCGTGTCTTCTGAAGGTGTTAGTACAGATCCAGATAAAGTCGAGGTAGTAAAAAATTGGCCTGTACCCAAAAATATCCAGGAACTTCAAAGCTTCTTAGGACTTTGTACCTATTACAGACGATTTATTGCCAACTTTTCAAACATCGCAAAAAGCCTTCATGAGCTTACTGTAAAAGGCAAGCCATTTATCTGGAACGGCAGCTGTGAGAAAGCGTTTAATAATCTGAAAGAAGCTATGACAACGGCACCGATCCTGGCATATCCTATTCCCGGATTACCTTTTATCCTCGATACAGATGCCAGTAACTGTGGAATCGGAGCAGTTCTTTCCCAGCAAGTTGAAAATGAAGAAAAAGTTCTAGCATTTTATAGCCGCTCACTGTCTAAAGCGGAAAGGAACTATTGCGTGACCCGGAGAGAATTATTAGCAGCAGTAGAATCCATGAAACATTTCCAGAAATATCTTTTGGGCCAGCCGTTTTTGCTAAGAACGGATCACGCCTCCCTGAGGTGGCTGCTAAACTTTAAAAACCCAGAAGGTCAGATGGCGAGGTGGATTGAAAAACTACAGGGTTTTCAGTTCAATATTGAACACAGGAGAGGTCAAATACACAACAACGCTGATGCGCTATCACGACGTCCTTGTCCACTTAACTGCAGACACTGCAACAACGCAGAGAAAAAACAGGAAACCGAAGAATGTCGACAAATTCGTATCACGGCTCCCGAACCCTGGACGGAAAGCGGGTTACGAGATCTACAATTAAGAGACGAAGCACTTGCACCCATACTACAGTGGATGGAGGCCGGGGTGAAACCAGATTGGCAACAGATAGCGGAGCACGGAGAAGTTACTAAGTCCTAATGGGCATAGTGGGATTCCTTGAGAATTAGTAATGGACTCCTACATAGGAAGTGGGAAACAGAGGATGGCACCGACTATCACCTTCAAATAGTACTTCCGAGATCTTGCGTCTCTGAGGTGTTACAAGAATTCCATAACGGAACCTCAGGTGGACACCTGGGAGTGAATAAAACCATCAGGAAGGTGAGGGAGAGGTTTTACTGGTTGCACTACAAACAAGACGTTGAGGAGTGGTGTAGGAATTGCAATAATTGCGCAACCAGTAAAGGACCTCAAAAGAAGACTAAAGGTCTAATGCAACCTTATAATGTGGGTGTACCTTTTGAAAGAATAGCTTTGGATATTGCCGGACCATTCCCTGCATCAAAGAAGGGAAATCGGTACATTTTAGTGATCAGCGATTACTTCACCAAATGGACTGAAGCGTTTGCACTGCCAAACCAGGAGGCGGAAAATGTAGCTGATGCTCTCGTAAATAATTGGATTAGTCGATTCGGGGTGCCATTAGAGTTACATTCGGACCAAGGAAGGAATTTCGAGTCGAAAATATTTCAAGAGCCATGCGAAAACCTTGGAATCCATAAGACAAGAACCACTGCATTACATCCGCAATCGGACGGTATGGTCGAGAGATTTAATAGGACCATGGAATAGTATTTGTCAAAAATGGTAAGTGAACAGCAAGATGACTGGGACAGATACCTACCACTTTTCCTTATGGCCTACCGGACAGCCGTGCATAAAACGACAGGAATCAGTCCATCGAAAATGACATTCGGGAGGGAGATTCGTCTTCCTGCCGATATGATGTTCGGAAGAGCAGAAGAACCTAAGTCGGCATGTGACTACGTTTCAAGCCTAAGAAATACACTTGCCGACACACATCAGGTTGCCCGGAAAAATATAAGTGTTACTAGCGATCAAGCCAAAGCGAGATACGATAGGCAAGCCAATGATGTAAGTTTTAAAGAAGATGAACTAGTCTGGCTATACAACCCCCAACGAAGAAAAGGGAAGTCGCCAAAGTTACAAAAAGATTGGGAAGGACCATACCGAATCATAAAGAAAATAAACGACGTGGTATACCGCATACAGAAGTCAGCAAGGACTAGAATGAAAGTGGTCCACAGCAATCGATTAGCAAAATATCACGGAGAAACAGAACAGCCTGTTCGGGACGAACAGATTTAAGGAGGGGGTAATGTTGGATCCCTGACATTAATTAATTAATTAAATAATTAATTAATTAAGTTTAGTTAATATTCAGAATCTTTTATTTCGAAGTCGTATCTAGCGATTCGAGTCATTAGGCAGTTCCGTCGGGACAAGCAATCGACCAAATCGTCCAGCCGTATTTGCCATTAGTTAAATCCAATAAAGATATCCTTACGTTAATTAATTCATCAGACCCCGGGTTACAACAATACTGTTGGATCCCTAGATCCAATAAATTGAAGAATAATTAAAATTATATTGCCGATTAATTAATTTAATAATTAATTAAATTTAGTGGCAATATAATTTGAGAATTAATTGGTGCTATTCAGACTCTTTGGTTATGTACCTTGACAAATGGATTTATCTCGGAAAGAGAGGGAGAATTAGAGGAACAGCAGATTTCAAGGCTTAATCAATTAAGCATTTTACATCTTCCAAGGCATCTGAAAAACCTTCAATAAACCTGACCTTCTATAATTAGTTTGAGGACCCCGGGTTATTACATTGGTGTCAGGAGTGAGATTTAGAGTTAAAGGGTGTCCAAAAGTAACTAAGGTAGAAGCTTGTTTAATTGAAAAGTGAAGGATGCCGAAGTACTTGGATGAATTGTACGTGCCTCGATTGAGACAAGAATTGAGAGATCGTGGCCTGGATTGGAAAGGCACGAAAGCTGAGATACGAGAGCGACTTGGGACATGGCTGACAGAGAATGGCCATGACCCAGAGGAATACGAATTCGAGAATCCATCCCATAAAAAAATGGATGAATTTCTTGATTTTATGAAAAAGTCCGTAGATGAGTTGAAGAGGAGTATTAGGGGCGATTTGAAAAACACAGCGATTCCATGTCAGGATGTCTCGCTGGTTTCGGGTGAAAACTCTACCGAGAAGAGTGCTGTTGGTTCTTTTGAATTCGAGTAAGTGGCGGAGAAAGTTTGTAGAGAACTCTAGGAGGACTATTAGGGGCGATTTGGAAAACACAGCGATTCCATGTCAGGATGTCTCGCTGGTTTCGGGTGAAAACTCTACCGAGAAGAGTCCTGTTGGTTCTTTTGAATTCGAGTCCGAATATAGTAAGTGGCGGAGAAAGTTTGTAGAGAACTCTAGGAGGACTATTAGGGGCGATTTGGAAAACACAGCGATTCCATGTCAGGATGTCTCGCTGGTTTCGGGTGAAAACTCTACCGAGAAGAGTCCTGTTGGTTCTTTTGAATTCGAGTCCGAATATAGTAAGTGGCGGAGAAAGTTTGCAGAGAACTCTAGGAGGACTATTAGGGGCGATTTGGAAAACACAGCGATTCCGCGTCAGGATGCCTCTTTGGTTTCTGGTGGAAACTCTACTGAGAAGAGTTCTGATGTTCCAAGTACCGTTTCTGGCAGCATTGGGATGGAGTCATTAGAAGGCACATCCAACCACAGTTCGTGCGTGTCTCCAGAAACTCTGTGCGTGATGGCAGAATCAGAAGACTTGCCATTGGAGCCCATGGAGTCACCAGATCAGATCGAGTCGTCAGCAGGGCCCAGAGAGCTCAAAGAGGTTTTAGTGGAGCAAGTGGAACTTTCGGAGGAGCCTGTGGGATTGCCGGTGGATCATATGGAGTTGTTGGTGCAGCCCGAGGAGTTACTGATGAGTCACGTGGTGTTGCCGGTGGAGCGCACGGATTTGATGGTGGAACAAGTAGAGTCTACAGAACAGCCAATGGATTTCCCGACAGAGTCTGCGAAGTTATTAGTACCGCCCGAGGAGTTACCGATGAAGGACATTGAGTTACCAGTGAAGCACACGAAGTTGATGGTGGAACAAGTGGAGTCTACTGAACAGCCCATGGATTTACCAGCTGATGTTTCGGCTCCATTGGAAATAACAGAAGGGAGTGCTCGGGATTTCGGGAGAGTGCCTAGCAAGGAAAATGGAGCAGGTGATCCTGTAGAGAGTCTGAGATCTGGCGACATGGTGGAGCAGGAGGTTGAGCATAGAAATGGCGATGTTCCGCGACTGAAACTTGCGGGACACAGAAGCAAAAGGGAGGAAACAGAAATCCCAGAAGATGGCAAAGCAAATGGATCTGGGATTTGCAGGCATGAGATTGTTGGAAGATTGGATCCTATTCCTAGAGTAAAAATGAAAATGGGAATAGATGTCTGTTCGGGACGAACAGATTTAAGGAGGGGGCAGTGTTGGATCCCTAGATCCAATAAATTGAAGAATAATTAAAATTATATTGCCGATTAATTAATTTAATAATTAATTAAATTTAGTGGCAATATAATTTGAGAATTAATTGGTGCTATTCAGACTCTTTGGTTATGTACCTTGACAAATGGATTTATCTCGGAAAGAGAGAGAGAATTAGAGGAACAGCAGATTTCAAGGCTTAATCAATTAAACATTTTACATCTTCCAAGGCATCTGAAAAACCTTCAATAAACCTGACCTTCTATAATTAGTTTGAGGACCCCGGGTTATTACAATACTTTGAGATCAGAAGAACATTGAAAATCATTAATATAAATAAGAAATAAAAGGGGACCCAGTATAGAACCTTGAGGAACACCATAGTCAATAAGAACATCAGAAGAACACACACCATTAAACATAACCCTCTGACTTCTGCCACACAAATAATTTTCAAACTAACACAACACAACACCTCTGACACCATATAATTCAAACTTATGAAGCAATATTTGATGATTAACAGTATCAAAAGCCTTTTTTAAATCAAGAAACAAAGCCAATACAACATCACCAACATCAAAAGCATTGTAAACATCAGTTTGAAGCAACAATAGAGGCATATAAGTTGAGTGATTCTTTCTGAAACCAAATTGAGAATCATTAAGTAGGTTAAATTTATCAAAATAATTGTATAGTCTGGAATGTACAATTTTTTCTAAAAATTTGGAAAAGTATGGTAAGATTGATATGGGCCTGTAGTTGTCAACCTTGTCCTGCTCACCTGATTTGAAAAGAGGTATAACTTTAGCAGATTTAAGTTCTTTTGGGATGAGACCAGTACGGAAAGAGGAATTGAAGATTGAAGATAAAGGATCTGCTATTAGTGATATAAATTCATGTGCTATGCAAGGTTCTGTGCATATTGGATTTATGTTTTATAAAGAGTTTATCATAATATGTCTTTTTAGCAGCTAATTTGGTTTTTCTAAAAGCATTTCTGAAAGTAATGAAGGCCTGTTTATTTTGGTCTGTGGTGTATTGAAGGAAAGTTCTATATAATTTATTTTTTGTATTGGAAGACTTCAGCAGGGATGCATTCATCCAAGGTTGTTTGAAATTTCTGATTGGCCTATGTTGGTCAGGCACTAGAGGAAAGGCTTCATTGTATAAAGTTAAGTAAATAGAAATAAATTCTTCGTAAGCTGAACAGGGATCATCATTTGTACAATGATTTGATACACAAGACCAGTCACATAAAGTAAGTGCATTTTGAAATTTATTTTTGAAATGGGTGTTAATCTGTCTATATTGTCCAAGCTTTGTATTTGCTCGATCACATTTTATAGGAATCTGTAGAAATATAGGAAAGTGATCTGAAATATCTACTATTAGGATTTTAGATAAGCAATTGTGGAGAGGAAAATTTGTGAGAATATTGTCAATTGCAGTTTGAGAGGTAGGAGTAATTCTGGTAGGTTTGGTAAAAACAGGTAACAAAGAGCAGGATGCAACATTATTATAAAACTGAGATGATTTATGAGAAGAAGCTGTTAGCAGATCAACATTAAAATCCCCAAGTATAAAAATAAATCTATTAGCAAAATAATTTAAGAAACTGAAAAACTCCAAGTTAAATTGATTCATATTACAATCTGGATGTCTATATACAACTCCAACATAAATATCCACAGATTTACGTTGAACAACCTTTAAAAGTAAAATCTCGAAAGAGGTAACAAAAATATTAAGTGTTTCTAATTCAACAACTTTAAACAAAATATTATCAGAAACAAAAAATCCAACACCTCCTCCCCTATCTACATCGGCACATTTAGAAATAAAATTATAACCTGTAATAGAAACAGAACCCTCGTTATTTTCATTTAGCCAAGTTTTTGTTAGTGCAACCATACTGGCCTCGCATTGTTCTATAAGAAACTGTATGTCATGCATTTTATGTATGATACTGCGGCAATTTAGGTGAAGGAATGAAAATTTATCTTCATTCCTTAGTAGGGGAGAGGGTGATGTGTAAATATTGTCACATAAAAGAGATAAGTCAAATAAATTATCAGGTGAGAATTCATAATCGAAATTTTCTTCACTACAAAATGTATGGTAGCCTGGTTTTGAGTACTCCAGATTGCTATGAGTAGATGCCGTGGGGTTGGGGCCGGGTGAAGTCTCTAAATTCTGATGCTCTGGAGTTGTTCCATCCAATGTTGTGAGAAAACTTAAATTGGGCAAATCTACAAATTTTGCCTTCTATAAGCGACAACGTGGAAGTTTCCAGGCTCCCCTCTTACCCTGATAATCCATTTACTACTGTCGCCTTTAGTATCAATACTTTTTTGTTCGTCAGTAGTCTCTTGCATTCCTCTCGGTCTTCCTTACATAGGTCCTGGCACAGGATTATTTTGTTAAAAGCTTCAATCTTCTTAAGTTTGTAACAATTTTCCAGTACCAGGTTCCTTTGGACTTGGTTTTGAAATCTGATAAGTATTGGTCTAGGCCTTTGAATTAACTCTGTTCTTCTTCCCATCCTGAAGATCTCGATGACTTCCCTCTCCATATCCACATTAGTGATCTCCTTCAGAAGCCTCAGGATGCTTTCTTTATCCTTTAGTTTGGAGTTGGTCTCATTCTCTGGGACATTGTAAGCAACTATGTTATTTTTCCTTCGTGTTCTCTCGGTGTTGAGCTCAAGGTTTGTCTTGGTATCAACCACAGACTTTTTGACATCAGTCACCATTACTTCTACTTTATCTTTAAATAAACTTGACCAATCCTTTGTGGCTTGTTGGTTTTCTTCTATTTTTTTGATGGAGCTTTGGACTAGATACGTTTCAGTTGCATTTTCCTTTAGCATCTCTTCAATGTCAGTCATTTTACTGCACATTTGTTTCAAATCATCCAGTTTATTTCTCAGTTCAGCCATCTCTACTTTATATAAATCCAGTTCAGTTTGCCTCAATTCTTTCTCTTGCAGCATTTGTTTGATTTCGCGAATTTCAATCAAGGCTTCCTTATCAACTTTGACTTTCAGAATGTCTTTTATTTCTTTTACTTCGGTACTCAGCTCGTCAACATGTTCTTCAATTTTGCAACAATTTAAAAGCTTTTTCATCACTTCAGCATTGTCTTTTTCACACCTATCGCATAGGTGCAGTCCTAGTTTTGACCCGGTACCCCGGTGTCTTAAACCTTCCGCCATTTCGAACTTTTTTCTTTCAAGGACAAAAAAATAACTTTATTTGGCAACTTAATTAGACAAATTAGACTTGAAACGTTTGTTTTAAGTCGAAAAAACTAAGTCTAAAGATCGTTCGAAACAGTCAGCACGCAAACGTAAACAAAACGATTTTATTGAAAGCGTTCAGATGCCTTGGAAGATGTACAATGCTCGAATGTCTAAGTCTTGAAATCTGCTGTTTCTCTAACTCTCGCCCTGCTTTCCGAGATAAATCCATTTGTCGAGGTTCACAACCAAAGAGTCTGAATAGTACCAATTAATTAATTCTCAAATTATTTGAGTTTATTTGAATTTATTTGAAAAAAAAATCAGCACGGGCCAACGGCCCCTCGCCGAAACCGAAAACAAAAACCAGTGCACCAACCCCTCAATCTAAATTGTAAATTCTATTAACAAAAAAACCGTCCAAGTTTCTCTTAAATTCCTCCACATCCCTTGACATCACAACCTCCTGTGGCAAACTATTCCATTCCTGGACCACTCTGTTGCAAAAATAAAACTTTCTGCAATCTTTGTGGGCCAGTCTTGTCATCAGTTTTCTTTCATGTCCTCTGGTCTTGGAATATGTGCAGACAGAAAGGGAAGGACAAACTAAATCTTTCATTCCACTTGTCAACAACTTAAACAAAATCAAATCAGCTCTTTTTCTTCTATAACACAAACTTGGCAATTTCAGTTTCTCTAGTCTCGATTGGTAAGGAAGGTCCCTACAGGATTGTCTTAATATTGTAGCTCTTCTTTGTACTCCTTCAATCGCATCAATCATTCCCTGTCTGTAAGGGCTCCACACCTGTACTCCATACTCCAACTGAGACCTCACCAAAGACTTATACAAACTCACGAAAGCAAAATCCGACAGATATCTAAAATTTCTTGCTATGATACCCAACATCATATTTGCTTTCTTAACCCTTGAGAGAATGTGTTCTTTGAATTTTAAATCTGAATCTACAATAATTCCAAGATCCGTGAACGAGTTGTAAACTGGAATTTCATATTTTGTTCCATCTGGGTCTGTTAGCTGGTAGCTACTCAAGTGGTGTCTCCCCCCTACATGCAGTGCACAACATTTGTTCATATTAACTTTCATTTGCCATCTGTTGAACCAATCAATTACGTTATCCACGTCCACCTGTAACTTGCTGCAGTCCTCCTCTTCGCTAATAACTCTATATATTTTTGAGTCGTCCGCAAACAAGAATAAGTTTTCACAAACAGTGTATATGTCGTTAATATATATATGAGAAACAGCAATGGACCAAGTACCCTGCCTTGAGGGACTCCGCTAGTCACAGGCAACGAGTCTGACAGCTCCCCACCGACCCTCACCTGGAAACTCCGGCCCGACAAATAGTTACCAATCCACACAACAACCATGTGGTGCACCCCATATCTCTCTAGCTTGAAGAGTAGCTTTTCATGCGAGATCTTATCGAAGGCTTTTTCCAAGTCCGTGTAAATTACATCAACTACATCTCCGTCCTCCACCGCACTGGTAAGTGTATCCATAAATCTGAGCATTGGAGAGTCGTAGAGCGAGATGGTAAAAATCCAAACTGATTTTGAGCGAAAAGATCGTTTCTTGAAAAGTGAGCTATCAGATGGTCTTTAATGATTGATTCTAATATTTTGCTACAAACCGATGTCAACGACACATGTCTATAGTTTGAAACTACACTTTTTATTCCTTTTTTGAACAGAGGAACCACATAGCTAGATCTCCAGTCTTCCACCACTATCCCTGACTGAATGGAACAATCGAAGATGTGTTTCAAGTAACACTTTATCGATTCCCGTGTCTCTTTTAAAATTCTTGGATGAATTCCATCTGGTCCCGCTGATTTACTGCTGTTTAGATCTTTCAACATCCTACACAGTACATTTATGTCGATCCGAACCTCCTCCATCTCGACTCCCGGAACTGTGGGATTGAAAACAGGTGTCACTTCAGAACCTGAATCCGTAATATACACTGATGCAAAAAAGTCCGCAAAAGCCTGTGCCTTCTCCTTGCCTCCAACCAAATCAGTACCGTCCACTGATATTGTACTGATTGCATCTTTACTTCTTGTTTTCTTTTGTACATGATTCCAGAATAATTTTGGATTTGATTTGAATTTGATTGCTAATTGATTCTGGCTTTCTATATTTAGCTTCACAGACAATTTTTTTACTCTTTTTCTAAGGTCTTTGAATTCGTTGATTCTGTTCCTGTCACCATACCTGAAGATCTGTCTCCAGCAATAGTGTTTCCTCGTTATTAATTCATGAAGCTCTGGTGTCATTTTGATTCTAAACTTTTTGCACAGTCTGTGGGGTATGTGTTTTTTTGTCAGCTCGTTTAAAGTATTTTTAAAGGCTGTCCACTTTGATTCAAGAGTCAAAGAGGGTTCCAAAACATCCACCAGCTTGTTATCAAGTTCAATATTTAAACTGGCGTAATCTCCTAAATCATAGCAGGGCTTACTTCTAGCTCTGGCGCTATCTTCAACATCACATATAACATTGACGAAATAATAGAGTGGTCGCTACCTCCCAATGGTGCGAGGCAAACAACATTCTCTACTATATCATTTGATATCACCAAATCAAGGATATGTGCAATTTGTCCGAATCTAAATCTTGTTGGTTCCATGACATGTTGAGTCAGAAATCTGTCATCCAAAAAATTCAAAAATCTATTTTCAATCCTTGTTGTAGAACCTGAACAACCTGTCATTAACCAATCAATATATGGGAAATTAAAATCTCCTATGAGCAAATGATCTCCTTCCAAACAACAAAATTCCCCCAACAACTGCATTAATTTGTCGTTGTTGTCTGATGAACTATTTGGACTTCTGTAAATCATCAGTACATTGAGAAATCCATGTGAAGTTACTACTCTGACACATAATTTCTCCAGAAATTCACTCTCCAAAATAATTTCACTGATCAAAAGGCTATCTTTGTGATACAACATTATCCCTCTGTACCAATCTTTTTGAAAACCACATGACAGAATTTGCCTCCCATTTATCTGATATTCTGACAACAAGTGAATGGCTTTTGAATGCTTGGGATTAGTCTCGTTTAGAAATATCAGATCAGTTTTAGCATGTAGCTCCACAAGATGTTGAAACTCTATAAATTTATTTGATAAGGAATCCACATTAGACAACCAAATTGTTAGACTTGATCTTCTTGAACTATTCTTACTTATAAATTTCGTCTCCTGTAGGAAACCACATGAAAGTCTCCTGGCTGACCCCTGACTCTAAAAACCCACTTGCTTACATCTTCTTTTTTGCTGATCTCCTCCTTCTTCTCCTTTAACAGTTTGGAGCACAGTTCTCTATCCTCCTTGGATAAATCATTGTTTAGAATCACTCTTGAGAAGGTTTCACTCTTACTCAATTTGAAGCTGTTTTCAAAGACTAAATTTTTATGACATAGGTTGCTAAACTTTAATAAAACTGGTGTGGTTTTATTGGTCTCTTCATTTCTCCTTCCTAATCTCAGGAACTCCATATCTTCTTTAAAATCCCTGCCTGTTATTTCCAACAACAACTTCAGTGCTTCATCTTTATCTGCATTTTTTGAATTCCTCTCAGGCAAGTTGTAGACCACAATATTGTTCTTTCTATTCAATCTATCATTAGAAGTCTCAAATGATGATTTTGTTGCCTCAACCGATTTTTGAACAGACCCAACACCAGAAACAAGAAGTTCAACTTTATCTTTGAACAAGCTTGACCATTCCCCAGTTGCCTACCTTGAATCCTTTGTAAATGAATCTAGTTTTGACTTAAAATCTGCTATTTCGTTTTTTTGCTGTTCAACAACAGCAAATCTTTCTTCGTTCCTTTTTAGGTTTTCCTTTATTTCTTTTATGTCGGACCTCAAAGATACGAGCACGTTCAAAAATCTAAGAGATTCTTCATTTTCTTTTATACAACATTCACACAGTTTTAAACCGCACAAATCCTCTTCGCTTTTCTTGTCACTACAGCCATCTTTCTTCTTTGACAACGGCATGTTGTCACAATCCGCAAAATCGATACTGTGATTAATTTATATTAAGATATTCAAGAAAAATTCGCGTTCTAAGTGGAATAAAGCACGAAATTTAGAAGTTATCGGAGTCGTAACGCACTGATGGGCGATAAACCATCGCCACATATATTGCCACAAAATTTAATTAATTATTAAATTAATTAATCAGCAATATAATTTTAATTATTCTTCAATTATCTGGATCCAGGGATCCAACATTATTATATTAATAGTAAAAATGTAATCGCCTAATAAGATCTCACATGAATATCAATGACTTGATGAATAATAAATTCTTTAATGGGGTAATCTCATAAAGACCAAAAATTAAAACTGTGAACAGAAATGGATACAGATCAAGTGTCCACAGGCTGCCGTGGTCATGAATACAAATGTATTGGAGGTCAATGCATACATAAAGACTATTTGTGTGACGGTACAGAAGATTGTCAACAAGGAGATGATGAAGCCCTGTCTTGCTGTAATTTACTATCACTTGTTGCAGGCATTTAATTAGTAAGTGTAATTATTTACAGTTGAAGCCTGTGGGGCTGACGAATTCAAATGTGCACGTTGGAGAAAATGCATCACCAAAGATTTGAAGTGCGATGGACGCGCTAACTGTCCGGACTTCTCCGATGAGCAAGGGTGTTGTAAGACAGCTATACTTTATCTTATTTGCATTAAGCCTTCGATATAATCGCTACTTTGTGTAATAAAAATTTAGTTGACATAGAAAGGAATACCAATCTTCTGACAGCAACGTTTAAAGGAGAATCGGATTTCTACGTTTGCTCTTGGAATTGGGAAAACAAACATAGTTTTCAAGTTTGCAACCAATTCGATGGGTCCAAAAACTTTTTTAAAATAAATATTCAATTTTTTGAAGTACAAATAAAATTACTTGTTTGCAGGCACCACCTCGAGACTCAACACGTGCCAATACATGACACAAATTCAAAATTTGTCGTTCTCAGAAGATCAAAAATTTTTAAAAATTTTCTGGATATGGCCCATTTCCAGATAAGGTTGAACCTCACTTTGGCTTGTGAATGGATAAATAAAATGCGTTACAGCATAATTATTAAATATATCATTTAATAATAATTTGATAATTAGATGAAACAATTTACAGGTCATCATGTCGATCAGGAAATTTTGTACAAATTCAATGTTTGCCTCACTCGAGCAATGGTATGACCAAATCAAATATTCATGATTATTATTAATTAACAAATTACTGGCATTCTTGGCAATAATTACTTAGCATTCTTCGCCGATTATGTAATATAAAACACGAAAGCAGAGTAAATAAGCAAACAACAGCCTTGCCTCAACTGACATAACAGAAGTTCTGACGTCATGGTAGTGATTATTGCTAAAAAAAATGAAAAGAACATCTTCTATATAATCTATATAAATAAAAATGCAATGTGTGTTTGTAACATGCAAATGTTCTCTGAAAGTACTTGACCAATTGCTTTGAAATTTTGACACAACATAGTGCTCGATTAGGGGAGTGTTTGTATATAGGTTTCACATATGTGCCACAATTGTATCGTGTAAAAATACGCTTTTTTCGAAAATCCTGCCATCTTGCCACGATAACGTCACTGCCTGATCTTCTGTATAAATAAACTTTAGCGGGACATTAAAAAGCTTAAAATATCGTAATAACTCAAACAAATTTGTGAAATTTTAAAAATAAACATATTTGAAAATTTCTTTCTTATTATAAAATTAATCAGATTGAGCCACAGCAACAGTGTCTGGGCACCAATAGTTTATAATAAATGGAATGTTTATATGTTTTATTTCTAATAAAGCTAATACTAGTTAATAATAATAGCTAATACTGACTATTGTACTAACTACATTTACTCTTGCCATACATAATGTTTGAGTTTAGATTAATTTAAAAGAATTGAATTTTATGGCATTCTTAACAATAATTACTTAGCATTCTTCGCCGTTTATGTAATATAAAACACGAAAGCAGAGTAAATAAGCAAACAACAGCCTTGCCTCAACTGACATAACAGTTCTGACGTCAGGGTAGTGATTATTGCTAAAAAAAATGAAAAGAACATCTTCTATATAATCTATATAAATAAAAATGCAGTGTGTGTTTGTAACATGCAAATGTTCTCTGAAAGAACTATATTTACTCTTTCCATACATAATGTTTGAGTTTAGATTAATTTAAAGGAATTGTTATTTTATGGGATATCGATTTATTTAAAGATTCTGCAGACATATGCGGAACTCGGGGTTATCCAGATGGAGATTTTGAGCCGTACATTGTCAATGGAGCCTTTGCAAAACATGGTGCTTGGCCGTGGCATGCTCAAATATTTATCGATGGATATTACGTGTGCGGTGGAAGTATCGTCAAAAGCAACTGGATACTCACCTCGGCTCACTGCTTCTTTCCGTAAATAATTTATTTAATTAACATAATATACTAAAAAATAAGTGGAAATGAAATTCTTTTGGTTAAATTAACATTGCCTCGATAGTTTTCAATATTGAATAAACTGTAATAGCGTCATGGCTAACGGACGATAATATTTTACTGGTCCGCAGGATATGTTTTTTAGTTTGGTATTTTAATAATTCTTCAGGAGAGATTTTTCTTCTATTTATGTCAAAGTCGGTACGAACATGCGCAACGATCCTGAAGAAGTTGAATTCCCTGTTTCTCATCTCGTGAGCCATCCTTATTATGTCAAGGCTAGACATGACGTGGCATTAATCAGATTGAAGTCACCACTGGCATTTACGAAATCAGTGAGGCCCATTTGTTTGCCTAAAAATGTACTAGGCGAGAGAGCATATGCTTCCTTTCGTCATTGCATAACAGTTGGAGTCGGCCAGAGCGACATAAGTTTGTGAACATTTTTTAAAAATTATATTATTTAAATAATAAATTTTATGATAAAATGAATTCTTTATGTCTATGGGCTTTGCTGATGATGAAATCGAGATTCCATTACATAATGACTATTCACCAATGAAATACATGATTTGTATGGCTTGCTTTAGCGGATATTGGCAAGGCTTATGCTTATCTAACTTATTTGGATATATATCGTTAATTAATATTAATTAATATTAATTTCATGAATGATTTACTAAATTTAACTTGAATTTACCTAAATCTATTCGCTTCATCAAATCCACTAATTTCCACTAATTTCGAGATATTTTAGCTATGTAATTGATTTTAATTAACCTTCAGAAGGCGCCAGACCGAAATATTTGCAACAGGGGAGATTGAATTTAATGAAAAAGGAACAATGCTTAAACCATATGATTGAACTTCTGAACGATACGAGTATCACCGTCACGCATATCTTACCACATAAGTTTTGCGCCGGCTCCATTCCTACACCTGATGGGATAAATATTTGCGATGTTGTTATTGGAGGTTCCAATTTGACGATAATATCTTGTTAATTGTTAACGTATTTCCATTATCAGGGAGATAGCGGTGGCCCGTTGATGTGCAGAAATAAGCGAAGAATATGGACTCTAATAGGAATAACAACGTCATCCTTGTACCTTAAAGCCATTAATAAGAAATGCACAATGAGTTTTTTTACAAAAGTCGAAGATTATTTACGATTTATAAACAAAGGTGATTTTAGTTTGAATGACATTTTTTTATCTTGCCAAATTTTCAATAGATGTTGGCTTTTTTAAATTTTGTTTCTCTTAACAATTAAATTTTCTTTAGTATTTCAACAAGAACTGACAGCAACATATGAAATCGGCAGAGCTAGCGCAACGATAATGCTTCCAGTCACATACATCGTAATGTGTTGTTACATTGTAATCTTAATTAATTCATTTTGCTCAATGTCATAATAACCATATTTATGAAAACGTTAAAAGATGTTGAAATATATACCAAAATTAAATAAACCAAAAGTGCTTGCGAATGTTTATGTGCAGTAAAAAAAGTGCGAATGACTTAAATTGGGTGAAATAATAAAATGTTATTAAATTACATTGAGTAAATAACTTTTTATGTAAGCTTGATTTATTAGCAAATTTGTTTTCGAGAGTTCCGAGAAATCATTTCATTAAATGAGGTTACAATAGTTTCGGATTGTCGTAGTGACACAAACTAAGAATTACGATTCTATGCTAATGTACATGGTATTAAATTTGGAAACCATTAAATCGGTCTGATAATTTCTGCTTTGAAATCCCGGTAAAAGCATTGATTTTTCACTTTCATCCAATGAAATAAATTAAATTATTCGTTACCTAATATCACTTTCACCAAAGTTGAAATTAGTTGTAAGAAACTTAATTCTACGATTGATAAAAGTGCTTTAAGACCAGCGCTCATTAATAATTTATAGCGTATTCAACATATTCTCCCAAACGTGACAATTCAGAATTAATGTGGGTTTATCAGGACTAATCCTGAGTTCAATAAACCTGACCTTCTATAATTAGTTTGAGGACCCCGGGTTATTACATTGGTGTCAGTAGTGGGATTTAGAGTTAAAGGGTATCCAAGAGTAACTAAGGTAAAGGCTTGATTATTTGAAAGGTTAAGAATGTCGTTGTACTTGGATGAATTGTACGTGCCTCGGTTGAGACAAGAATTGAGAGATCGTGGCCTGGATTGGAAAGGCACGAAAACTGAGATACGGGAGCGACTTGGGGCATGGTTGACGGAGAATGGCCATGTCCCGGAGGAATACGAATTCGAGGATCCATTCGATAAAGAAATGGATGAATTTCGTTATTTTATGAAAAAGGCCGTAGATGAATTGAGAGGAGTATTAGGGGCGATTCGAAAGGCACAGCGGTTCCGCGTCAGGATGCCTCGTTGGTTGCAGGTGAAAACTCTACTGAGAAGTGTTCTGATGTTCCATGAACAGTCTCTGGCAGCATTGGGATGGATTCATTAGAAAACACATACGACCACAGTGCGTGCATGTCTCCAGAAACTCTGTGTGTGATGGCAGAATCAGAAGACTTGCCATTGGAGCCCATGGAGTCACCAGATCAGATCGAGTCGCCAGCAGGGCCCAGAGAGCTCACGGATGTGTTAGTGGAGCAAGTGGAGCTTTCGAAAGAGCCCATGGATTTACCGGCAGAGTCTGTGAAGTTATTATTACCGCCCGAGGAGTTACTAGTGAAGCACACGAAGTTAATGTTGGAACAAGTAGAGTCTACAGAACAGCCCAAGGATTTACTAGCAGAACCTGTGGAGTTCATAGTGCAGCCCGATGAGTTATTGATGAAGCACAAAGAGTTACCAGTGGAACCACACGGAGTTAGCACTGGAACAAATGAAGTCTTCGGGAGAGGCCATGGATTTACAAGCGGATGTTTCGGCCCCATTGGAGATAACAGAAGGGAGTGCTCGAGATTTCGGGAGTGATGGGAGACTGCCTAGCATGGAAAGTGGAGTAGGCGATCCTGTAGAGAGTTTGAGATCTGGCGACATGGTGGAGCAGGAGGGTGTACATGGAAGTGGCGACGTTCTGCGACTAGAAGTTGCGGGACACAGGAGCCAAAGGGAGAAAACATAAATCCCAAAAGAGGACCAAGCAAAAAGATCTGAGATTCGCAGCCATGAGATTGTTGGAAGACAATCGGATCCTATTCCTAGAGTCAGAATGAAAATGGGAATAGATGTCTGTTCGGAATGAAAAGATTTAATAATCAAGATGCTCAGCGCAGATACCGTGATTGCACCTATCTCTGTCCAATGCGATGCGTGGAGGGAGGAGGTAGGGAGTGGGAATACTCCGCTTGTTGTAGTGGGCGAGGCCCAAGTTGAACCCAAGATGGGAAAGGACAGCACAGACACTGTGGCTGCACCTACTCCTGTCCAGTGCGATACGTGGAAGGAGGAAGAAGGGAGTAAGGATACTCCAGTTGATGTAGTGGGCGAGGCCCAAGAAGAAGCCATGATGTGCAAGGTCAGACGTTGGGACCGGCGGGGACACAGAAACAGACCGCTAAAGCACTAGCAGTATGGGTCAGTTCTAGGCTAGTAGGGGGATGGTGGTGTGGACCTGTGCTGTTAGTGTAGACGAAATAACCTCCGAGGAGGAGGTACTACTAGTGGGCGAGGCCCAAGAAGAAGCCATGGTGTGCAAGGTCATCGCAGAGACCTTGGTGGCAACTACCCCTGTCCACTGCGATGTGTGGAAGGAGGAAGAAGGGAGTATGGATGCTCCAGTTGATGTAGTGGGCGAGGCCCAAGAAGAAACCGTGATGTGCAAGGTCAGCACAGAGACCTTGATGGCAATTACTCCTGTCCACTGCGATGGGTGGAAGGAGGAATAGGAAATGATTAATGTTGATCCTGTTGAGAGAGTGAGCGAGTTCCAGGATGAAACAGGGAAGCCAGTCGAGGCTGATCCAGTCTTAGATGAAGATAGGTCAGCATTTGAGGATTCTCGAGACTTCCCTAGCAAAGAAGTCCGGAACCCATTGCCTCAGGAGGAGGAGAAAGCAGTGGGTTGCTGCAGTAATCACACTGGCCAAGAACGGGACAACGTAGATGGCAATGTTGCATTAATAGGCAGTAAGTGGATGAGTAGAGTTCCAAGGAAGTCCTTGTCAAGAAGGAAGAAGCATGCTGATGATAAGGAAGAACAAATTTCGAAGTCAGCAAGACAGAGGGAATGGTGTTGGCCATTCGACAGAGGCAAGTCGATGGTAGAGGAACACTCCCAAGAAGACGCAATGCCAAAACCAGCAAAAAGATCCACACCCCATCGCTGTCCACCTAAGCGTCTCGTGATCGACGCAAGCAAGAAGATCTATAATTATATATGAGGGGGAGGTGTTGTGGATAATGTAATATTGTAAGAATTTATTATTACTTAAGTTTATTTCGATAATATACAGAATCTTTTTGAGGTTAGTGCAGTGGCACATTCTAATAAAACAGCTTAGTATCTCCAATTCCCAAGTAGTCCTTAATTGTATATCAAGTAATTTAAGATACAACAGTAATTAATTACATTTATTGGCTATATAATTTGATAATTAATTAATGGGCACTATTCAGAGTCTTTGGTTATGAACCTGGACAAATAGAGTTATCTCGAAAAGCAGAGCGAGAGTTAGAGGAACAGCAGATTTCAAAACTTAGACATTTGAGCATTGTACATCTTCCAAGCCATCTGAACGCTTTCAATGAAACTGACCTTCTATAATTAGTTTGAGGACCCCGGGTTATTGCAATAATTTCAATACTTTCAATCTTACAAATTAAGGTCGATTGAAAACTATTATGACTTCTCAGCTTTAATAAATCTACCAAATGTATCGATTCATGTGGGAATTGTGAAATCTTTATAAATCGCCAAATATGTTATGTTATTATAATATCATTATTAGGCCAATATGTTAAAAAACATGTCTACGTATGTGTTTCAAACAAGGAAGATCGCTATGAAACAAACTTATGCGGTAATACCGAATATCCTCATGACAAAGTTGATAAAAGTGAGTTTATCTGATTTTTTTTTCAAGTTTATGAGTTTATTAAGGTATCAAAACAACTAAAAAAACAAATAGCAAATTGAATATGTACAATATTAAACAAAAAATTATGTACATAACACAATGAAACAAATGAACTTAAAATACAAAATAAACTCATATGGCAGTCTTAAGGAAGCGCAAGCTTCCGCTAGATAGACTGGCCCTGGAAATCATATGTAATGCAACCATGTAAATTCAAACAACTGAGGCATCTCTCACTAGATGAGACTTATACAATTTTTTAAACAACAAGAACAATAACTCAAAAGGACATGAATGTAAACAAGTTAACTCCCTAATTGAATCTGGTATTGAGGCATATAATCTGGGACCATAACAGTGTATAGAAAATAATTGCAGAATTGCTTTTTTTTAATAAAGGAACATAAATATTTGATTCAATTTGTTTCATCTCATTGCCAAATTGTTAATCCTTCAACCAGGGATAAATTTAATTCAGTTCATGTCATGGTGGACACAAATGTACGTGATGACCCGAATGAAAAAAAATTTCTTGCCTCCCATGTCGTTATTCACCCTAAATATGACGACGCGGACGAAGATCATGATGACATAGCATTAGTTAGACTCAAGGAGCCATTAATCTATTCAAAACATGTAAGGCCAATTTGCTTGCCTGACAGCGACACGTTTGCGTCCTACGTTAGTACTGAAACCAGCATTGCTTGCACAAAATACCTATTCGACCCCTTAACATATTCCATAATAATGTTACTCTGCGATTTTTAACTGAAATAACATAACATATGATGACGGAAAATTTTTTATTATCCGGAATAAGATTTCCAGATTACCATTCTTGTTTGAAATAGTTAAAAAATATGTCAAATGGAATATATTTGTCTCATTGCACATATTACATTTTTAAAGTAAATCTCTGTTGATCTTGTTGAAGACACTTTTATTGAGGCTACTTTTTTTTTCTAAAGAAACCTTTCTCAATTCTATAGAGATATGGGGTACATCTTTCACTTTTTCTTTAGAAAGATTCCGGCTTTAAAGAGATGTTTAAGAATTCATTTACCCAGTTTGCGTTTTAAGGTTAATTAATGTTAGTTTTTGAGGATAGCGAGAATTGGTTAAAGTCATGAAAACTTTGAAAGATGCACAAGACGTTAAACACGTTCTGACTAAATGTTTAGTGATTCTATGCCAATAATATATTTTAGAATTTCCTAGAGTTGAAGATTGTAGCGAAGATTTTTCCACTCTCAAAAGTTTGAAATCATAGTGATTAATCAGCTATATTAGATTAAAATGACAGATATTATAATATGATATGAAACACGAAGGAGTTAATTGAAGATTCTATTATAATAATATAGGAATATATTTTATAAATTCGCATAAGTCGATGTAGTCCTCATGTCCCATATTTCACATTAAATAATAAGTAAGACTGCACTTAGATGGTGAGTCAAGTCAAATTGTCACGATAACCTCTAGTAACAGCATATCTTTAGAAGGGATAATTCGAGATTAATGTGGATTTATCAATACAAATAAATCATTCTAACGAAAGAGATACAAAAAATTAATTGTAGCAATTATAAATTGAAATGTTTTGCACATACCATTGAATTATTTCTATTATAATAAAAACGAGCCACATGTATGTAATTAATTTGTAATATGTAATTTGTACCATTGTAAAATATTCAAAAAATTTAAATTTCATTTCGTATTAAACAAAAGTTGAACTATATTAATATCAATATATTTACAGTCATATTTAATTGCTATCTAAAATTAATTAATGTCATTACGCAAATTATCCTGCGAGTTAATATCGATCAAAAATAATATACCTTTATAAGTGTCATTTCAGATTCAATGCGATAAGAAACCAAAAACAACTCCTAGCAGTTATAAACTGAAAATTTATTTGTATCCTCAAAGGATTTCTGTAAATTTAATTATTATAAAGATGATGAACTGGAGACATATTTATGTAATTATTTTGTCAATCCAATCTGTAGCATTTTTCCGAAGTAGGTTTAAGCTACACATTTTAAATTGATGTGAAATTGAATGATCATTTTAAATTTGAAAACTTAAATTAATAATTCAGGTATTTGAATATCTCTTAAAATTGACATTTTTGAAATATATAAATTAATTAATGTTTGCACCGGATTTAGAACACATTTCCATAAAATTAAATTTGAATTACTCCTCTTTGAACGTCTGTGTAAGTAAATAAATAAATAAAGCTTAAAACTCACAAAACTAGACCAATAGCAATCAAAATATAACTACTTATAAGAGAATTATTTATATCTATTAATTATAATTACCTTTTCTAATGAAGTATTACATCTTAATATATTACTTTAAGTCAAATTGATTAACTTAAGAAAATCTCAAAGCCTCACTTACACATACCATGATTCTAGTTTGGCAATCGATGGAAATCCAGATACATGTTCGATTACTGAAATAGAATCGTAATATGAAGAAAATCCATGGTGGCGTGTGAAACTTGACAGACTTTATAACATAACCGATATTAACATACACGACGCAAATTTGATGTGTTTGTAAAATTAAAAATTAATTAATTAACTTACAAATTTAGATTTAACAAGATACAGAACAAAATTTATGATTTGTTAACCGGTAAAAATTTCTGAGATATATTTTCCATCAAACATGCACATCTAACATAACATACATGCTGCAAATTCGTTTTGAAAAATTCATATTTACTGAATATAATTATTTTTCCAGATGGCGATTTAAAACGAGATTGGAAAATCTATGTTTCTAGCAAAAAAAAAACTTTAAGGACCACTAATGCGCCACAATGATCAGGCCAACTAAAGGTTATGGTGAGTGCATTCGGTATGGCCTCATAGCACAACAAAAATATTTAATTATAAATGTATGTAATTTAACTAATTTTAATTTGATAATTCTAATAAAATTATTCGCTACGTTACACAGTCAATTGCAGCTAAATAATTCAAAACATTGTTATGAGAAAATGTAAGTATGCCGTAATATCCTAATAATTAGATAAATAAAAAATCAAAGCTGACCACAGTGAGTTTGTTATGCGACTGCTGGACCAAAGAATGGTTCAAGATACAAAGTCAACATCGTTTATGGGAGGAGCAATATACATTACTTCTAAAAGGCCATACCTCGGATGTTCGGTCAAAATTAGAAAGTTTACCGGGGCAAGGCCAAGATGGATGGTGCTATGTGATGTGCATGTTTACTCAAAATGCGAACCTAAAGGTTAATCATTATTCTGAGTAAACATAATAATTATGAAATAATTTTATAACGCAAATGCACAAAAGTCGACAATTATTTACCATTTATTAATAAAGGTGATTTTAGTTTTCAATGACATGTTTTTTATCTTGCAAAAGTTTCGATAGATGCTGTGTTTAATTTTTTTTTTAATTTTTTCCCTTAACAATTAAATTTTCTTTAGTATTTCAACAAGAACTCACAGCAACATATGAAATCGACAGACCTAGTGCAACGATAATACTTCCAGTCACATACATCGTAATGTGGTGTTACATTGTAATCTTAATTAATTCATTTTGCTCAATGTCATAATAAGCTTGATTATGAAAACGTTAATAGATGTTGGAATATATACCAAAGGTAAATAAACCAAAAGTGCTTGTATGTTTATGTGCAGTAAAAAAAGTGCGAATGATTTAAATTGGGTGAAATAATGAAATGTTATTAAATTACATTGAGTAAATAGCTTTTTATGAAAGCTCGATTTATTAGCAAATTTGTTTTCGCGAGTCCTGAGAAATCATCTCATTAAATGAGGCTACAATAGTTTCGGAATGTCGTAGTGACACAAATTAAAAATTATGATTCGTAATTATCGCCCAACGCTAGTTATACAATAAGTTGCAAAATAATATTCTTTTATACTAATGTACATGGTATTAAGTTTGGAAACCATTAAATCGGTCTGATGATTTCTGCTTTGAAATAACGGTAAAAGCAGTGATTCTTCATTTTCATCAAATGAAATAAATTAAATTATTTGTTAACTAATTTCAATTTCACCAAAGTTGAAATTATGTGTCTGAAACTTATTTCTACGATTGATAAAAGTGCTTTAAGACCAGCGCTCATTAATAATTTACAGCGTATTCAACATAATTTCCTAGACGCGACAATTCAGAATTAATGTGGGTTTATCAGGACTAATCCATCAATTTTAATGAACTAGATAAGATCTCCACAATAACTTGCAGCAGTTAGAAAAATGTGTTGGCCTCACAGTTCTGACAGGATTTCTATAATTAAAATTATAATTTACAGTATGCATTCGAGTCATTTTTATGCAATTATTTTGTCATTCCACAGCGTAGCAGTTGTGCGGAGTGGGTTTAAAATTTACAATCTAAATAAAAGTTGAATTTAATAAAAATTAATTTAATAAAAACAATCTAGTTAATTTTAAATAATCCGAAATAAAAGTATTTCTCTGTATATGTAAATATAGAATGGATATGATAATGATTATAGAATGGATATATAATTATGTAATGAATTTTTAAAAGAAATGGTATGCCAGGCATGAAATAATTTCAACTGAATTTTTATAAAATTCTTAAAAAATTGCAAAACGTCCTCTTGAGAATGAATTTTCGTCCAATCTCAAGGTAAAAAGAATATAATGATAAGTAAACAAATGTCTTAAAACAAAAGAAATAGATTAATAAAACCCACGTTCAATTTATTAATTTAAATGAAAGTACATCATTTAAATGGTTTGATTTGTTTCTTAATTTCAGTCAATTTGATTCATTCAATTACGTCTCAAAGCCGTCCTTTCTTGAACCATAATTCTAGTTTGGCAATCGATGGAAACCCAGAGACATGTTCAATTACCGATCCAGTACCAGAACTTGAAGAAAATTCTTGGTGGCTTTTGGAACTCGACACACTTTATAACATAACGGATGTTAAAATATTCGTTGCATCTGATGCGTGTTTGTAAAATTGTAAATTCTGCATTTAATGAGACGTAACACTATAATATATCTGACCGTTGACTGTTAATAAATTTAAGATATAATTTCCACAGTTTTATGATAGAAAATTGCTTTTGCAATTTCAAATTTAGTTTGAGGACTTTTATTTCCAGATGGAGATTTCATCAAAAATTTGAATATCTATGCTGGAAGAACACAAGGTGGAATCCATCATTCCTTATGCGCCACATTTAAAAAAGCAACTAATGATCCCAGTGAGTGCAATCATTATTTAGAATGTTGAGTTACATTTAGAGAGATTATATGTTGCGTAATTTCATTTAACAGTTTATTTACTGCATCCATTGTTGTGTAGTTCATCTATTTATAATTTCAACCATTTTATTTGACAAGTACTAAGAATTTAATATTTGAACTCGAGATATGATAATTTAAAGAATTTCAATATACCTCCCTTTCTGCATCATCATGTGTCATCTTTTCTGTTTGTTGAAATTGTTCAGAAATTTTGTACCAAATAAATAATTTAATAGAATATTGACAAAATTCATTTCACACGTTAAGCAACATTGAAGACATTCCAAACTTTCTCATCATCTGTTACATATGAATAGAAGAACATGATGACATGTAACAAAGAACTTCAAAATTTTATCGGAACACGTTTAATAATGAAAGTATCATTCAATGCATGTTTTTCATATTATATTTTTATTTTAGCGGGATATAATAATATAACCTGCAAAAATCCTCATTTTGTCAAATTTGTTATGATTGAGAGGTTTAGGGGACCTCTAAGGAACATGCTCGTTCTATGTGAAATTCGTTTGTACGCTGCTTTAAATACAGGTTTGCTAGATATTTAGAAAATCCCTTTCTTAATAGTCTAAATTTACAAATTTGTTAAATTGCTTTCAGCGAATTTGGCTTTGCATAGACCAACCGAACAAAGCGGAGTATTTTTCCAAAATACATCTCAATATTCAGTAGACGGAAATTTGGACACTTGTACCATAATCAGATCTTTTAGCAATGAGTTTGCCTGGTGGAGAGTGATTCTTGATGATAGTTATTATATTACTAATGTGACCATATTTTTTTTGGCAAATTCAACAGGTATGTTTACAATGACTTGCTGGATATTAGTAATGAGACCCAAAAACTCAAAAGAATAATCCATAACATACTTAATTATTTTATTTATACTATGATGACCTCTTAGGATTACTACAACTACCAAATGGCTTCGACTCATGAGGGAATTATTATGACAAATCTGTAAATCGTTAAAAGACTCCTTGCTAATTATTGTTGTTATTAAAACATCATTACTAGGTCAATTTGCTAAAAAACACGTGTACGTATATGTTTCAAACGAGGAAGATCGCCATGAAACGCACATATGCGGTGATACCGAATATCCTCATGACAGAGTTGGCGATAGTGAGTTTGTCCTGTATGTGTTGGATCAAAGACTGGTTCAAGATTTAAAATCAATATTGCTTTTAGGAGGAGCAATAAACATTACTTGTAAAAGGCCATATCTCGGAAGTTCGGTCACAATTAGAAAGTTTACCGGGGCAAGACCAAGATGGATGGTGCTATGTGATGTGCATGTTTACTCAAAAGACGAACCGAAAGGTTTTCGTTATTATTTTATACGTACTAATACAAATTAACTTTAATATAAGTTATGTTTATTAATGTAATATAAATTAATTTTGCTTAAATGATACTGTAATTTTACAGAAATGAATGCGTCCAGCGTTGTGGGGGAATGTAGTGACTATGAAATTAAATGCTATGAAAGCCGGTGCATTCACAAGGACTGGGTTTGCGATGGGACAGAAGATTGTCCACAAGGAGATGATGAATCACCAAATTGCGGTATTTTTTTTATAATCAAATCTCAATAAAAATATTTAAGGCTTATTTAATTAAATTTCTTTTCCTGATTTAATTTAATGTAAATGTCGTGAAAATAAAATTGTTTGTAGTGACATATTGCGAAAATGGTAATTTTAAATGCGTGAGAAGAGACCGTTGCGTTGAAACAGCTGTTAGATGTGATGGTGTTGCAGATTGTCCAGACTTTTCTGATGAAGATGGCTGCTGTAGGATAATGTGTTATTATGTTAAAAAATAATTGCCACGTCATTTACTAATGTATTTATCAATTCAGTTCAACTTGAATCAAACACCAATCTCCTCACAGCAATATTTAAGGGAGAATCAGGTCATTATATTTGTTCTCATGGATGGAAAATAAAACAGAGTTTTGCTGTGTGTGATAAACTTGGCAGGTGCAAAATAATAATTAATTTGGTTTTAGAATGTCAGCTAATTTATTTCTATCATTCTTTTAGTAAATTGTTATTTCTATTGATGCAAAATCAATCTTGTATTATAAATGGCTATTATTGTTCATTAAATATTCTTTTATTTTGCAACGATACGATTTTATGATAAAATCATGCACTACTACCAATGCATAAGAAACAATAATACTGAGCACCTTAATATGTACTCATCTTAAAAAGTAACATTATTCATTTGCAATATTAGTAATATTACTAATTTATAATATTAATATTATTTATTTGTATTGACAGATATTATTCAGACACTTTGTACGAGCCAATATCTAATAAAATGCATAAATTTCTCGTTAGAAGTAAAATTGATAGCGAAGATTTACCACATATGAGATACTTCCAAAGAAGGTTAATGAAATTTTTTTTTTTACTTTATAGATTATCAGTATAAATTTTTAGTTTGATATTTTAACTTTTTCAGATCACAATGCTTCTCTGGTCACGTGATAAAACTTCGATGCGAGATCCGTAGGAGAAACGGTATGAATTGGCTAAATATTTAGAGAAAGCGATTATAAATCGATGCTTTTTCATGATTGAATTCATTTACTTAATACTATTTAATTTAATTAATACTAATTTACAATACAAATTATAACATTATTTCATTTATTTTTATGCATTTATTTTGGTCACAGAAACTGAAAGTATTTGTGGAACACGTGGTTTGCCCGACGGTGATTTTGAACCGTATGTTATCAAAGGTGACCAATCCAAAAATGGTGCCTGGCCATGGCAGGCTCAAGTTTTTGTCAACGGACAATATGCATGCGGAGGTAGTATTATAAAGGAAAATTGGATACTTACTTCGGCTCATTGCTTTGGTTACAGGTACTTTTTTTCTTGAAACGATGTAGCACGCGTATCTAAATAACAAAAAATATAATTTTTAAGTAACTTACAAATGCAAGTAGAATTGTTTTATAAATGAACGTTGATATGTGATACAACTTGTTTCAACTTATTGCCCCAAATATTGTTAATCCTTCAAGCAGGCGTAAAATTGAATCAATTCATGTTATGGTTGAAACAAATATACGTGACGATCCCAATGAAAAAAAACTTCCTGCCTCCCATCTCATAACTCATCCAAAATATGAAAGAATTACTTCTTTTAACGACCTGGCATTGGTCAGACTCAAGTCACAGATAATCTATTCAAAATTTGTAAGGCCGGTCTGTTTGCCTGGTGGAGTTATGGGCAACGAAATGTTTACGTCTCATCGACATTGCGTAGCGACTGGATTTGGGCATATTGATAGAAGTTGGTAGTCAAGATTATGTAGAGATTTTGCATCTGTCAGTTTTTGTAAAAAAAATTGTTAAATATATATAACTTTATATTCTTATGTTATATATTTTGAATTTATGTAAGTCAGTAAAAGGTATAGGGTTTAAAACAAAATCAAATTGGACGATTTCAAGATGGTTCCAGACCCAAATATTTGCAACAAGGAAGACTAAATATACTTACTGACATTGAATGTTTACATGAAATGTCTAGTCTGGGAGGCGAATCACCTGATATATATAGGGTCCTCATAAAGCCTGAGACATTTTGTGCTGGCTCATCTCCCACTATTAATGGAATAAATATATGCACGGTTGTATTTGAAACGTGTAACTTTGCATAAAATTGTTGTGTACAATTGATTCATTAATTGATTTTAGGGAGATAGTGGTGGTCCTTATGTCTGCAAAAATGATCGTAGATTATGGACATTAATTGGTGTAACAACATCTTCTGGTAGTGATAAATCAGGTTTGCCTTGCACATTAGGTTATTTTACGAAAGTGGATCGGTATTTGGATTTCATTTACAAAGGTCATTTTAATGTAAATTGATGTTTAATGTGAAATTACTAACAGGAGTCTCAATTTTATTAGTTTTCCAACAGGAATTGACAATAGAAACTGAAATCAAAAGTGCTTGCACGAAATACCTATTCGACCCATTACCATATTTTATAATATTATGCTACAATGCAATTTCCAACTGAATGTTTACACGTACAAATACAAAAAAAAAGTTATAATTATCATGAATATGTAAAACATTACTAGAATTTGAAAAAATATCTTAAACGTGGGAAAAAGTATATTTTCTCTTTTAGCCACGATTTAAGTAATTGTGCAATAAAATCTAGATATGATATACATTTTCCATCTAATTTACATTTAACATTAATTGACCATGACCAAATTTAAATTCCTTCATGTTTTGTCTCCTTTGGAACTCACGAGAATATGCCGAGTGAGATAGTAAAACTAACGTTAATAGAATTATTGATTGAAAAGTAGCCATGTCTTTCCAGGTAATGATATTCGCTCTCCTTTAAGACATAGAGTATCAGTTGGCAAACACTATTGCGTAAATAAGATTCAAATCGTTAACTTTCTTGACTCTAGGTAGTTAGTAAAACGTTGGAAATTCATTTTCTCTCCGTGTCTTGGCTCTAACAGATACGAATTATTGCTTTACAAACGAGGATCTTCACAAGCTCGATTAGACATCAGTTCCTTGAAAGAAATTTAAATTATTGCAAATTCATTCATCAAGGATTTTCAAGAGTTTTTGAAAAATCTAAAAATAATTTCATATTTTTCAAAACTTTTGAAAAACTTTGAAAGTGAAACCTTTATATTATGACAATTATAATATAATTCCGCAATATTATTATCAAATCTGTTGTATTCTAAATATATGAATCTTTCATTAAGATAATGATGAAATCAGAATCGGTCAAAATTATGTTAGTACCACATTAAAATAATAATAATAAAATAATATAATAATAATAATAATTAACTTCCTAGATGTCACCTTGTTCTGAGAATCGAACGATTCTATTGTCACTAAGGTATTTTTTAAGGAAACTAATAATAGACTCCTTCTAAACCCTACCTCTGGTCACCCCAAACATACGTTTGCGGGGATAGTGAAATTCATTCGGTATAAAAGACTTTCGTCTAAAAAAGGAATATTCCTTTAAAACCGCTAATGAATTAATACATAAACAAATCACGCTTGGCTATAATCGCCAAAAAATGAGGAATATTCTCAAAAACGTCGCTAACTCGTCAGAGGATGCAACAAAAAAGAATAACGATAATAAGAAAATCTTACCCTTCGTTATTCCCTTTGGTAAAACTACAAAGGAGGCTGTAAACAACGTAAGAAAAGTCCTCTCTGAAGATTTATTCTTCAAAGACTTTCAAATAGTTTCAGCTTTTACAAAAGGAAATAGTCTCTTGTCAAAATTCTTTTGAACAGAACTACGCTGCCTAATAAAACAGTTACGTCGCCATTCCTGACCACGTAACACTTTCACACGGAAACTCATGTTACATAACGAGCTGTCACGTCTTTGACAGCCGTTTATCATACATAATTTTTCTAGCAATAAAGATTACATCATCTTTCCCCTTCTGACCGAAGAGGATTAAGGAGTTCACAAGTTCAAGCACATCAAAGATTCTCGGAGCGACTTCAAACAAACTTCTTCAAGAGCTTGTTCACGCCCAACTTATCCAAGTAACTCCGGAAACATTACGCAAGGATTGACTAATGTCTTCCCCTCTTGGATATATCTCGGAGCGACTTCAAACAAACTTCTTCAAGAGCTTGTTCACGCCCAACTTACCCAAGAAACTCCGGAAACATTACGCAAGGATTGACTAATGTCTTCCCCTCTTGGATATATAAGGACAAATTTATCGTTCTGTTTTTCATTTATTTCGCCATCGAGGACGTAGAACGTCGAGGGCCTAGCGAGTTTTGAACTACTGTACGGTATCTATTAAAATTTGTCTTATACTTTGTGTTTTTGTATTCTTGTGTTCAGTTTCTTCCTTATTTATAAAATAAGGATTTTACTTGCTCCTTCTCGCGATATTCTTATAACGCACGCGTGTATATAAAATTAGTAATTTATATATTTCGCCTGGTCACCTCTTTAAAATCTATTTTCAAGATTTAAGAGTGAGGATCCAGATTCTTACCGCTAACCTAGCATTTTTTCTTCCCTTTCTGGGAACTATTGCTTAGGTACTTTTAATTGAGATGTATTGCTAATTTATTAACAATTATTTGTGAAAAATAATTGTTTTCTCCCTAAGATTATTTCAAAGGGATATTACTTCCGTCTATTAGGCTTTTTCCTTATTTAATCCTGATATTTAAATTAAGATTATTGGAACGAAAGTGGAAGTACAAGCTTTTTAATTTCTCTTAACCCTAAGCCAACTTCGAGACGGATTCCCATCACTAGAGCCATATATTAAAAAAGGAAATTTTCTTACCTTTTGGAGTATTGACGTGTTTGATAAGACACGGGACCAGATATTGAGCATTTAATAAGAGTTGCATAAATTTGAAGAACAGTACCCCAATATATCTAATGCTATTATAATAAATACAGCAGTTATCTCCCAGAACGCGAGCCATTTCTAGATAACGTCATGCATAAAATAACAAAAACATGTTGAAGTTAATTATCGCCGGCATATTTTCCATAATGCTGCAATTATTTCAAAATTCCATTCGTCAATTTCTTAAATATTCAGCACTTGCACCAAATTCAAATCCATTACTGAATATTTAGCCGTTAATTCTAAATTAATTCTAAACTAAAACTTTAACTTAAAAAACAATTAATTGTCAATTTACGATTTTCTAAACATTTATTGAATTTCGCACAATATCCATTAAAATGAGTACACGCACAATTGTTGTTACAATGACTTATCTAGCCGCTGGAATATCTGAAGTGCAATATACCTGAAACCATTCTGCTCTCACAGGTAGTCCAATTTATTTATTCGTTTCTTACTTAAAGTACCAACGAAATTTTATACATCATATTTTTATATAGTTTAATTTTCTAAATCGTCATGTCCATGATTCATGTACTCTAATTATTCTATGGTTAGTACAATTTTATTATAGAAATTATTGTTCTCCTACATATAGAGTCTCCTATAAGTTGACACGTGAAACGTTTAATGATAAGGTCAGGCAAAATGGCAAAACGTGTTGAGGTTAATTATTGTCGGCATATTTTCAAAAAAGCTTCTCTGGATTTTAACGAATAAGCAATTAAACTAGGAATAAAGGCACATGTAATTTTTAAATAAATGCGAATATTTTGTCTTAAAATTTCAATCATCCATTCTTGAAATATTAGGCATTTTCTCCCAGTTCATTACTAGTCCTTAAAGTTTAATATTTGAGCCGATAATTCTGACTGGATCAAACAAAACGTCAACTCAGAAAACATTTAATTTTTCAATACACAACTTTCTACACCTGAAACACCTGAAATTCGCACATGCTCAGATAACCACCGTAAAGTGCAATTCACCTGAAACCACTCTGCCCTCACAGGCGGTCCAAGGTAAACCCCACACAAAGTATTGTTAAAACACTGAAAATAGATAATTAACGAATTATTAAAATTATATGGCAAATTAATTAAATTAATAATTAATTAATGTTTAGAACTATTCAGAGTCTTTGGTTAGGAACCTTAACAAATCATGTAATCAGAAAAGGGAGAAAGGGAAAGCAGAGAGCAAGAGAATTAGCAGATTCCAAGACTTGGACAATTAGGCATTGAATAGCTACCAAAGCCATCTGAACACTTTCAATAAATCTGACATACCATAATTAGTTTGAGGACCCCGGGTTATTACAGTATAATTGTTCAGTTTTGGAGTCTTTTCCAGCCAAGAACTGTTTGTTACTCCAAGAGTAAGATTTTTGTACCTAATTGCTGTTATTAAATTTAGAAATTAAATTTAGTCGAGTCTTGTCGATAAAAATCTTTTAAATTATAGGACTAAAAATAAATAAATAAAATCGATCAAAAGTATTGCAATGAAATGCTTCAGCGGTATTTTTTCTAAATGTCAATAAGTTATTAAAATTGAATTTAGCAAAAATGACTTTGAACTGACGTAATTGTGGAATTCCATCTCTTGCTAAAATGCGTACGTGGTCGACAGCAACAAAGTCCGACAAATCAGCCATGAATCAATTGTTTCCATCATCGTTTGCATTTGTATGCTTACAGGGGACATTAATATTGAGATTGCCATCCACTGCTAGCCATGAATATGATTTCATGTAAGTGGCGCTTTGGCAAGTTCGCTTGTGCAATGCCAGGTTCTTCTCAAAGTCTGTTATGTAATTCATGCTTTGATCACGAAGGGATACGGAATTGAAAATTTCATTCTTACCTTGAGGAACTATAGATTTTCTTGGATAAGTCTAGGTGAGAAAAATTATAATTGAATTTGATTTAAGTCTAGCACTCTCTCAATTAATTAAGTCAATGATGTTAAAAAATATAATTACATCGTAATTTCAGCACATGTTTACAGCCGATATTTGTATGGGTACGTATTAAATAATTGACAATCGGCATTTTCCTGCCAATAGTTAAAATTAATATTTGCCAATATTTGCTTTCTAAGCATTTCATAGCGCATGTTAATATTATCAATTAATATTAATTAATTATTACCAATTAATATAAATTAATATTTGCCAATATTTGCTTTCTAAGCATTTCATAGCGCATGTTAGCCTGTTTGAAATTCCCTTTAGAAATTCGTCAGGGTTGTCCAGTGCACACCCACGATACCCAGAACAATCCAGCGTGCATTTGAAGTTTCGAAATAAATGACAATTTGCGATAAAAAATTGTGACACAAATAACATTAGATTAAAAATGTAAATAATTGCCATCATCGAGAATTTTTTCTTAATGTTAGTCGTTCTGTTGGTGTGGAGGAATCCATTTTAAAAGATTGGATGCAGCAACATGTACACAGATTCCTTGGTAACTAGATGTCAGCAAATTGATCACATGGAGTCACATTATTCACGATTCAATGAGAAAAAGTGCCTCTATTGAATCTGGCATCTTTTCTAACCGCAAAATGTTATAATTTACGGTTATGTTTAACTAGCGAATCCACATCTATCTCCTTTTTGCAATTTGCTTTGGGGAATATTGTATTTTATTTGTTGTAAATATGTAAATTAATTTGGTAATCGAACTTTAAAAAAACACTACCAACCAAGTTTTATGCATCACGATTTAAATGAAGTTTATTTTCTAAATCAGCCCCAGAAAGCATAAACACTTAATTCGTTACAATTATTCATGCAGTTTAACTAAATCCATTTCAATTTATTATTGATGAATTAGAAAGCGAACAAACAAAAAAGGTAGAATTTCAAAAAGTTTGAAGATGCAAAAAAATCTTGCAAAACAATTTCATTTAAATACTCCTGCTGATATGTTTTGTAAGGGTTCAGCTAGCATTGATTTTAGTCCGGAAGTATTCTATGCAATATCTAAATAGTTAATTTCATTCAGACTGTCCCAAATACTTCAATTTCACAGACGCATAAGTAGCCCCCATAGTATGAATAAACTCGTCCCTGCTGGATAATGACGTATCTGGCAGCTGGGATTCCTGAAGTGCAATTAACTTGAATCCATTGGGCACTGACACCTGGTCCGAGGTAGAGACCGCACTGGACAGGTTTTCCTCACCGGAATTTTTTCAACGGAAGAGATGTTTGTAACTCCAAAGGTGATGTTATTGTATCTGAGTGCTTAGTTAAGAGATGATAAGTTGAATATGACAAATATCAAACTAGACACAAGATGCTTATCAACATTTTCAGAATCTCAATATATTAGATCAAAAAATGATCCAAAGATATTTTCCCGGAGCGATTAAATATTAAAGATGAAACTTTAAAAAAGGATTTAGCTTAAAGACATTTGTTTTTATTCCTGGCCCTAATTACATCGCAATTCTCAAATCCAACATTTCTTCGGCGATTTAAAATGAAGGTATGACAGAATAAATACAAACTAACTTATTAGGGTTACCATCTCTCGCTAGGATCCTGATATGACTGACAACAACCCTATCGAATAAATCCAGCATGAACCAGTTGTTTCCATTGTAGTCTTCATCGGTGTGCGCACACGGTGATATTAGCAGAGTAGTATTCCCATCCACCGCATATCAAGGCATTTTATCCAAGTATGTGGTGCTCTGACAGGCCCTTTTGTATAGGGCAATATTCTGACCGTCTTCGACCGGAAATACTTCACTATATACAAATGCAGTACATCAGTAAACTAACCTTGATAGATTTTTGAATTTCTTGGTATCATCTTAAAAAAAATGCAAATGATTTATGGACAATCTTATAATTATATGAAATCAAAATTTAATACGTCATACTTTGAACAGGTTTATGTAGACATGATTTGGTACGAAAAGCTATAAAAGAGGTTGCAGCTGAAACTGTTTTTCCAATAGTTGAAATTGACGCATGCATTAACCACAGTACACTTGAGAGCGCATTTCAGTTTACTTCTAATGTTGTTGTAAATTTCTTGTGGAGTGTCCAATGTACATCCTGGCTTTCCGGTGCAATCTTTAGTTTGTTTAAACTCTTGGAACTCACGAAAATAAGCAAAGTGAAGTAGTAAAATTAATATAAGTAAAGTTGTGGCTTGGACGGTAGCCATGTCCTTCTCAGTTTACTATTTAATGTCATTCGGTATCCTTTACATCCTTTATAATATCTCTTTAACGAGATGACTAGTCCAGAATTAATTTGCAAACACATCTAATTGTTAATGACTAAAGTTCATTTTGACCTCGTTGTTTTCGGCCCTGATGGACACACGAAATCATTATCTTGCAAATACGACACTTCACACATTTGAAAAGACATCACTTTTTTAGAAGTAATTAAGGCTTTTAAAGTTTCATTTAGGATCATTATCTTGTCGCTAGAAGTTGTAATGAATAAGCTTCCATATGTTTAAAAAAAATTTCAGCCTCTTACAATGCACGAAGTCGCTGAGTGCAAACGAATAATTTAACAAAACTCGAAAAAGTAAAAATTAAAGCATTTTCGTAATAAAACATTTGCAATATTAAATTATATTTATTTATATTATATTACGTCGCATTACATGATATTATATATTATCATTAATCTCATTACTTTCAGAACTTTTCCGTCACTCATTTTGTAAGCTTCAAAAAAATTACGAACGCAAATATATTTTGAAATCATGTAAATTATGTAATTTCTCTGAAACGGTCAATATTTCCAATTTTGTTTTGTAGAACCATGTGACAAAGATTAAATATCTTTGCGGAAAAAGATAAGAGAATGTTTTCCCTTCTCGAATCGACGAACATTTTATCCGCCAAACCCGACTAACATTTCAACCTCTTTCGACTATGCAAGGCTAAATTCGCTCCTTCTGCATAAAATAATATTTTGAGAAATGAAACTTCATTGAATCACCTGGATGAATTAAAAACGTTATAAAACATAGCTCGTAGCAATTATTTCTCAATTATAAAATAAATCATTAATCAGATAACATTACATCATAATTTGAACATGACTTCTCATCCACTATTTGTAAATAAATAAATACGTTTCTTAATAAGATCTAATTTTCATTTTTTTCCGTCCAAAAGAAGTCGATCACAATATCTAAAACAAGGGCTAAATTTGAGTGTACACCAATGTTTTAGTTTTTGTTCATAAATCTAAAACTTCAATTAAATTGATAAAATGATAATGTCTTTAACAGCGAGGATATTCCCTGTTTGTTTGAAATAGCAATCCAACATAGTTGTCATAACATCAAGGATAATGAATAGAGTTTATTGAACAAGATAACATTGAATAATTACCCAGAAACACTTCTAGATCATGAATTTTAGGTTGACTTTTTTTTCACAAGTAAATTACGTAATGAAGAATATGTCGTTGGGTGAATTATGTTTAATACTTCTGGTGGTGCAAAAAGCATCATCTTATCAAGGTATTTATTAATTTTTGATTATACTATTGCTTGACGACCAAATAAAGTGAATACTTAAAATACTTAAGTCCTGAATAAGTAATTTCAAATAGTTTACATTGAATTTGATCGCAAAATGTCTGACTGTGTGATATTCTAAGAAATGCCTTTTCATTGAATCGCTCGTGATTATTAATGACGAAGAAACAAGTGTCTTGAACCAAAAAATGAGGAAAAAAAATTCAATTTATCAATTTAACATAATACTACATCATTCAAATGCCTTGTTTCTTTTCTTAATTTCAGTCAATTTGTTTAACTCAAAAACATTACAAAGCCTCACTTTCATGAACTATAATGCTAGTTTGGCAGTCGATGGAAATCCAGAAACATGTTCAATTACTGAAGTAGAGCCAACATCGGAAGAAAATCCTTTTTGGCGTTTGGAACTTGACGGAACTTATAACATAACGGATGTTAACATAGAAGTCTTATCTGGCAGATGTTTGTATTTATAAATCAATAACCATGAGATGTATCAAGAGATGCTTCAGAGCAGAGATTAATATATTTAATAACAACGACAAATATTACTACATTAAATAACTTCGCTCTGTAATTTAAGTGTAAAAATGAATTTTCCTATTTTACATTCGAGGTCTACTAAAAGTAATTCAAAATTAATTTTAGACGTTGAATTAGTAAATTATTTGAATGTCTATGTATCAGCTAGATTTTTCAACTACCGAGAATACTTATGTGCTTCAATAAAAGTCCCGACAAAAAATATTAGTAAGTGCATTCGATATTTTCGATCCTTAATATGTAAAAATCTCATTTACTTACTTACAGAGATATTTTAGGCAATCACCCGTCGATCTTATGCATCTAATTAATTAATGAAATGATTTTATTTTTTAATAATTCCATTTATTTCGAAAAGTTCGAAATTTACGTCGTTCTTATTCGCCTTTCAACTTTAAACGTTTTGTTCTTCCTTTCAGCGGAATATATCAATATAAAGTGCGAAAATCCCATTTTTGGAAAGTTTATTTTAATAGAAAGATATCAGGGACCAAAAAAAAATATGCTTGTTTTATGTGAGGTCCATTTGATTGCGGATTTAAAATCGAGTGAGTTTATACACCAAATTTTATTGACACATAATAACAAAAATACCACTTTAAATTATTAAAAACGGTACCTCTACAACATCAATAGTTTATCAAGCAATGTATGAATAATTCAATTCTAAATCATTTCAGTTAACTTGGCTTACAAAAGACCGACGAAACAAAACGGTGTATTTTTCAAAAGTCAAGCATCATTTTCTGTTGACCAGAATTTCAGCACCTGTGCTGTTATCAGGGCCATAAGAAGTAATTTTGCTTGGTGGCGTGTAATTCTGGAGCATAGTTATTACATCACCGATGTGAATATATATTTCAAACCGAATTTAAAAGGTTAGCTTATGCGATCATAAGTGAAATAATCCCATGCTGGGTAATTACCGCCTGGTTAAAGATTATCAAGTAGATTTGTCAATATAAACTATATTTATAATAATATACGAATTAAATTAATCAAAATGCAATCAGAAGAGTATAAGAGAAAGTTCTTCACTATATACGTTTCAAACAATGAAGAATATTTCGAAGACCATGTGTGTGCTCTTGTCGAACTTCCTAATAACAAAGTGGACGAGAGTGAGTAATTGGATTGGATGAATGTAGATTCTACGAGAAATATAATCGTTTATTAAAAAAAATAAATTGCTTGTTAACAACAATAATAAAAATTAAAAAATATCAACAAATGTAAAACCAATAATAATATAATAACTATATTAATAATAATAATCATAATAAAAATTTTATTATTATTATCATTACCAAGCAAAATTACTTACATTATTACATTATTTTTATTTATTTATTTTTATAAACAAAATGAAGAGTCATCCAATGACCACTTACACATTTTGTAATAGCGATATTCAACAGAAAATAGAGTGAAACGGAAACAAGCATCAATGTCAACAAAAAAATCAAGTTCACTTAATGGATAGTTAGTTATTTAGGTTTAGGGATGACAGGTGTGATTTATAGCACACCACTCACACACACACATATATATATATATATATCGTTTATTTATTTTACATATATTTTATATCGTTTTATATATATATGTTGTATCTATATATGTAAATAAGTAAATACATAAATAAATTTTAAAACAGCTAATAAGACTGACTAACTTAAATGCAATAACAAATTCATTCAAATATAGGAAGCTCTATAAACAGAACATGCACAAGACCTATACTTGGTACTTACATTACCATCAGGAACTATTCAGGAATGAGACCGATGTGGTTAATATTATGTGAGGTGCAAGTCTTTTCAAAGTCTAAACCCAGAGGTACTTTCATTCATGTTATTTCATACATTTATCCATTATATTTATTAAATATAATTATTTAAATTATACATAAATATATATTTCAATTAAGTATTTATCGATATTTATATTATTTGTAATATGTGAAATACATAAATATGAACTATGCTTTGTTGTTCAATATTATTATATTAATAGTAAAAATGTAATTGCCTAATAAGTTCTCACATGAATATGAATGAGATGATGAATAATAAATTCTTTAATGGGGTAATCGAATATAATAATGTTGTATCTTGAATTACTTGCTATATAATTAAGGACTACTTTGGGAATTGGAGATACTAAATTACTAGATTTTATTACCAAGAATGTGCCATTGTACTAGGCTCAAAAAGATTCTGAATATTAAGTTAATAAATAATAAATATCGTTACTTTTACCCAAAACAATAAAAAATTAAATCTGTGAACAGAAATGGATACAGATCAAGTGTCCACAGGCTGCCGTGGTCATGAATACAAATGTATTGGAGGTCAATGCATACATAAAGACTATTTGTGTGACGGTACAGAAGATTGTCAACAAGGAGATGATGAAGCCCTGTCTTGCTGTAATTTACTATCACTTGTTGCAGGCCGCATTTAATTAGTATGTGTAATTATTTACATTTGAAGCCTGTGGGGCTATCGAATTCAAATGTGCACGTTGGAGAAAATGCATCACCAAGGATTTGAAGTGCGATGGACGCGCTAACTGTCCGGACTTCTCCGATGAGCAAGGGTGTTGTAAGACGGCTATACTTTATCTTATTTGCATTAAGCCTTCGATATAATCGCTACTTTGTGTAATAAAAATTTAGTTGACATAGAAAGGAATACCAATCTTCTGACAGCAACGTTTAAAGGAGAATCGGATTTCTACGTTTGCTCTTGGAATTGGGAAAACAAACATAGTTTTCAAGTTTGCAACCAATTCGATGGGTCCAAAAACTTTTTTAAAATAAATATTCAATTTTGAAGTACAAATAAAATTACTTGTTTGCAGGCACCACCTCGAGACTCAACACGTGCCAATACATGACACAAATTCAAAATTTGTCGTTCTCAGAAGATCAAAAATTTTCAAATATTTTCTGGATATGGCCCATTTCCAGATAAAGTCTAACCTTGCTTTGCCTTGTGAATGGATAAATAAAATGCGTTACAGCATAATTATTAAATATATCATTTAATAATAATTTGATAATTAGATGAAACAATTTACAGGTCATCATGTCGATCAGGAAATTTTGTGCAAATTCAGTGTTTGCCTCATTCGAGCAATGGTATGACCAAATAAAATATTTATTATTATTATTTAACAAATTAATATCATTCTTAGAAATAATTACTTAGCATTCTTCGCCGATTATGTAATATAAAACACGAAAGCAGAGTAAATAGGCAAACAACAGCCTTGCCTCAACTGACATAACATAAATTCTGACGTCATGGTAGTCATTATTGCTAAAAAAATGAAAAAAAAAAAACATTTATAATAAATAGAATGTTTGTATTATACTGACCATTGTACTAACTATATTTACTCTTGCCATACATAATGTTTGAGTCTGGATTAATTTAAAAGAATTGTATAATAAATTGAAATATTTTATGGTATATCGTATTATTTAAAGATTCTGCAGACATATGCGGTACACGGGGTTATCCAGATGGAGATTTTGAGCCATACATTGTCAATGGAGCCTTTGCAAAACATGGTGCCTGGCCGTGGCATGCTCAAATATTTATCGATGGATATTACGTGTGCGGTGGAAGTATCGTCAAAAGCAACTGGATACTCACCTCGGCTCACTGCGTCTTACCGTAAAGAATTTAATTAATTAACATAAAATACTAAAAAATAAATGGAAATAAAATAAATTCTTTTGGTTATATTAATATTGCCTCGATAGTTTCCAATATTGAATAAACTGTAATAGCGTCCTGCCTAACGGACGATAATATTTTACTGGTCTGCAGGATTTTTTAGTTTGTTATTTTAATAATTCTTCAGGAGAGATTTTTCTACTATTTATGTCAAAGTCGGTACGAACATGCGCAACGATCCTGAAGAAGTTGAGTTCCCTGTTTCTCATCTCGTGACCCATCCTTATTACGTCAAAGGCACTAGACATGACGTGGCATTAATCAGATTGAAGTCACCACTGGCATTTACGGAATCAGTGAGGCCCATTTGTTTGCCTCAAAAAATACTAGGCGAGAGAGCATATGCTTCCTTTCGTCATTGCTTAACAGTTGGAGTCGGCCAGAGCAACAGAAGTTTGTGAACATTTTTTAAAAGTTATATTATTTAAATAATAAATTATATGATTACATGAATTCTTCTTATCTATGGGCTTTGCTAATGATGAAATCGAGATTCCATTACATAATGACTATTCATCAATGAAATACATGCTTTGTATGGCTTGCTGTAGCGGATATTGGCAAGGCTTATGCTTATCTAACTTATTTGGATATATTTTATTAATTGTAATATTAATTTCTTGAATGATTTACTAAATTTAACTTGAATTTACCTAAATCTATTCGCATCATCAAATCAAATTTCCACTAATCTCGAGGTCTTTTAACTTTGTAATTGAATTTAACTAACCTTCAGAAGGCGGCAGACCGAAATATTTGCAACAGGGGAGATTAAATTTAATGAAAAAGGAACAATGCATAAACCACACGGCTAAACTTCTGAATAAAACGAGTATCAACGTCACGCATATCTTCACATATAAGTTTTGCGCCGGCTCCATTCCTACACCTGATGGGATAAATATTTGTGATGTTGTTATTGGAGGTTCCAATTAGACGATGATATTTTGTTAATTGTTAACGTATTTCCATTATCAGGGAGATAGCGGTGGCCCGTTGATGTGCAGAAATAAGCGAAGAATATGGACTCTGATAGGAATATCAACGTCAGCCATGAACATTAAAGCCATTAATAAAAAATGCACAATGAGTCTTTTTACAAAAGTCGAAGATTATTTACGATTTATAAATAAAGGTGAATTTAGTTTGAATGACTTTTTTTTATCTTGCCAAATTTTCAATAGATGCTGGGTTTTTTTCTCTTAACAATTAATTTTTTTTTAGTATTTCAACAAGAACTGACAGCAACATATGAAATCGGCAGAGCTAGCGCAACGATAATGCTTCCAGTCACATACATCGTAATGTGGTGTTACATTGTAATCTTAATTAATTCATTTTGCTCAATGTCATAATAACCATATTTATGAAAACGTTAAAAGATGTTGAAATATATACCAAAATTAAATAAACCAAAAGTGCTTGCGAATGTTTATGTGCAGTAAAAAAAGTGCGAATGACTTAAATTGGGTGAAATAATAAAATGTTATTAAATTACATTGAGTAAATAACTTTTTATGTAAGCTTGATTTAGAGTTCCGAGAAATCATTTCATTAAATGAGGTTACAATAGTTTCGGATTGTCGTAGTGACACAAACTAAGAATTACGATTCTATGCTAATGTACATGGTATTAAATTTGGAAACCATTAAATCGGTCTGATAATTTCTGCTTTGAAATCCCGGTAAAAGCATTGATTTTTCACTTTCATCCAATGAAAAATTATTCGTTACCTAATATCACTTTCACCAAAGTTGAAATTAGTTGTAAGAAACTTAATTCTACGATTGATAAAAGTGCTTTAAGACCAGCGCTCATTAATAATTTATAGCGTATTCAACATATTCTCCCAAACGTGACAATTCAGAATTAATGTGGGTTTATCAGGACTAATCCTGAGTTCAATAAACCTGACCTTCTATAATTAGTTTGAGGACCCCGGGTTATTACATTGGTGTCAGTAGTGGGATTTAGAGTTAAAGGGTATCCAAGAGTAACTAAGATAAAGGCTTGATTATTTGAAAGGTTAAGAATGTCGTTGTACTTGGATGAATTGTACGTGCCTCGATTGAGACAAGAATTGAGAGATCATTAAATGAGGTTACAATAGTTTCGAAATGTCGTAGTGGCACAATAAATTAAGAATTACGATTCTATGCTAATGTACATGGTATTAAGTTTGGAAACCATTAAATCGGTCTGATAATTTCTGCTTTGAAATCCCGGTAAAAGCAGTGATTCTTCATTTTCATCCAATGAAATAAATTAAATTATTTGTTGACTAATTTCAATTTCACCAAGGTTGAAATTATGTGTCTGAAACTTAATTCCACGATTGATCATTAATAATTTATAGCATAATCAACATATTCTCCTTAATTGAGAATTAATGTGGGTTTAATCCATCAAATTTAATGAACGAGATAAGAACTCCACAACAACTTGCAGCATTTATAAAAGCAAACTGTGTTGGCCTCACAGTTTGCTCTCTGGATTTCTCTAATTATAATTATAATTTAAAGTATGCATTCGAGTCATTTTTATGCAATTATTTTGTCAATCCACAGCGTAACAGTTGTGCGGAGTGGGTTTAAAATTTACAATTTAAATAAAAGTTGAATTAAATAAAATTAAATTTAATAAAAACAAAACTAGTTAATTTTAATTAATGCGAAATAAAAGTGTTTCTCTCCAAATTTAACTATAGAATGGATATGATAATGATTATAGAATGACTAAAATATTGATTATAGAAAAAATTATATAATTTTAAATAATCCGAAATAAAAGTATTTCTCTGTATATGTAAATATAGAATGGATATGATAATGATTATAGAATGGATATATAATTATGTAATGAGTATTTAAAAGAAATGGTATGCCAGGCATGAAATAATTTCAACGTAATTTTAATAAAATATTTAAAAAATTGCAAAATGTCCCCCTTGAGAATGAATTTTCGTCCTATCTCAAGGTAAAGAGAATATAATGATAAACAAACAAATGTATTAAAACAAAAGAAATAGATTAATAAAAGTTCAATTTATCAATTTAAATGAAAGAACATCATTTAAATGCTTTGATTTGTTTCTTTCAGTCAATTTGATTCACTCAATTACGTCTCAAAGCCGTCCTTTCCTGAACCATAATTCTAGTTTGGCAATCGATGGAAACCCAGAGACATGTTCAATTACCGATCCAGTACCAGAACTTGAAGAAAATTCTTGGTGGCTTTTGGAACTCGACACACTTTATAAAATAACGGATGTTAAAATATTCGTTGCATCTGATGCGTGTTTGTAAAATTGTAAATTCTGCATTTAATGAGACGTAACACTATAATATATCTGATCGTTGACTGTTAATAAATTTAAGATATAATTTCCACAGTTTTATGATAGAAAATTGCTTTTGCAATTTCAAATTTAGTTTTAGGACTTTTATTTCCAGATGGAGATTTCATCAAAAATTTGAATATCTATGCTGGAAGAACACAAAGTGGAATCCATCATTCCTTATGCGCCACATTTAAAAAAGTAACTAATGATCCCAGTGAGTGCAATCATTATTTAGAATATTGAGTTACATTTAGATAATTGTTACACAGAATCTTTATGTGTTGCGTAATTTCATTTAACAGTTTATTTACTGCATCCATTGTTATGTAGTTCATCTATTAATAATTTCAATCATTTTATTTGACAAGTATTAAGAATTTAAAAATTAAAACTCGAGATATGATAATTTAAAGAATTTCAATATAGCATACCTTTCTACAACATCATGTGCCATCTTTTCAAATTGTTCACAAATTTTGTTCCAAATAAATAATTTAATAGAATATTGACAAAATTCAATTCACATGTTAATTAACATTGAAGACATTCCAATATACATATGAATACTAGAATATGATGACATGTAACAAAGAACTTCAAATTTTTATTGGAACACCTTTAATAACGAAAGTGTCATACAATGCATGTTTTTCATATTATAATTTTATTTTAGCCGGATATAATAATATAACCTGCAAAGATCCTCATTTCGTCAAATTTATTATGATTGAGAGGTTTAGGGGACCTCTTAGGAACATGCTCGTTCTATGTGAAATTCGTTTGTACGCCGCTTTAAATACAGGTTTGCTAGATATTTAGGAAATCCCTTTCCTAATAGTATAAATTGACAAATTTCTTAAATTGCTTTCAGTGAATTTGGCTTTGCATAGACCAACCGAACAAAGCGGAGTATTTTTCCAAAATACATCTCAATATTCAGTAGACGGAAATTTGGACACTTGTACCATAATCAGATCTTTTAGCAATGAGTTTGCCTGGTGGAGAGTGATTCTTGATGATAGTTATTATATTACTAATGTGACCATATATTTTTTGGCAAATTCAACAGGTGTGTTTAGAATGGTTTTCGTAACTATTTATTGGATATTAGTAGTAAGCCCCAAAAAATCAAAAGGATACTCCATAACATGCTTAATTATTTTGTGTCTGAATTCAAACCTACACTTAATTTTTCTGCTTGTACTCGTACCAATCTTCGAAATGCGTGCCATATATACTTTTTCATTTAACAGTACACATTGTTTAAGAAGATTATCTTTCATATTAATGTAGTTTTAATACTATGATGACCTCTTAGGATTACTACAACTACCAAATGTCTTCGACTCATGAGGGAATTATTATGACAAATCTGTAAATCGTTAAAAGACTCCTTGCTAATTATTGTTGTTATTAAAACATCGTTATTAGGTCAATTTGCTAAAAAACACGTGTACGTATATGTTTCAAACGAGGAAGATCGCCATGAAACGCACACATGCGGTAATACCGAATATCCTCATGATAAAGTTGGCGAAAGTGAGTTTGTCCTGTATGTGTTGTACAAAAGAGTGGTTTAAGATACAAAGTCAAAATTGTTTTTAGAAGGAGCAATAAATATTACTTGTGAAAGGCCATTTCTAGCAAGTTCGGTTACAATTAGAAAGTTTACCGGGGCAAGGCCAAGATGGATGGTCCTATGTGATGTGCTGGTTTACTCAAAAGGCGAACCTCAAGGTTTATTATTATTCTGAATTAACATAATAATTATGAAATGTATTTATAATGCAAATGATAATTTTGCTTAGATAATACTGCGATTTTACAGAATTCAATGCGTCCAGCGTTGTGGGGAATTGTAGTGAGCATGAATTTAAATGTTATGAAGACCACTGTATACACAAAGACTTTCTATGCGATGGAACAGAAGATTGTCCACAAGGAGACGATGAAGCGCAGTCATGCAGTAATTGTATAATGGACGTCCAATAGATTTATTTAATATGTTTTGATTAATTTTATTTAAATTTCGTTTCGTGATTTTTCCCATATAAATTTTGTTTCCAGGAACAAAATGCGCACTAGATGAATTCAAATGCCTAAGAAGAAACAGGTGTATCTTTAATTTTCGTAGATGCGATGGCGTTGTCAACTGTCCAGATTATTCAGATGAACAAGACTGCTGTAGGGAAGATATATCATATTTATATTTTAAAATAAAATGTTCAAAAACAATTGACAAATCATTTACTAACACATTTTCGAATTCAGTTCAAGTTGAATCAAATAGTAACCTTCTCAAAGCAACATATAAGGGAGAGTCAGATCATTACATTTGCTCTCGAGGTTGGAAGCCAAGACAGAGTTTTGATGTTTGTGCTAAACTTGGCAGGTAACGTTATTCATTATTTTGGTTTTAAACATACAATCTAATAAATTTTATGGCATTTATCACTTAATTGTATATGATATTCGAGTGATTTAAAACAATATTAAGCAATTTTGTATTAAAATTATTTTTGCATTTAATATTACAAAATCTGCGATCATATATTAATTTTTTGTTTATTACAGATTAACTTTTATTTTGTTGCGATACAAAATGATTGTATAGTCATATTTTGCACCATTAAAAACAATTGTTAATAGCATTTTAATATTCAGAAATAAAAAACTACCTCATATACTGATATTATTTATTTGCATTAACAGACATTATTCAGACTCTTCCTTTGAACCAATATCAAATAAAATGCAAAAATTTCTTATTAAAAGGAAAATTGACAAAGAAAATGTACCATTTATGAGACACTTCAAAACTATGTTACGTTTGAATATTTCAAAAACATTGAAATTTTTTCATTAATTTAATATTTAAACTTTTTAAGTACGCGGTGTGAATCTGGTCAAGTGATAAAACTTCATTGTGAGCTCAGTAATCTAAACGGTATGTAGATAGTTAAATAGTTTTGAAATTCTTTATTTAAATCTTGTAATACTGAACTGAATTTATTCAATTCATATCTGTGCAATTTGTAGATCTTTAAAGTTTCATATGACTCGCAGATACTGAAAACATATGCGGTACACGTGGGTCACCTGACGCCGATTTTAGACCTTATATTATCAACGGATTAAAATCAAAATACGGTGCCTGGCCATGGCAGGCTCAAGTATTCGTCGACAGCCAGTATGCATGCGGAGGAAGTATTATAAAAGAAAATTGGATACTAACTTCGGCTCATTGTTTTGGGTACAAATTTGCGTTTTTTTTTCAGATTCAATGTAACCATTACGAAATCTAATGTAAAAAAAAATGTAATCATTCCCAAAATAATTTGAAATGCATCAAGGAAGTTACAAATGATATTGGAATTGTTTTATACAGAACATTGATGTGTGATTCAATTTCTTTCAACTCATTGCCACAAATATTAATTATTCAAACAGCGAACACTTTAGCTCAATTCATGTTATGTTTGACACAATTATACGAGATGATCCTAGTGGAAAAAAGCTTCCTGCTTCCCATGTCATTATTCATCCAAAATATAATATAGATGACGTTGATTCTTATCACGACATAGCATTACTCAGACTTAAATCACCGATAATCTATTCAAAACATGTGAGGCCAGTTTGTTTGCCTAGAAGAAAATTAGACATCGAAATGCTTACGTCTTATCGGTTTTGCATAGTGACTGGATTTGGTCATATTGATAGAGGTACGTAAAGAAAAGTTTAAGTAGATAATTTTTGTGACTCAATTTTTGATAACAGTCTATAATTTTATAATTGTATATAAAATAATTGATGTTAGTGAAAATGATCGAATTTCATAAACAATTTGCAGATAGTACCAGACCAAAATATTTGCATGAAGGAAGACTAAATCTACTTACTGACAAGAAATGTTTAATGGAATTGTTTAAGCAGTCATCCTATGTCCCTGAATTTTTTTTAAACTTGATTTCCCCTGAGACATTTTGTGCTGGATCATCTCCGACAATTGGTGGAGTAAATATTTGCCAGGTTTTATTTGAAATATATAAACTTTACATAGAATTGTTGATTGGAATAAATTTCTTATTCGAATTCAGGGAGATAGTGGTGGTCCTTACGTCTGCAAAAATGATCGTAGATTATGGACATTAATTGGTATAACAACATTTTCTCCTCAGCACAAATCAGGTTTACGTTGCTCATTGAGCTTTTTTACCAAAGTGGATCCATATTTGGATTTCATTTATCAAGGTAATTTTAAAGTAAATTGATGTTTGATATGAAATTACTAACAAGAGTTTGCGATTTTATCAGTTTTACATTTGACAATTGATGCGGGAGGGGCTTGCATGAAATCACCATTCCATCTTTCAACATATTTTGTAATAATATATTACATAGCGATTTTCGATTGAATGTTTCTACATCATAAAATTATAAACTAAGTGTTATAATATTCTTGAATGCATAAATCATTACTTGTATTTGATTAAAATTTGAACAAGAGAAACGAGTTCATTTTTCTCTAAAGTATGGCCAGGATTTTAAATTTAGGAAGGGGAATGAAGGAAGTAGGAAATTTAACATTGTGAAGTAATAATATTTTGCTTATTTTATAAAACACACAAACTTAATTTTAAGGCCAATCATGCTGAGTTCGATATGGAGTATTATTAAAACTTTCTGAGTAAATCTATGATATGTGGGCTATTTTAGAATTTTAAAGCGTTGGTATTTGGACAGATCAACTTTTGAAAGCAATATGATTAATGAGCTATATAAGGTATTCCAAAGACAGATATTATACTGCGATACAAAACAGAGTTAATTTAGGCAAATATTTTATTTTCAATATATTTCAATACTGTTGAATCCCTGGATCCAGATAATTAAGGAATTATTAAAATTATATTGCTAATTAATTAGTTAGATAATTAAGTAATTAATTAATGTTCAGGGTACTATTCAGAGTCTTTGGTTGTGAACCTCGACAAATAGATTTATCTCGGAAAGCAGAGCGAGAATTAGAGAAACAGCAGATTTCAAGACTTAGACATTTGAGCATTGTACATCTTCCAAGCCATCTGAACACTTTCAATAAACCTGACCTTCTATAATTAGTTTGAGGACCCCGGGTTATTACAATATGTATGCGGAGGAAGTATTGTACAAAATAGTTGGATACTTACTCATTGCTTAACGTATAAATATATGTTTATTTTTTTTTGAAGCAAAGTAACCATTGCAGATTCCGATATAATTGAAATATAATCATTCCAAAAACATCAATAGTTTTAAGGAACTTACAAATGCAATAAGAATTGCTTTTTTTTTTTATAAAGGAACATAGATATTTGATTCAATTTGTTTCATCTCATTGCCAAAATATTGTTAATCCTTCAACCAGGCTTAAAATTAATTCAGTTCATTTCATGGTGGACACAAATGTACGTGATGACCCGAATGAAAAAAAAATTTCCTGCCTCCCATATCGTTATTCACCTTAAATATGACGACGAGGACGATGATCATGATGACATAGCATTAGTTAGACTCAAGGAGCCATTAATCTATTCAAAACATGTAAGGCCAATTTGCTTGCCTGACAGTATTAGACAGCGACACGTTTGCGTCCTACCGATACTGCTTATCTAGTGGATTTGGGCATATTGATAGAAGTAAGTAAATGAAGTTTATATAAAGGTAATATATTCTTTAAATTCTATATAGAAAAAATGTTTCTATTAAAAACATTTTTAATAATTACTCATTTCCTTTAGTTGTAAAATGGTATATTACTGTATTTATCTGTGTTAATGAAAGGTTAGTCAGTAGTAACGAATATATAAAAAAATCAATCTAAAACCGTCAAGATGGACTTTCCACATCAATTATGTTGCCACCAAAATTTCAAAAAACATTGGAGTCATATCAAAAATCAGTTCATTTGTTGATAGAAAAATTCTTACTATGCTGTACTATTCATTAATCTATCCCTATCTCATCTATTGTAATGTTGTCTTGATGATTTAATTAACGTAAGGATATCTTTATTGGATTTCACTAATGGCAAATACGGCTGGACAATTTGGTCGATTGCTTGTCCTGATCGGAACTGCTTAATGACTTGAATCGCTAGATACCACGTCGTTTATTTTCTTTATGATTCGGTATGGTCCTTCCCAATCTTTTTCTAACTTTGGCGACTTCCCTTTTTTTCGTTGGGGGTTGTATAGCCAGACTAGTTCATTTTCTTTAAAGCTTATATCATTGGCTTGCCTATCGTATCTCGCTTTGGCTTGATCGCTATTAACACTAATATTTTTCCGGGCAACCTGATGTGTGTCGGCCAGTGTATTTCTTAGGCTTGAAACGTAGTCACATGCCGACTTAGGTTCCTCTGCTCTTCCGAACATCATATCGGCAGGAAGACGAATCTCCCTCCCGAATGTCATTTTCGATGGACTGATTCCTGTCGTTTTATGCACGGCTGTCCGGTAGGCCATAAGGAAAAGTGGCAGGTATCTGTCCCAGTCATCTTGCTGTTCACTTACAATTTTTGACAAATACTGTTCCATGGTCCTGTTAAATCTCTCGACCATACCGTCCGATTGCGGATGTAATGCAGTGGTTCTTGTCTTATGGATTCCAAGGTTTTCGCATAGCTCTTGAAATATTTTCGACTCGAAATTCCTTCCTTGGTCCGAATGTAACTCTAATGGCACCCCGAATCGACTAATCCAATTATTTACGAGAGCATCAGCTACTTTTTCCGCCTCCTGATTTGGCAGTGCAAACGCTTCAGTCCATTTGGTGAAGTAATCGCTGATCACTAGTATGTACCGATTTCCCTTCTTTGATGTAGGGAATGGTCCAGCAATATCCAAAGCTATTCTTTGAAAAGGTACTCCCACATTATAAGGTTGCATTAGACCTTTAGTCTTCTTTTGAGGACCTTTACTGGTTGCGCAATTATTGCAATTTCTACACCACTCCTCAACGTCTTGTTTGTAGTGCAACCAGTAAAACCTCTCCCTCACCTTCCTGATGGTTTTATTCACTCCTAGGTGTCCACCTGAGGTTCCGTTATGGAATTCTTGTAACACCTCAGAGACGCAAGATCTCGGAAGTACTATTTGAAGGTGATAGTCGGTGCCATCCTCTGTTTCCGCATCCCTTATCCCATCAACGAAGGCGTCAGTTACAATGTTTTCAATGAAATCTGTTGACTGTCCTGGGTGGGCTAAGTATGCGAGTCTTCTGACGTCAGCTTCTAATTCTTGGAGTGATTCGCCCTGTTTTTGCGTACGGTTTTTTAATTCGTTTTTATGTACTTCCAGCATGTGGCCATTCCCAAATCTTCTTTCCATTGCTTCTACTATTTCTGAATAGGCTTTACAGTGCAGCATTGTTTGCAAAAGCTCGGCTGCCCTTCCTCACAGTACCATTATCAGCTCTGTTGCTTTTTCCTCTTCGGTCCACTTGTTACGTTCAGCGGCAATTTCAAACTGATGTCTGAAGACTGCCCATGGCCCTTGTCCATTGAACAGTGGTGGTTTTACCGTTTTCTCTCTTACGCACGTTTCTAATTTCGGTTCGTTGTACTTTTTAAATTTCTCTCTTTCTTTTCTCTGTTCTTCTTTTAGTCCATCTATTTCTGCTCTGACCTGTTTTCTTAAGTCGGCCATCTCCTGTTCCGTGTGTGATATGAGGTTGGCTACGTCAGTTTTTACCTCTTCCCGTAGGACATCCATGGCTACCTGGAAGTTGGCTATATCGGATTTCACATCTGACCGCAAAATATCATTGTTGGATTGCATATCCGACCGCAGAGTATCAATGTCTGACCGTAAAACATTATTGTCGGATTTCATATCTGACCGCAAAGCATCAATGCTGCAAATCATGGCTTCCCAATCTTTGTGAACCCCAAATTCATACTCCGACGGATTGTGATTATTTTCCAAAAGCCATTCCTCGAGCCGTCCTTGCAGTTCGGCTTTTAGGCCAGTTGCATCCAGGCCTCGATTCCTTAGTTCTCGTCTCAAATCGGGAACGCGCAAATCTTCCAGTATCTTAGGTCCCATTTCTGTCGTTAAACTCGCTGTCTTTACCTTTAGTGAATCGATATCCCTTTACGACGTTAAATCCCACTCCTGACACCAATGTTGTAACCCGGGGTCTTGATGATTTAATTAACGTAAGGATATCTTTATTGGATTTCACTAATGGCAAATACGGCTGGACGATTTGGTCGATTGCTTGTCCTGATCGGAACTGCTTAATGACTTGAATCGCTAGATACGACTTCGAAATAAAAGATACTGAATATTAACTAAACTTAATTAATTAATTGAATAATTAATTGAATAAATAATTACTGAATATTAACTAAACTTAATTAATTAATTATTCAATTAATTAATTAATGTCAGGGATCCAACATTAATATAGCTTGGGCATCTAGCTATCCCTCTAAACTCACCCATCTAATCACTCTTCAAAAAAGAATAATCAGGATTATGTTTCGCCTCCATCCACGTGCTCACACAAAGGACTTCTTCATTTCAAGTGGTTTTTTGAATATTTATCAGATCAATAAATTTCAAACTTGCCTCTTCATGTATAATTATGAACATAACTTGCTGCCTTCTGCCTTTAGTAATATGCTTTCCAAATCCTCAGATATCCACTCTTACAATCTTAAAATCATCCAATCAATTTAGATCTGAATTTTCCCGTACCACCTTCAAAAAATTCTCCATATGTTGTAAAGGTCCATTTTTGTTCTCTTCTCTGCCATTATCCCTTACTTCTTTAAACAGTTCCTCTCTATTTAAATCCCTTCTTAAAAAACACATTCTCTCCAGTTGTTGAACCGCACATTTCCTCATCACTTCATCATTCATCATTCCTTTCGTTATCCTTGGTCTTCTTTTACAGCACCTCCCTGGTTAATCTATATCTCTCATTATTAAGTGTTCGTTGTTCGCATCGTGTTTACCTCATCTCTTAGTGTTGTCATTAATTGTCACATATCGTTAGCAACAGAAGTTTTGTCATCAAAATCTCAGTTTATCATTTATGTAAAGACCCTTTCATACGCCCCTTCAACTTTGTCAATATGAATTAGCCTATCCCCTAGACGGGAATTAAATTCCCTTGGGATAAACAATTGATGAATTTGTGATTTCTTTTGGGCATGATTTGTGTATATTTCAAAATTTTTTATTGAATAAACGAATTCACTAACTAATGGACAATTTTCAGATAATACCAGATCCAAATATTTGCGACATGGAAGACTAAATAGACTTTCTGCCACCGAGTGTTTACAAGAATTGTCTTATTTGGATAAAGGACCAGTCGACGATTATTTGGAGCAATTGACTGGTGAAACCTTTTGTGCTGGTTCATCTCCCACTATCGATAGAATAAACATTTGCAAGGTTGTATTTGAAACGCATAAAGTATACTTATAATTGTTGAGTAAATACAAATCATTATTCGATTTCAGGGAGATAGCGGTGGTCCATACGTTTGCAAAAATAATCGTAGAATATGGACATTAATAGGTGTAATCTCATCTACTATTGGGTCGAAGGAATGTTTACGCTGCACATTGGGATTGTTTACAAAAGTGGATCATCATTTAGAATTCATTAATAAAGGTGATTTTAATGTGGATGGCGATCATTACAAAATTTACTAACAAGAGTTTTCGATTTTAATAGTTTTCCAGCAGGAATTTTCAGTAACTACTGAAATCAGCAATTCTTGCACAAAATACCTATTCGACCCCTTAACATATTCCATAATAATTTTACTCTGCGATTTTTAACTGAAACATAATATAACATAATATTTTAACTGATTACATAATATAAAATGACGGAAAATTTTTTATTATCCATAATAAGATATCCAGATTACCATACTTGTTTGAAATAGTTAAAAAATATGTAAAATTGAATATATTTGTCTCATTGCACATATCACATTTTAAAAGTAAATCTCAGTCGATCTTGTTGAAGACAGTTCTATTGAGGCTAATTTTTTTACCTGGTGGCGTGTGAAACTTGACAGACTTTATAACATAACCGATATTAACATACACGACGCAAATTTGATGTGTTTGTAAAATTAAAAATTAATTAATTAACTTACAAATTTAGATTTAACAAGATACAGAACAAAATTTATGATTTGTTAACCGGTAAAAAATTCTGAGATATATTTTCCATCAACATGCACATCTAACATAACATATATGCTGCAAATTCGTTTTAAAATTTTCATATTTACTGAATAGAATTACTTTTCCAGATGGCGATTTAAAATTAACCTATGTTTCAAGCAAAAAAAAAACTTTAAGGATCACTAATGCTCAGGCCAACCAAAGGTTCTGGTGAATGCATGGCCTCATTGCATAACAAAAATATTTAATTATAAATGTATTGTTGGATCCCTAGATCCAATAAATTGAAGAATAATTAAAATTATATTGCCGATTAATTAATTTAATAATTAATTAAATTTAGTGGCAATATAATTTGAGAATTAATTAATTGTTGCTATTCAGACTCTTTGGTTATGCACCTCGACAAATGGATTTGTATCGGAAAGTAGAGCGAGAATTAGAGAACAGCAGATTTCAAGACTTAGACATTTGAAGCATCGTGCATCTTCCAAGCCATCTGACAACTTTCAATAAACCTGACCTTCTATAATTAGTTTGAGGACCCCGGGTTATTACAGTATGTAATTTTAATTTTATAATTCTAATAAAATTATTCGCTACGTTTCACAGTCGAAACTGGAATCAATTGCTAAATAATTGCTATGAGAAAATGTAAGTATGACATAATATCCTAATAATTAGATAAATAGAAAAATCAAAGCTGCTCACAGTGAGTTTGTCATGCGACTGCTGGACCAAAGAATGGTTCAAGATACAAAGTCAACATCGTTTATGGGTGGAGAAAAATTCGAGCCTCAAGGTTAATCATTATTCTGAATCAACATAATAATTATGAAATATATTTATAATGCAAATGCACAACGAGTCTTATTGCAAAAGTCGACAACTATTTACCATTTATTAATAAAGGTGATTTTAGTTTGAATGATATATTTTTTATCTTAACAACTTTTCAATAGATATTGTCTTTAATTTTGTTTAAAATTTTTTTCTTAACAATTAAATTATTGTCAGAGCTAGCGCATTGTAATCTTAATTAATTCATTTTGCTCAATGTCATAATAAGCTTATTTATGAAAAGATGTTGGAATATATACCAAAAGTAAATTAAACAAAAGTGCTTGCGAATGTTTATGTGCAGTAAATAAAGTGCGAATGATTTATTAGCAAATTTGTTTTCGCGAGTCCTGAGATATCATCTCATTAAATGAGGTTACAATAGTTTCGGAATGTCGTAGTGACACAAAAAAATAAGATTTACGATTCGTAATTATCGCACAACGCTAGTTATACAATAAGTTGCAAAATAATATTCTTTTATACTAATGTACATGGTATTAAGTTTGGAAATCATTAAATTGGTCTGATCATTTCTGCTTTGAAATCCCGGTAAAAGCAGTGATTCTTCATTTTCATCCAATGAAATAAATTAAATTATTTGTTGACTAATTTCAATTTCATCAAAGTTGAAATTGTGTGTCTGAAACTTAATTCTACGATTCATAAAAGTGCTCATTAATAATTTACAGCATAATCAACATATTCTCCTTAATTGAGAATTAATATGGGTTTAATCCATCAATTTTAATGAACGAGATAAGAACTCCACAACAACTTGCAGCATTTATAAAAGCAAAATGTCTTGGCCTCACAGTTCTCTCTGGATTTCTCTAATTATAATTATAATTTAAAGTATGCATTCGAGTCATTTTTATGCAATTATTTTGTCATTCCACAGCGTAGCACTTGTACGGAGTGGGTTTAAAATTTACAATCTAAATAAAAGTTGAATTTAATAAAAATAATCTACTTAATTTTTATTAAAAATAATATACGTAATTTTTAATAAAATATTAATCTGAAATAAAAGTATTTCTCTCCAAATTTATTATAGAATGGATATGATAATGATTATAGAATGGATATATAATTATGTAATGAATTTTTAAAAGAAATGGTATGCCAGGCATGAAATAATTTCAACTGAAATTTTAAAAAATACTTAAAAAATTGCTAAATGTCCCCTTGAGAATGAATTTTCGTCCAATCTCAAGGTAAAGAGAATATAATAATAAACAAACAAATGTCTTAAAACAAAAGAAATAGATTAATAAAAGTTCAATTTATCAATTTAAATGAAAGAACATCTTTTAAATGGTTTGATTTGTTTCTTAATTTCAGTCAATTTGATTCATTCAATTACGTCTCAAAGCCGTCCTTTCTTGAACCATAATTCTAGTTTGGCAATCGATGGAAACCCAGAGACATGTTCAATTACCGATCCAGTACCAGAACTTGAAGAAAATTCTTGGTGGCTTTTGGAACTCGACACACTTTATAACATAACGGATGTTAAAATATTCGTTGCATCTGATGCGTGTTTGTAAAATTGTAAATTCTGCATTTAATGAGACGTAACACTATAATATATCTGACCGTTGACTGTTAATAAATTTAAGATATAATTTCCACAGTTTTATGATAGAAAATTGCTTTTGCAATTTCAAATTTAGTTTTAAGACTTTTATTTCCAGATGGAGATTTCATCAAAAATTTGAATATCTATGCTGGAAGAACACAAGGGGGAATCCATCATTCCTTATGCGCCACATTTAAAAAAGCAACTAATGATCCCAGTGAGTGCAATCATTATTTATAATGTTGAGTTACATTTAGAGAGATTATATGTTGCGTAATTTCATTTAACAGTTTATTTACTGCATTTATTGTTGTGTAGTTCATCTATTTATAATTTCAACCATTTTATTTGTCAAGTACTAAGAATTTAATATTTGAACTCGAGATATGATAATTTAAAGAATTTAATATACCATCCCTTTCTGCATCATCATGTGTCATCTTTTCTGTTTGTTGAAATTGTTCATAAATTTTGTTCCAAATAAATAATTTAATAGAATATTGACAAAATTCAATTCACACGTTAAGCAACATTATTATTATTATTATTATTATTATTATCACATAAAGGCACGGGCGAACCCCTCGCCTAACACAAATTGCTTAAGTAAACAAAAAGCAAAACCCTCTACATATCAAACAAACAATAAAACAACCAGTCACATCAAATATTTACAATCCCCAAAAAAATCATCCAATAACATTTTGAAGATGTCCAGGTTTGGAGCACCGACAACCGACCGAGGAAGATCATTCCACTCTTGGACAACTCTATTGCTGAAAAAAAACTTCCTCAAATCCCTGTGAGCAATGTTTGTTGATAGTTTCCAATCATGGCCCCTCGTTCTCTCCTCTGGGCAAAACATAAGCCTAGGGCATAGGAATTCTGGTGCAGTTCCTCTGATGATATTGAACATCAATATCAAATCAGCCCTTTTTCGTCTGTACACCAGGGAGGGCAGTTTCAAAATTTTTAATCTATCAGTATATTCTAAGTCCTTGCATGATTTGCACATATGGGTGAATCTATGCTGCACACTTTCTAAAGTATCCACCAGGCCCTTTCTGTATGGATTCCATACCTGCACAGCATATTCCAGATGTGATCTCACTAGGGCCTTGTATACTGAAACCAAAGCATCTTCTGACAGATGCTTGAAGTTTCTATAAATGACTCCCAACATCTGGTTAGCCCTACTGACTCTCTGCAAAATATGCTCCTTAAATCCCAGTTTCGAGTCCAAGATGATTCCAAGATCTGATATTTTGTCTACCTTGGGTATCAAGTGAAGAGTTCCCTCTGTGTCTGTTACTGTATACTCGTAATCTGCCTGGTGAGTTCCAAATTTCATACAGCAGCATTTATCCCAGTTGACTTTCATGCCCCACACATTATACCAATTGATGACCCTGCTTATATCATTTTGCAATAGATAACTGTCTCCTGGTCCCAGCATTTTATAAATTTTAGCATCGTCTGCAAACAAAAAGATGTTGCTACAGACATTGTATATGTCATTAATGTAAATGATAAAGAGAACTGGCCCCAGGACACTGCCCTGCGGCACACCACTGGTAACTGGGTATAGTTCAGAGGAAACTCCATTCACCACAACCCTAAATGATCTCTGTGTTAAATAATTTTTAATCCACTGAATCAAAGCCGGGTGAACTCCATATCTTTCCAATTTGAACAACAACTTGCAATGTGATATTTTGTCAAAGGCCTTCTCCAAATCAGTGTACACTACATCTATTTCAGTGCCCTTATCAACAGCTTCAGTAACAACATCCAAAAATCTTAGTAACTGCAATGTAGTTGATCGGCCCGGAATGAAACCAAACTGGCCCGGACAGAACAACCCATTACTCAGAAAGTAATCCATTAAGTGATCCTTGATGAGGGACTCTAGAATTTTACAACAAATTGAGGTCAAGGCGATTGGTCTGTAATTTCTTACATCATTTTTGTACCCCTTCTTGTGTAGGGGGACTATGTTACTGATCTTCCAGTCTTCAAAAACTGTGGCAGTATCCAGAGACCCCCCAAAGATTTTACACAAATATTCTGCAATCTCATATCTAGTTTCCCTCAAAATTCTGGTATGAACACCGTCAGGGCCTGCTGATTTGTATATGTTCAAGTGGCTTAACTTTTTTGCTACCATAAAAGTATCAACTTTAAGCTTGGCCATTCCCTCTGCTGGAACTTTTGGTTGGAAAACTTCATTTATTTGATGCTGTTCCTCAGACTCGTACACCGAAGAAAAAAACTTTGCAAATAAATCTGCTTTTTCCTTGTCTCCAGTGATCTCTCTACCATCTTCAACCAGAGTGGCAATTTTGCTTCTACTTGATGTTCTCTTATTAACATAACTCCAGAATAATTTGGGATTTTTTCTGCACTCCATTGCGATGCGATTCTGACTTTCAACAATCAAGTTCCTAGAGAGTACCCTCACCTTTTCTCTCACCTGGTTAAAATCAGTTTTAACATCTTCTCCATGTCTGTATAACTTTCTCCATAGCTGATGTTTCTTCTTGATCAAGTTTTTCAGCTCCTCTGTCATTTTAAATCTGAACTTTTTTCTTTCTGTTTTCAAGGGCACATATTGCTGAGCTGACGACACCAATGAATCTCGAAAGAAACACCAATCTGTGACCAATGAATCCTCCGACGTCGGCAGCCTCTCGAAAATCTCTCTCAAAGATGATTTCATTTCTTCGTAATTGCCTAGTTCAAAACAAAATTTTTTTCGGACATCTTCTGCGGTTGCATGCTTGATAAAAGTCCCGAATGTTATGACATCATGATCACTGTTTCCTAGGGGAGGTCTGTGTCTTACGTCATATATCAGTTCTTTATCTGTTATAACTAAATCTAAGATATGAGGAGTCTCTTTTATTCTTCTTCTTGTAGGTTCAATCACATGTTGTATCAAATGTTTGTCCCTAATGAATTCCAAAAATATGCTCTCGATGCTATCTTCACTCCCGGCGCATGAGTAATTAATCCAGTTGATTTGCGGCAAATTGAAATCACCCATCAACAGATGATCTCCCTTTTGCAGAAAGAAATCCTTAATCAACAAAATAAAATTGTCATTATTTTTCAATGCACAGTTAGGACTTCTGTACACAACCAGGATATTTACAATGGAACCGGAGATAAACAACTTCAAGCACAAAAATTCCTCAAATGCAGAGTCAAAACTAACTTCAGACATAGACAAACTTTCTTTATAATAAAGCAGTATACCTCTTTTACCCTTTGCTGCAAAACCCGACGAAGCCATTTGATAACCCGTCAACTGGAACTCTGACAATTGACAAGAATACTTGAAATTTTTTGGATTGATCTCGGTCAAGATTATCAATTCTGGAACCACTTCCAACGTATTTACATAAACCTTGAGTTCAGAAAATTTATTGGGCAGGGAGTCAACATTGCTATAAAATACTGAGATATCCTTGACTGTTTTGTTTCTTTTTGAACCTTTCACATCTAAAAATTTTGCTTCCTATATGCAACCACATGAAATTCTCCAGGCTGACCTCTAACAACAAAATTCCATTTGGAAACATCGTCTCTAGCTGTGATTTCTTTTTTCTTTTCTTCCAGTAATTTATTTCTCTCGTCCCTGTCACCTTTGGACAGATCATGAGATATTATGACTTTCTTGAAAGATTCACTTTTTCTTAATTTAAATGCAGAATCCAGGATCAAATTTCTGCTGAAGAGATTATCTAATTTAATCAACAGTGGTCTTGGTTTTGTAGCTTCTCCTCTCTTGCCTAATCTAAAGCAATCCCTAATTTCTTTGTCCATGCTGTTGTCTGTAATCTCCTTGATGATCCTCAGCACTTCTTCCTTGTCTTTAGCTTTTGAATTGGCCTCATTCTCATTCAGATTAAACAGAACCAGGTTATTTCTCCTCAGCTGCCTGTCGTTATTTACTGCAATTGTTGAATTGGTCTCCCCCACTTTTGTAACCAGAGTTTCCACCTTATGTCCAAATAAACTGGACCAAGCCTTGCTATCCTGGTGGCTTTCTTCAAGCTTTTGAGAAGAACTTGTAGAAATTTCTTCCATTCTAGCTCTGAGGGAGTCGATTCGCTTGTTTTGTTCCTCAATAGCTTCCATGATATTCTCGTTTTTCGCTATTGTCTTTTTAATGACTTCGACATCCTTCAGTAAAACTTCAAGATGCATCTCCTGGCTCTCTTTATTTATCAAATCTTCCAAGGATTTTAACGCACTATCGTTGCATTCCATGCAGCTATGACAAAGCTTTAGCCCCAATATGTCCGCTATTTCCGTTGCAACGCAAACGGGTGATTTTTGACCCCTTAGCCTAGGCATGACCCGAATGAAAAAATAGAAACCTAAAATAGTATGATTCCTACTAATTACTGCAAGAAATTAGCCGTTTATCGTCGGCTCTAGCAGAGCGGTAATGCAACGCCAAGAACGTAAACAACGTTGAAGACATTCCAAAATTTTCTCATCATCTGTTACATATGAATACTAGAACATGATGACATGTAACAAAGAACTTCAAAATTTTATTGGAACACGTTTAATAATGAAAGTATCATCCAATGCATGTTTTTCATATTATATTTTTATTTTAGCGGGCTATAATAATATAACCTGCAAAAATCCTCATTTTGTCAAATTTGTTATGATTGAGAGGTTTAGGGGACCTCTTAGGAACATGCTCGTTCTATGTGAAATTCGTTTGTACGCCGCTTTAAATACAGGTTTGCTAGATATTTAGGAAATCCCTTTCCTAATAGTGTAAATTGACAAATTTCTTAAATTGCTTTCAGTGAATTTGGCTTTGCATAGACCAACCGAACAAAGCGGAGTATTTTTCCAAAATACATCTCAATATTCAGTAGACGGAAATTTGGACACTTGTACCATAATCAGATCTTTTAGCAATGAGTTTGCCTGGTGGAGAGTGATTCTTGATGATAGTTATTATATTACTAATGTGACCATATATTTTTTGGCAAATTCAACAGGTGTGTTTAGAATGGTTTTCGTAACTATTTATTGGATATTAGTAGTAAGCCCCAAAAAATCCAAAGGATATTCCATAACATGCTTAATTATTTTGTGTCTGAATTCAAACCTACACTTAATTTTTCTACTTGTACTCGTACCAATCTTCGAAATGCGTGCCATATATACTTTTTCATTTAACAGTACACATTGTTTAAGAAGATTATCTTTCATATTTATGTAGTTTTAATATTATGATGACCTCTTAGGATTACTACAACTACCAAATGGCTTCGACTCATGGGGGAATTATTATGACAAATCTGTAAATCGTTAAAAGACTCCTTGCTAATTATTGTTGTTATTAAAACATCATTACTAGGTCAATTTGCTAAAAAACACGTGTACGTATATGTTTCAAACGAGGAAGATCGCCATGAAACGCACACATGCGGTGATACCGAATATCCTCATGACAGAGTTGGCGAAAGTGAGTTTGTCCTGTATATGTTGGACCAAAAACTGGTTCAAGATTTAAAATCAAAATTGCTTTTAGGAGGAGCAATAAATATTACTTGTAAAAGGCCATATCTCGGAAGTTCGGTCACGATTAGAAAGTTTACCGGGGTAAGACCAAGATGGATGGTGCTATGTGACGTGCACGTTTACTCAAAAGGCGAACCTAAAGGTTAATCATTATTCTGAATCAACATAATTTTTATGTAATATATTTATTATGCAAATGTTAATTTTGTTGAGATAATACTGTAATTTTACAGAATTCAATGCGTCCAGCGTTAAGGGGTTGTGCAGTGCGCATGAATTTCAATGTTATGATGACGGTTGCATACACAATGACTTTGTATGCGATGGAACAGAAGATTGTCCACAAGGAGACGATGAAGCGCAGTCATGCAGTAATTGTATAATGGACGCCCAATAGTTTTATTTAATATGTTTAAAATATTTTATTTAAATTTCTTTTCGTGGTTTATCGGAATATATTTTTTTTAGAAACAAAATGCGGTGAAGGTCAGTTTAAATGCGTAAGAAGAAACTACTGCGTCGATTATACCAGTAGATGTGATGGCTTTGTGAACTGTGCAGACTTTTCTGATGAACAAGACTGCTGTATGGAAGATATATCTTATTTATATTTTTAAATATAATGTTCAAAACAATTGTCTTAGCCTTTACTAACACATTTACAAATTCAGTTCAAGTTGAATCAAAAACTGACCTTCTCACAGCAATGTATAAAGGAGAATCAGATCATTATATTTGCTCTAGGGGATGGAAACCAAAACAGAGTTTGGAAGTTTGTGCTAGACTCGGCAGGTGCCGATAATCTTTATTTGGTTTTAAAAATGCAATCTAATCAATTTCATATAAAAACTGTAACTGTAAATGATATCATCCTAATTTGAAACTAGATATGGTATCAGAATTTTTTTTTCTTTTAATATTACAAAATATGGGAACATGGCAAAGTGGGATTATGGGAATGTTGCTTTATATATTATAGATTAACTTTTATTTTTCAACAATATTAACTTTATATTAATATTTTGAACATTAGGTAACAATATTTAATTTTCGGATTAAAAACCTGCCCCACATACTAATATTATTTACTTATATTAACAGACATTATATAAACACTTCCTCGGAGCCAATATCAAATAGAATGCAAAAATTTCTTTATAGAAGAAAACTTGATACAGAATATTTACCATTTATGAAATACTTGAAAACTATGTTAAACTTTTAATATTTTTTTGAATAACTCAGAGTAATTTTTAAATTTATTATTTAATCTTTTTAAGTTCACGATGTTCATCTGGTCTAGTAATAAAAGTTCATTGCGAGCTTACTAGGCAAAATGGTATGTAAATGGTTAAATATTTAGTGAATTCTATTAACAACGCGTTTTCAAATCAATTATTTTAAATTAGTAATATTGAGCTAACTTTATACAATTTATATTTGTGCAATTTGCGAATCTTTCTAGTTTCACATTTTTCACCCTCAGAAACTGAAAGCATTTGCGGTACACGTGGATTACCTGATGCTGATTTTGCACCTTACATTATTAAAGGATTTCAATCAAAAAACGGTGCCTGGCCGTGGCATGCTCAATTATTAATAAACGGACAATATGTATGCGGAGCAAGTATTATAAAAGAAAATTGGATACTTACTTCGGCTCATTGCTTTGGGTATAAATATACGGTTTTTTTTTCTTGAAGCAATGTGGTCATGATTCCAGCGTAACTAAAATATAATCATTCCAAAAATAAAATTATTTTAAAATGATATTATTTTATTAAACTAATTAATGCAATTAGTATTCCATTATGAAGGAACATTGATAATTTATTCGAATTGTTTCAACTTAATGTTCCATATATCGATATTATTGAAGGCACGGTAAATTTAGATCAGTTCACGTTATGTTTGACACAATTATACGAAATGATCCCAGTGGAAAAAAACTTCCTGCCTCCCATCTCATTATTCACCCAAAATATGATAAAAAAGACCTTGATTCGTATCACGATATAGCATTACTTAGGCTTAAGTCACCGATAATCTATTCAAAACATGTGAGGCCAGTATGTTTGCCTAGAGTAGAATTAGACTTGGAAATGTTTATGTCTTATCGATATTGCATGGCGACTGGATTTGGACATATTGATAGAAGTACGTAAAGACTTGTTTATATAGATAATTTCTGCAATTTTAGTAACAAATGTTTGTTTGCAATGTATAATTTTATAATTGTTTGTAATATATACATTTCATTAAGATATATGAAGTTCATATTTTCATCTTGCAGATAGTTCCAGATCTAAATATTTGCAAGAAGGAAGACTAAATCTACTTACTCCCATGAAATGTTTACAAGAATTGTCTACTCTGGGACCCGTCAATATACCTGGAGCTTATTTGGATTTTATATCGGCTGAGACATTTTGTGGTGGCTCATCTCCCACTATTGATGGAGTAAATATTTGCGAGGTTGTATTTGAAATATACAATCTATATATATACAGAATTGTTGGGTGAAATCAATTCTATATTCGATATCAGGGTGATAGTGGTGGTCCTTACGTCTGTAAAGACGATCGTAGAATATGGACATTACTTGGTATAACAACATCTGCTGCTCGTGACAAATCAGGTTTGACTTGTGTATTGGGCTTTTTCACAAAAGTGGATCCATATTTGGATTTCATTTATAAAGGTTATTTTAATGTAAATTGATGTTTAATGTTAAATTACTAACAAGAGTTTTCGATTTTATTAGTTTTCCAACAGGAATTGACAATAGAAACTGAAATCAAAGGTGCTTGTATGAAACATCAATTCGACCCTTTAACATATTTTATAATGATATATTACATTGCAATTTACAATTGAATCCTTGCGTAGTTAATTTGAATATTTAAAACTTCAGTCATATTTAATTAAAACTTAAATGTGAGAAATTTTTTCTGAAAGATTTGACAAGGTTTTTAAATTTAAAGGAAGGGTGGGGGAAATTTACCTTTGTGAAGCTATCTTATTTTGTGTGTTTTCAGTATCAGTCTGTCTAGCGGAAACCTGCGCATCCTTAAGACTGACCCAATGAGTTTATTTTTCTTGTTTTTTAGGTCCATTTGTTTTATTATGTCATGTACATAATTGTTTGTTTAATATTTTACATGTTTAATTTGCGTTTTTGATTGCTTTGACACTTGAATAAAAACATAAAAGAAATACAGATATGTAATTTAAAGGGCAATCATGCTGAGTTCGACCGGGATCACTTTAAACAATTTAAATATTCACGTATTTTAGATTAACAAAATTTTTTGTTTAAATTTTGATGGCCTTAACAGGGTATCATGTGAGGAGGTTACATTATTCTTTGATATAAATAAGCATCTTGATTTGTATTTAAAATTGAATCATTATAGGCACTTTACAGGTAAATAAATATTGCGGCAATGCAATAAAATACTCGTCTATATACATATGGGCAAAATTTTTATAATGTTTATGTTTGCATGATGTGTCAAATATTGTTATTAATTATTAGTACTGGGTACTTTAATGATAATAATTTGATAAAGACATGATAAATGAGTGTGCTTTAAATTGGACTGTCAATATTATCAAACTTTTGGCATTTAACTAATTAATTAGGTTTTGATCGTAATCCCAAGATCCAGGGTTAAGCATATTCGTTCAACACCTTGAAAAAAATTGTCATAAAGAAATATCTAAATTTATGATATCGTTAATACCTACATAGTTATTTCAACGCGATATTCTTTTATTCCACAATATTCTTAAAACTTGTTTGAATGAAAAATCCAACTTAAAATGTACCAAACCTTTCCTCGGTAATTTTATTACTATTAAGAGAGTTGGAGGTCTGAAAAGAACATTACCTATTCTTTGTGAAGTGAAAGTGAACTCAGGTGGAAGATCACGTTAGTAAATGCTGTGGTAGAAGTTTGATTGGATGAGGTAAACCATACTTATTGAATATATATTAAAACCCGATATAAGCTGGGAAGGTTAATTTAATTAAATGATGTTTTTCCTTGGGAAAATTGTGTAATTATTTATATAAGATAAATTTTTCGTTTGAATTTATTATTCAAAAATCGAATTATTTGAACTCCTAAACGTAAAAGTCCTAAAACCCATAAACCTTTCAGTTAATTTGGCTTTTAAAAGACCGACTGATCAGAGTGGAATCTACTTCAAAAGTGACAGGACTTACGCTGTGGACAATGACTTGGAAACCTGTGTAGTAATTACATCTTACATTGCAGACTATGCATGGTGGCATATGGTTCTAGACAAGAGTTATTACATTAAAAACGTGGACATTTATTTCAAACTCAATATACAAGGCCAGTTTCAGAATTTTAGTTATATAAGTATATTCTAAGCTTGAAATTTAACCTATTTAATATTTCCTCCAAATTACAGCTTGCTTGTTACTTTACTATCCCTTTATTTTTAGGCTAAATGTAGATTGTTAAATATTTAATTTTCAATTCCTTTATGTTAAAATAGTAATACTGAAGTGGCTTTATTCAATTTATATTTATGCAATGTGTAAATCTTCATAGTTTCATATGACTCACAGATACTGAAAATATTTGCGTAACTCAATTTTTAATAACACTCTATAATTTTATTTTTCTATGTAAAATATTTGATGTAAATAAGAAATTGATTGAATTTCATAAACAATTTCAAGTAGTACAATTTGCAGACCAAAATATTTGCAAGAAGGAAGACTAAATCTACTTACTGACAAGAAATATTTAATGGAATTATCTTACCTCTGAATTTTATTTAGGCTATATATACCGAGACATTTTGTCAATCTCCGGTTCATCTCCGATAATTGGTGGAGCAAATATTTGCAAGGTTATATTTGAAATATATAAACTTTACATAGAATTGTTGATTGGAATCAAATCCTTATTCCATTTCAGGGAGATAGTGGCGGTCCTTACTTCTGCAAAAATGATCGTAGAATATGGACATTAATTGGTATAACAACATTTACTACTCATGACAAATCAGCATTGAGCTTTTTTTATAAAAGTGGATCCATATTTGGATTTCATTTATCAAGGATATTTTAAATTAAAGTAATATTGTAATATAATGTGAAATTTCTAACAATAGTTTACGATTTCATTAGTTTTCCAATTCATTTTAGGAATTGATATGAAACAGATGTACCATCTTTCAAAATATTTTGTAATAATATGTTACATTGCGATTTTTAGTTGAATATTATAAAATATTATAAAATTACAAAATAAGTGTTACAATATTATTGAATATAAACTTATTTGTATTTGAATAAAATTTAAACAAGAGAAACGAGTTCATTTTTCTCTAAAGCATGGCCAGGATTTTAAATTTAGGAAGGAGAAGGAAGAAAGTAGGAAATTTATCATTGTGAAGTTATCCTATTTTGCGTATTTTATAAAATACACAAATTTAATTTAACGGCCAATCATGCTGAATTCTGCATGCATCACTTTGTACAATTTAAACATTCTGTTACATTTTACAAATTTTAAATTTTGATATCCTTATGAACACAATTATAGTTGTGAGATGTACAACTCACTCAGGTTACTTGGGCAATGCAATTTAGGTTTGATTTGAATTACCCAGCATTACATCAATAGCCAATCAGTAATTTAAATAAGTTAATGTAATGTTTTGGATTTGCTTTAAAAAAGTGCTGGTATCAGAGGAGAGTCGAAATATAATATAGGATGCATACGTTGAACTGATATATAATAAGCATCATGATTTGAGTTCCGTTGAAGAGTTTATGTTTATGTTTATATTGTTGGATCCCTGGATCCAGATAATTGAAGAATAAATGAGATTATATTGCTGATTAATTAATTTAGTAATTAATTAATTTATTGGCAAATATAATAAATTAAATAATTAATTAAGGACACTATTCAGAATCTTTGGTTATGAACCTCGACAAATAGAGTTATCTCGAAAAGTAGAGCGAGAGTTAGAGAAACAGCTGATTTCAAGACTTAATCAATTAAGCATTGTACATCTTCCAGGGCATCTGAACACTTTCAATAAACCTGACCTTCTATAATTAGTTTGAGGACCCCGGGTTATAACATTGGTGTCAGGAGTGGGATCTAGAGTTAAAGGGGATCCAAGAGTAACTAAGGTAGAATCTTGATTAGTTGAAAAGTGAAGGATGCGGCGGTACTTGGATGAATTCAACGTGCCTGGATTGAGACAAGAATTGAGAGATCGTGGCCTGGATTGGAAAGGCACGAAAGCTGAGATACGAGAGCGACTTGGGGCATGGCTGACAGAGAATGGTCACGACCCGGAGGAATACGAATTAGAATCTGAATATAGTAAGTTTCTGAGAAAGTTAGGAGAGGAGTTGAGGGAGTGTATTAGGGGTTTCCATTTGGAAAACACAGCGGTTCCGTGTCAGGATGTCTCGCTGGTTTCGGGTGAAAACTCTACCGAGAAGACTCCTCTTGGTTCTTTTGAGGAGAGCAGAGTGGTGCTTCCATATTGCGAGGAACAAGGAGAGGAACTCTGCAAAAGAGTTACCAACGAAGAGCATGTCCGTTGTTCCAGGTACAGTTTCTGGCAGCATTGGGATGGAGTCATTAGAAGACACATCCGAACACAGTGCGTGCGTGTCTCCAGAAACGCTGTGCGTGATGGCGGACTCAGAGGACTCGCCGTTGGAGCCCATAGAGTTACCAGTTCAGGTCGAGACGTTAGCAGGGCCCAGAGAGCTCACGGAGGTGTTTCTGGAGCAAGTGGAGTCTTCGGAAGAGCCCATGGATTTACCGACAGAGTCTGTGAAATTATTATTACCGCCCGAGGAGTTACTAGTGAAGCATACGAAGTTGATGGTGGAACAAGTAGAGTCTACAGAACAGCCCGTGGATTTACCAGCAGAGCCTGTGGAGTCCTTAGCCCGAGGAGTTACCGATGAAGCACATTCAGTTATCAGTGAAGCAAACGAAGTTCATGGTGGAACAAGTAGAGTCTACAGAACAGCCCTTGGATTTACCAGCAGAGCCTGTGGAGTCCTTAGTGCAGCCCGAGGAGTTACTGATGAAGCACGTAGAGTTACCAGTGGAACACACGGAGTTAGTACTGGAACAAATGAAGTCTTCGGGAGAAGCCATGGATTTACCAGCGGATGTTTCGGCTCCATTGGATATAACAGAAGGGAGTGCTCGGGATTTCGGGAGAGTGCCTAGCATGGAAAGTGAAGTAGGCAATCCGATAGAGAGTTTGAGATCTGGCGACCTGGTGGAGCAGGAGGGCGTACATGGAAGTGGCGACGTTCCACGACTGAAAGTTGCGGGACACAGGAACCAAAGGGAGGAGACAGAAATCCCAGAAGAGGACCAAGCAAAAGGATCTGGGATTCGCAGCCATGAGATTGTTGGAATACAATCGGATCATATTCCTAGAGTGAAAATGAAAATGGGAATAGATGTCTGTTCGGGACGAACAGATTTAAGGAGGGGGCAGTGTTGGATCCCTGGATCCAGATTATTGAAGAATAATTGAGATTATATTGCTGATTAATTAATATAGTAATTAATTAATTTATTGGCAAAAATAATTTTATAATTAATTAAATAGTTAATTAATGTTCAGGGCACTATTCAGAATCTTTGGTTATGAACCTCGACAAATAGAGTTATCTCGAAAAGTAGAGCGAGAGTTAGGGAAACAGCAGATTTCAAGACTTAATCAATTAAGCATTGTACATCTTCCAAGGCATCTGAACACTTTCAATAAACCTGACCTTCTATAAATAGTTTGAGGACCCCGGGTTATTACAATATCATATATCAAATCTGTCCTTAACATTGTCATTAATTAGTTGTGCTGGATATTGATAATATATTGGTAAAAGATATCATGGATTGGCATAATCTAAATTGAATGCTCAATATATCAAACTATTGGCAATCAAATTATTGATAAGGTTTTGATCAACTACTTCAAAATTTCCGAACGTATTTTTTTCAAACGACAATATTTTGAAGCCCACTCATGTGCACTCTACATATCATGTAGTCTCGAAATAACGAAGTCAATAAGTTCTACATAAATACTTAGAATTTCACGATGTATTGAAATCAAAATGAACTTGTATAGGAGATTTAATAAATATAATATTGTTATAACACTGAAAATAGATAATTAACGAATAATTAAAATTATATGGCAAATTAATTAAATTATTAATTAACGATTAGAGTGTTATTCAGAGTCTTTGGTTAGGTTTTGAAAGGAGCTTTGACAAATCATGTAATCCGGAAAAGGAAGGAAAAGCAGAAAATGAGAAAATTAGCAGATTCCATGACCTGGACAATTAGGCATTGAATATCTTCCAAGCCATATGAACACTTTCAATAAACCTGACCTATCATAATTAGTTTGAGGACCCCTGATCAATTGCTGATCAATTAATTTAGTAATTAATTAAATTGAGTGGCAATGTAATTTGAGAATTAATTAATGGGCACTATTCAGAGTCTTTGGTTATGAACCTCGACAAATAGAGTTATCTCGAAAAGCAGAGCGAGAGTAAGTGAAACAGCATATTTCAAGATTTAGACTTTTGAGCATTGTACATCTTCCAAGGCATCTGAACACTTTCAATAAACCTGATCTTCTATAATTAGTTTGAGGACCCCGGGATATTACATTGGTGTCAGGAGTGGGACTTAGAGTTAAAGGGTGTCCAAGAGTAACTAAGGTAAAGGCTTGATTATTTGAAAAGTGAAGGATGTCGTTGTACTTGGATGAATTGTTCGTGCCTCGATTGAGACAATAATTGAGAGATCGTGGCCTAGATTGGAAAGGCACGAAAGCTGAGATACAGGAGAGACGTGGGGCATGGCTGACAGAGAATGGCCATGACCCGGAGGAATACGAATTCGAGGATCCATTCCATAAAAAAATGGATGAATTTCGTGATCTTATGAAAACGGCCGGATATGAGTTGAAGAGGATTATTAGGGGCGATTTGAAAGACACAGCGGTTCCACGTCAGGATGCCTCTTTGGTTTCGGGTGGAAACTCTACTGAGAACAGTTCTGATGTTCCAAGTACAGTTTCTGGCAGCATTGGGATGAAGTTAGTAGAAGAAACATCCGACCAGGGTGCGTGCGTGTCTCCAGAAACTCTGTTCGTGATGGCAGACTTAGAGGACTCGACGTTGGAGCCCATAGAGTTGCCAGATCAGGTCGAGTCGTCAGCAGGGCCCAGAGAGCTCACAGAGATGTTAGTGGCGCAAGTGGAGCCTTCGGAAGAGCCCATGGATTTACCGGCAGTGTCTGTGAAGATATTAGTACCGCGAGGAGTTAACAATGAAGCACATTGAGTTACCAGTGAAACAAACGAAGTTCATGGTGGAACAAGTAGAGTCTACAGAACAGCCCTTGGATTTAACATAAGAGCCTGTGGAGTTCGTAGTGCAGCCCGAGGATTTACTGATGAAACACGTAGAGTTACCAGTGGAACACACGGACTTAGTACTGGAACAAATGAAGTCTTCGGGAGAGGCAATGTTTTTACCAGCGGATGTTTCGGCTCCATGGGAGATAACAGAAAGGAGTGCTCGGGATTTCGGGAGAGTGCCTAGCGTGGAAAGTGTAGCAAGTGCTCCTGTAAAGAGTCTGAGATCTGGCGACATCGTGGAGCAGGAGGGTGAGCATAGAAATGGCGATGTTCCGCGACTGAAACTTGCGGGACACAGAAGCAAAAGGGAGGAAACAGAAATCTCAGAAGATGACAAAGAAAATGGATCTGGGATTCGCAGCCATGAGATTGTTGGAAGACAATCGTATCCTATTCCTAGAGTGAAAATGAAAATGGGAATAGATGTCTGTTCGGGACGAACAGATTTAAGGAGGGGGCAGTGTTGGATCCCTAGATCCAGATAATTGAAGAATATTAAAAATTATATTGCTGATTAATTAATTTAGTAATTAATTAAATTGAGTGGCAATATAATTTGAGAATTAATTAATGGGCACTATTCAGAGTCTTTGGTTTTGAACCTCGACAAATAGAGTTATCTCGAAAGGCAGAGCGAGAGTAAGAGAAACAGCAGATTTCAAGACTTAGACATTTGAGCATTGTACATCTTCCAAACCATCTGAACACTTTCAATAAATCTGACCTTCTATAATTAGTTTGAGGACCCCGGGATATTACATTATTCTCCTAGACGCGACAATTCAGATTTAATGTGGGTTTATCAGTACTAATCCATCAATTTTAGTAAACAAGATAAGAACTCCACAAAAATTTGCAGCATTTATAAAAGCAAAATGTGTTGGCCTTACAGTTCTCTCTGGATTTCTTTAATCATAATTATAATTTAAAGTATGCATTCGAGTCATTTTTATGTCATTATTTTGTCGGTCCACAGCGTAGCAGTTGTGCGGAGTGGGTTTTAAATTTACAATTTAAATAAAAGTTGAATTTAATAAAAATAAATTTAATATAAACAATCTATTTAATTTTAATTAATCCGAAATAAAAGTGTATCTCTCCAAATGTAAATATAGAATGGATGTGATAATGATTATAAAATGATTATAAATTATAGATACGCTTATGGTATGGATATATTATTATGTAATGAATATTTAAAAGAAATGGTATGCCAGGCATGAAATAATTTCAACTGAATTTTAATGAAATACTTAAAAAATTGCTAAATGTCCCCTTGAGAATGAATTTTCGTCCAATCTCAAGGTAAAGAGAATATAATAATAAACAAACAAATGTCTTAAAACAAAAGAAATAGATTAATAAAAGTTCAATTTATCAATTTAAATGAAAGAACATCATTTAAATGGTTTGATTTGTTTCTTAATTTCAGTCAATTTGATTCATTCAATTACGTCTCAAAGCCGTCCTTTCTTGAACCATAATTCTAGTTTGGCAATCGATGGAAACCCAGAGACATGTTCAATTACCGATCCAGTACCAGAACTTGAAGAAAATTCTTGGTGGCTTTTGGAACTCGACACACTTTATAACATAACGGATGTTAAAATATTCGTTGCATCTGATGCGTGTTTGTAAAATTGTAAATTCTGTATTTAATAAGACGTAACACTGTAATATATCTGACCGTTGACTGTTAATAAATTTAAGATATTTTTTCCACAATTTCACGATAGAAAATTGCTATTGCAATTTCAAAATTAGTTTTAGGACTTTTCATTTCCAGATGAAGATTTCATCAAAAATTTGAATATCTATGCTGCAAAAACACAAGAGGGACTCCGACAATCCTTATGCGCCACGTTTATAAAAGCAACTTATGATCATAGTGAGTGCAATCATTAATAAAGAATGTTAGGTTACATTTAGATAATTGTTACACAGAATCCTTATATGTTGCGTAATTTCATTTAACAGTTTATTTAATGCATCCGTTGTTATGTTGTTCGTCAATTTATAATTTCAATCATTTTTTTTGCCAAGTATTAAGAATTAAAAATTTGAACTCGAGATGTGATAATTTAAAGAATTTCAATATACAAAATTCAATTCACACGTTAAGCAACATTGAAGACATTCCAAAATTTTCTCATCATCTGTTACATATGAATACAAGAACATGATGACATGTAACAAAGAACATCAAAATTTTATTGAAACACGTTTAATAATGAAAGTATCATTCAATGCATGTTTTTCATATTATATTTTTATTTTAGCGGGATATAATAATATAACTTGCAAAAATCCTCATTTTGTCAAATTTGTTATGATTGAGAGGTTTAGGGGACCTCTAAGGAACATGCTCGTTCTATGTGAAGTTCGTTTGCACGCTGCTTTAAATTCAGGTTTGATAGATATTTAGAAAATCCTTTTGCTAAAAGTCTAACTTGACAAATTTCTTAAATTGCCTTCAGTGAATTTGGCTTTGCATAGACCAACCGAACAAAGCGGAGTATTTTTTCAAAATACATCTCAATATTCAGTAGACGGAAATTTGGACACTTGTGCCATAATTAGATCTTTTAGTAATGAATTTGCCTGGTGGAGAGTCATTCTTGATGATAGTTATTATATTACTAATGTGACCATATATTTTTTGGCAAATTCAACAGGTATGTTTACACTGACTTGCGTAACGATTTGCTGGATAGTAGTGAGCGCCAAAAACTCAAAAGAATAATCCATAACATACTTAATTATTTTGTGTCTGAATTCAAACCTACATGTAGTTTTTCTACTGGTACTCTTACCAAAGCGTACCATATTTACTTTTTTACTTAATAAATACAAATTTTTTTAGATGTATATTGTTATGGGCCGAGTTATATAAATAATATTATAAATTTATTATTTATAAAATAAGATGGTTATATTTAGTATTAAGTAATAATTAATATTCATAGTCTTTTTTATGAATATTGCTAGAGCTTGTATTCCTCATTTTGAAATAAAGCAGACACACTTGATACACCAACTTATCTCTTAATTAAGCATTACCACGGATATAACATTTGGCGACGAGGATTTAGAAGAACCATTATGGCACTAAACTCAGCTCTGATTGAAATGCTGAACCAATACCTGGTTGAACTATATCGATCTAATGAGGAAGAAATGCGTCAGAGAGAAGAGGAAAGGCGTCAGAATGATGAATTACTTCTTAAGTTAATCAAACGCTTGCGGGTTAACCAGAAGCCAACTGTGGAAGTGGAAGCAGGTCAGGTAAAAGACATGCGAGAAAGCGGTGGAAATTCCGTGGTGAAAGAATGCAAATATACTTTTGGTGAAGTGTCAACGGAGCACAAGGAGGAGCGTTGCGGGAATCTCCTTAGCAAAGAGATAGTACAAGCTTCTGCCGGGGAATTGTGCTGTAGTTGTGGAGATAGAAAATTTCCAGACTACAGCCCAGAAGATTTTCGTATTAGTCGGATGTTCGCTTCCATAGAATGCGGAGAAGTCGAGGTGCATCAGCAACTAGAATCAGTCCCTGATATACCAGTGATCGACAGCGGAATATGGAGGATGGTGGGATAACCAATCTTGGGCAGGGATCCCATGCCGTTTGTAGTGGCGAACGGGGCACCGATTGAAGGGGAAGGAGATGTGGAGTCTGAGGGTTGCTGCAGTGGTCACACTGACCAAGAACGTAGCTACGTAGATGGCAGTGTTGGACAGATACTAGACGGCAACTGGAGCAGTGTTCCACCCCTCGAGGAGGCCTTTGGAGTCGTCTGCTGGAAAGGAGATCACAGGCTCCAGGAAGAATGCAATCTAAGCATCGAGTCATTGGAGGGATAATCCAATGGTCGTGGGAACCAGGCGCATTGTGAATGGTCTATTAGGAGTGACTGCGCAGGTGCATAGTCAGAAAGGGAGGAAGAGAGGAGCGGAGGGGAGCTGATGATTCAGCAGGATCCGCTGGTGTACCGAAGCTTACCTTCCGAAGATGCGTTCATCTCTGATATTTTGCAGGGGGCAATGGAGTGCCCTAAATGTGTAGATGATGTGGTTGTGCTCGGCTCGATAGTGGAAGAGCATAACCGGGATCCCAGTGAGACACTACAGTGAGAATGCGTGAGGTCTGCCACATCCCTTGTGTCGAGGGGGATCCCAGTGGATTACTATGAATATGGAAAAAAGAGGTACCGGACAACCTTCGGAGGGTCGAAGGGAGTGTCACGGTCGGACCGTTTCCTGGAGTGCTGCGGACCCTTGTCTGGACAAGATGGTAGCAGTAGTGACAGTCCTATGTGGAAATGGGAAAATGGTTTTGGAAGGTGCTGGAAAGGATGTTCGCACCCCACTAAATATTATTGGAGAGGTGTGGACAGGACTGTGAAGGAAGAAGCCAAGAGTCCTGGTCTGCACCAATATTTGAAGGGAGAGAGGTGGTCACCATGTTGGACAGACATTGGATTGGAGAGGATCCATAAGTGGTTGGGTGTGGATGCCGGCTCCATGTCCTCTGTGGTAGTGACAATGAGAGTACCGTCTGCAGTAAAGGTGCTGAATTGCAGTAAGAAGAGAGAAGAGATGTCACTGGACACATTTCGGGAGTTTTCCGGTCATCTCCCTGGTTGGATGGATAAAGGAGGAAAACAGCCTGTTTGCCCACTTGGATGGTCTAATGGAATTATACTAGTGCGCTGGTACTTTGATAGGGGCCGTCGTTCATGGGTATCGGACGAAGCCCTGAAGGAAGACAAGTGGCACAAGAGATAACACGAACGAACCTCAACCATGGCAAGGCCTAAAAGGTTGCGTAAACCTACATGTACTTTTTCCAGCGGTACTCGTACCAATCTTCGGAATGCATGCCATATTTTTTTCTCATTTAATAACACCATTTTTTAAGATGTATGTCGTTTTAATACTATAATGACTTCTCTACAACTACAAAATGTCTTCGACTCATGAGGGAATTATTATGATAAATTTGTAAATCGTTAAAAGACTCCTTGCTAATTATTGTTATTAAAACATCATTATTAGGTCAATTTGCTAAAAAACACGTGTACGTATATGTTTCAAACGAGGAAGATCGCCATGAAACACATACATGCGGTAATACCGAATATCCTCATGACAAAGTTGGCGAAAGTGAGTTTGTCCTGTATGTGTTGGACCAAAGACTGGGTCAAGATACAAAGTCAAAATTGTTTTTAGAAGGAGCAATAAATATTACTTGTGAAAGGCCATTTCTAGCAAGTTCGGTAACGATTAGAAAGTTTACCGGGGTAAGGCCAAGATGGATGGTGCTATGTGATGTGCACGTTTACTCAAAAGACGAACCTAAAGGTTAATTATTATTTTGAATGAACATAATAAATATGAAATATATTTACAATGCAAATGATAATTTTGTTTAGATAATACTGCGATTTTACAGAATTCAATGCTTCCAGCGTTGAGGGGGGTTGTAGCGAGCATGAATTTAAATGTTATGAAGACCGCTGCATACACAAAGACTTTCTATGCGACGGGACAGAAGATTGTCCACATGGAGACGATGAAGCGCATTCATGCAGTAATTGTATAATGGACGCCTTATAGATTTATTTAATATGCTTTTAAAAATTTTATTCAAATTTCGTTCCTTGATTTATTCCATATAAATTTTATCGAAATACCATTGTTTCCAGGAAAGAAATGCGAACAATATCATTTTAAATGCCTAAGAAGAAACGTGTGCATCTATAATTTTCGTAGATGCGATGGCGTTGTCCACTGTCCGGATTATTCCGATGAACAAAACTGCTGTGAGGATGATATATTTTATTTATATATTTTTCTAAGCAAAATGAATGGACCAATTACACATTTTTTAATAGCGTTAGACAAGAGAAAATAGAGTTAAACAGAAACAAACAACTTTGTCAACAGAAAATCAAGTTCACTTGATGGATAGTTAATTATCTAGGATTAAGGATGATTTTTAAGTTATGATTTATAGGAAGAAAATTTTGAGGAGTTAATGCCATCATATGGTAGTGAGTTCCAGGGTTTGATAATGCGGTTGATGAAGAAATGCTGCCTGGTGGAGCATTTCTCTTGGAGAAAGCGAAGGGGGTGACCACGGGGTCTGGAGGCTAGAAAGTTAGGGAAATGTGGAATACTGCATTTAACGTGACCATGGACCATTATATAGCACAGTCATAAATCATGGATAAGACGATTGATGTTCGAGTGTTTTAAGTCCAAGTTGTTGTAGTCTGCAATGGTATGGTAGTGCTCTGAAGCCGGGGATGGATCTTGTAAAATATTTTTGTACTCTTTCAATTTTCATCTTAACCTGCTTAGAATGTGGACTCCAGACTGGGGAGCAGTATTCAAGTAATGGTCGGACATAGGTGCAATAATCTCTAGTTTAGACATTTTTGTTTGGAAGCAGTCTCAATCTTACAAATGCTTTATGGACAATGTTATTGATGTGGGCCTTGTAGGTGATTCCATTGTCAATGAGGACACCGAGATCCCGGGTATTGTCAGGTAGAGGTAAGATTTGTGAAGCAACTGTATAATGACATGGTGGAGTTCTCGTACGTGCTGTCTTAATGGAGAGTTGTATGCATTTCTTAGGAGCTAATTGTAATTGCCATTTGTTGCTCCATAATACCAACTTGTCAACAGCATTTTGCAGGGAATAGTTTTAAGGAGGTGATGAATTTGATTAGAGTTTGATATCATCCGCAAAAAATTTAAATTTGACGGCGTTATTGGTGTGTCGGTAACATCATTTATATAAATGAGGAAGAGTATAGGTCCTAGAAAGCTCCCATGAGGCACGCCACCAACTACTTCACCGTTATTGGATATGATCATTCACTTTGATTGCCTGAGTTCGATTGGATAAGAATGCCTCAAGCCATGAAAGCAGGTTGCCTGAGGTGCCACAAGCTTGAAGTTTGGTCAGCAGCTTCTGGTGTAACACTGAGTCTAAGGCTTGCTTAAGGTCAAAGTATATGATGTCTGTACCACGGTGCATTGGCAGTGACCAGTCATTTGTGCACTTGATAAGTTTCGTGCATGTTGATCTGGAGTTCAGAAAGCCATGTTGTTCAGGAGATATAAGGTTGTTTGCTTGAAGATGGTTTAGGATGTCTTTGTTAATCATTCGTTCCATAGCTCGGCAGCAAGAGGATGTCAGCGATATTGGTCGATAGTTAACGGGCTCAGAGGTGGCACCGTTTTTATGTATGGGGATTACATGGGCTGATCTCCATTCAAGTGGTAGTTCGTGTGTAATGAAAGAGAAACTAAAAATGTGGGAGAGTGGCAGGCAGAGACCGGCAGAACAGTTTTGTAAGGAGTTCCTTGTGTGTAATTCCATCAGGAAAAGATGAAATGGATGGTTTGAGACTGCGAAGGTTTTGATAAGTGTAATAAGTGACCATGAGAACCTCTATCACACCGAAAAGCCTGATACCCCATTGACAGAAATAAGCCATCAGTTTCGTTACTCAACCAAGTTTCAGCTAAACCAAAAACCTCCAGGTTGTGAGTTGTCAAAAATAAATGTAGTTCTTCCCGTTTGTTGATTAGGCTTCTGATGTTAGCGCACTTATGTATTTTAAAGAGAACAACAAATGACAGTAATTTATTATTAATATAAAGTATTTATAACGACGTTTTATGCAAAAATTCAACGGGGAGAAGTAAACATGTAAATCTAACGGATCTGATATTCTAATGTCAAAATGAAATTTTCATAAACAATTGACATATCATTTAATAACATATTTACCAATTCAGTTCAAATTGAATCAAATAGTGACCTTCTCACAGCAACATATAAGGGAGAATCAGATCATTATATTTGCTCTCAAGGATGGAAACCAAGACAGGGTTTTGATGTTTGTGCTAAACATGGCAGGTACCGATAATCTTTGTTTTGGTTTTAAATATACAATCTAATAAATTTTATGGCATTTATCACTTAATTGTAAATGATATTCGAGTGATTTAAAACGATATTAAGCAATTTTGTATTAAAATTGTTATGGGCCGGAATTATTATAAATATAATTAATTATATTTATAAATAATATATATATTATATAATAAATATAATAAATATAATTAATTATATTTATAAATAATATATATATTTATTTAGTAATATATTGTAATAACCCGGGGTCCTCAATCTAATTATAGAAGGTCAGGTTTATTGAAAGTTGTCAGATGGCTTGGAAGATGCACGATGCTTCAAATGTCTAAGTCTTGAAATCTGCTGTTCTCTAATTCTCGCTCTACTTTCCGAGATAAATCCATTTGTCAAGGTTCCTAACCAAAGAGTCTGAATAGCAACAATTAATTAATTCTCAAATTATATTGCCACTAAATTTAATTAATTATTAAATTAATTAATCGGCAATATAATTTTAATTATTCTTCAATTTATTGGATCTAGGGATCCAACACTGCCCCCTCCTTAAATCTGTTCGTCCCGAACAGACATCTATTCCCATTTTCATTTTTACTCTCGGAATAGGATCCGATCTTCCAACAATCTCATGGCTGCAAATCCCAGATCCATTTGCTTTGTCATCTTCTGGGATTTCTGTCTCCTCCCTTTTAATTCTGCGTCCCGCAAGTTTCAGCCGCGGAACATCGCCATTTCTATGCACACTCTCCTGCTCCACGATGTCGCCAGATCCCAGACTCTCCTCAGGATCACCTGCTTCACTTTCCATGCTAGGCACTCTCCTGAAATACCGAGCACTCCCTTCTGTTATTTCCAATGGAGCCGAAACATCCGCTGGTAAATCCATGGGCTGTTCTGTAGACTCTACATGTTCCACCATCAAATCCGTGCGCTCCACCGGCAACTCCACGTGACTCATCAGTAACTCCTCGGGCTGCACCAACAACTCCACATGATCCACCGGCAATCACACGGGCTCCTCCGAAAGTCCCACTTGCTCCACTAAAACGTCTGTGAGCTCTCTGGGCCCTGCTGACGACTCGACCTGATCTGGTAACTCTATGGGCTCCAACGTCGAGTTCTCTAAGTCTGCCATCACGCACAGAGTTTCTGGAGACACGCACGCACTGTGGTTGGATGTGCCTTCTAATGACTCCATCCCAATGCTGCCAGAAACGGTACCTGGAACAACGGACATGATTTGTTCTTCGTTGGTAACCTTTTTGCAGAGTTCCTCTCCTTGTTCTTCGCAAGATGGAAGCACCACTTTGCTCTCCTCAAAAGAACCAACAGGACTCTTCTCGGCAGAGTCTTCACCCGAAGCCAACGAGACATCCTGACATGGAACCGCTGTGTTTTCCAAATCGCCCCTAATAATCCTCCTAGAGTTCTCTACAAACTTTCTCCGAAACTTACTATATTCGGACTCGAATTCAAAAGAACCAACAGGACTCTTCTCGGTAGAGTTTTCACCCGAAACCAGCGAGACATCCTGACATGGAACCGCTGTGTTTTCCAAATCGCCCCTAATAATCCTCCTAGAGTTCTCTACAAACTTTCTCCGAAACTTACTATATTCGGACTCGAATTCAAAAGAACCAACAGGACTCTTCTCGGTAGAGTTTTCACCCGAAACCAGCGAGACATCCTGACATGGAATCGCTGTGTTTTCCAAATCGCTCTCGTATCTCAGCTTTCGTGCCTTTCCAATCCAGGCCACGATCTCTCAATTCTTGTCTCAATCGAGGCACGTACAATTCATCCAAGTACTTCGGCATCCTTCACTTTTCAATTAAACAAGCTTCTACCTTAGTTACTTTTGGACACCCTTTAACTCTAAATCCCACTCCTGACACCAATGTAATAACCCGGGGTCCTCAAACTAATTATAGAAGGTCAGGTTTATTGAAAGTTGTCAGATGGCTTGGAAGATGCACGATGCTTCAAATGTCTAAGTCTTGAAATCTGCTGTTCTCTAATTCTCGCTCTACTTTCCGAGATAAATCCATTTGTCAAGGTTCCTAACCAAAGAGTCTGAATAGCACCAATTAATTAATTCTCAAATTATATTGCCACTAAATTTAATTAATTATTAAATTAATTAATCGGCAATATAATTTTAATTATTCTTCAATTTATTGGATCTAGGGATCCAACAATATATATTTATTTAGTAATAATTAATATTCATACACTTTTTTATGAATATTGCTGGAGCTCGTAATTCTTATTTTGAAAAAATTACACTTGATACACCAAGAAGCATCTCTTAATTAGGCATTACCACGGATGTAACATTGGCGACGAACATTTAAAGAACCATTGTGGCACATAACTCAGATCTGATGGATCTGCTGGACCAATGCCTGGTTGGACTACGTCGATGTTATGAAGAAGAAAGGCGTCTGAGAGAGAAATTAATGCGTCAGAGAGAAGAAGAAAGGGGTCAGAGGGACGAATTACTTAATAAGTTAATCTCTTGTAGGTTAACCAGAAGCCAACTACGGAAGTGGGAGCAGGTCAGTTGAGAGTGGTGCCAGAAAACGGTGGAAATTCTGTGGTGGAAAAATGCAAAGAGAATGTTGGTGAAGTGTTAACGGGGCACAAGGAGGAGTATTGCGGGAATCTCCTTAGCAAAGAGATAGAGCTCCTGCCGGGGAATTGTGCTGTAGTAGTTGTGGATTTATAAAATCTGTAGACTACGGCCCAGAAGAATTTTACATTAGTCGGATGTTCGCCTCCACGGAATGCGGAGAGGTCGAGGTACAACAGCAGCTAGAGTCAGTCCCTGTTGTATCAGTGATCGACAGCGGAATACTGAGGATGGTGGGATCACCAATCTTGGACAAATCTCATGCCGTTTGTAGTGGCGAACGTGGCAACGATTGAAGGAGAAAAAGATGTGGAAGCTCAGGGTTGCTGCAGTGGTTACACTGGCCAAGAACGTGGCTACGTAGATGACAGTGTTGGGCAGAGAATAGACAGCACCTTGACGAGCAGTGTTACACCCCTCATGGAGGCCTTTGGAATTTTCTGCTGGAGAGGAGAGCACAGGCTCAAGGAAGAAGGCAATCTAAACAACGAGCCATTGGAGAGATACTCCAATAGAGCAGGCGCACGGTCTATTAGGAGTGACTGCACAGGTACACAGTAAAAAGGGAGGAAGAGAGGAACGGATGGGAGCTAATGATTCAGCAGGATCCGCTTATGTACCAAGCACATGGAGCATGGTTTAATAGGAGTAACTGTACAGATGCAAGTCAAAAAGGCAGGAAGAGAGGAGCGGAGGGGAACTGACGATTCAGCAGTATCCGCTTGTATCCCGAAGCTTACCTTCCGGAGTGGCATTCATCTCTGTTATTTTGCAGGAGGAAATGGAGCGCTCTGAATGTCTTGATGATGTGGTTGAGCTCGGCTCGATAGTTAAAGAGCACGACCCGGGATCCCAGACACTAGTGGGAATGCGTGATGTCTGACACATCCCTTGTGTCGAGGGGGATCCCAGTTGATTATTATGAAAATGGAAAAAGAAGGCACTGGACAACCTTCGGAGGGTCGAAGGGAGTGTCAGGGTCGGACCGTTTGCTCTTTAGCAATTATCTGGCAGGAATAATTAACTTTCCTTATGGCTGCAATCTGCCCCTTCTTATTTTCAGACAAAGTTTTACCTCTACCCATCATTAAACTAAAACTAATATACTAAATAGGAATTTTGTCAATGTTTCATCTTTCTATAACACTAAAATTTACCTTCATATAAAACTTATAAAATAAATTTTATAGCACATATGCAAAACATTCCCATCATTACTGAACAACCTAAACACATATTTTTATGCAATTTAAAAATTTTGTTAGTCTTGGGAAGATTAAATTTTACAAGGTGTTTTGTGTCTGATAAAATGATGTAATGTCCAAATCTGAACAAATTTCTTTGGTTAGTTTTCGAAAAATTTGGAAAAATGTGAAATTCCTATTACTATTAGGGTGATTGTAACTAAAATTATTTTTCCTTTTAATATTACAAAATCTGGGACCATATATTATTCTTTTGTTTACAACAGATTAACGTTTACTTTGCATCGATACGACTTAATGGTCACATTTTGCGCCATTAAATACAATTGATATTATCATTTTAATAGTCAGAATAAAAATCATTACCTCATATACTAATATTATTTACTTGCATTAACAGACATTATTCAGACACTTCCATTGTGCCAATAACTAATAAAATGCAAAAATTTCTTATTAAAATGAAAAGTGACGAAGACGATGAAACATTTATGAGATACTTCCGAGCTAGGTTAACGTTTTAATATTTATTTTGAGATTTCCAATAAACTCGGCATCTTTTTCATTAATTTAATATTTGAACTCTTTAAGTACGCAATGTGAATCTGGTCAAGTGATAAAACTTCATTGTGACCTCAGGAGGCTAAACTGTATGTGGATAGTTAAATATTTAGTTTTCATATCCCATATTTTAAACTAGTAATACTGAACTGACTTTATTCAATTTATATTTGTTCAATTTGTAAATCTTTATAATTTCATATGACACACAGATACTGAAAACATATGCGGTACACGTGGGTCACCTGACGCCGATTTTAGACCTTATATTTTAAAAGGATTAAAGTCAAAAAACGGTGCCTGGCCGTGGCACGCTCAAGTATTCGTCAACAAAAATTATGCATGCGGAGGAAGTATTATAAAAGAAAATTTGATACTTACTTCGGCTCATTGCTTTGGGTACGTATTTGGGTTTTTTCCAGATTTAATGTCAACATTACGGAATCTAATGTAAGTAAAATGTGATCATTCTCAAAGTAATTTGAAATAATAATAATGTCATTTATAAAGAGCCGTGCGCGTTAGGTACAGGGGCGCTTTGCCAGTCCTAAAATTAACGCCTGAAAGATAACGTTTTGAGACTCGTCTCAAAATCGACGGCGGACCTTTCGGATATCAGCTGGGACGGCAAAGTGTTTCAAATGCGGGGTTCGGAAAATCTGAAAGAGCTGGCCTTGAACCTTTTCCTGGGAATGGGGATGTTGAGGAAATTCGAGGATTCCAATCGCAGCCTTCTTGTGTGTAGGTGTGGCGAGAGTATGTCCGCCAAATGAGATGGCGTCCCTGTTCTCAGGGCATTATGCGCCAGTAGGGCTATTTTGAAATAGACTCTCTCCGAACTGGAAGCCAGTGGAGCCGCCTCAAGGCGTTGGCCGGGTCGGCACCTAAACCGAGTACTGGACAAGCCGCTTTGTCTTGGATTTTCTAAACCTTCTCTAACGAAGCCGAAGGCAGCCAATGAAGCAAGGCGTTGCACTAATCAAACCTTGACAGAATGAGAAATCGACAGTTTCGTGGAGATGTCAGGAGTCAGGAGATGTCTGATAAGGCGTTGAGCCCACAGATGGTAGTTGCAAGACCTGATGACCGAGGATATGTGTTCGGCCAGTCGGAGACTGCTGTCGAGGGCGACTCCGGGGAGCCTGATATGGTATAGCTTTTTATAGACATCGGCTAGGCTAACAGTGCTGAGCCCGAGCTTCGATATGTATGGAGGGGTTCCTATCAACATGGCCTCGAACATGGAGGGATTTAACCGAAGCTGGTTGGCCATGTGCCACTCCTGGAACGTTCGTATTGTTGGATCCATGGATTCAGATAATTAAAGAATAATTAAAATTATATTGCTAATTAATTAATTTGATAATTAATTAATGTTCAGGTTGCTATTCAGAGTCTTTGGTTGCAAACCTCGACAAATAGAGTAATCTAGAAAAGCAGAGCGAGAGTAAGGGACACATCAGATTCCAAGACTTAGACGATTGAGCATTGTATATCTTCCAAGCCATCTGAACGCTTTCAATAAACTTGACTTTCCACAATTAGTTTCAGGACCCCGGGTTATTACAGTTTCATGTATCGGCCTTGCGGAGGTCCCCAGCTATTCGAGAAAAAGACAGGTATGTGAATGCTTGTGTCATCAGCGTACATGAGACAGATGAAGCCGAAGTCGGAGGTCAAATAGCCGACTGAAGAGATGTAGATCGTAAAGGGGATGGGCCCAAGGACTGAGGGACGTCAACGTCGATTCTGACGAGATCGGTTAAACTTTCGCCCAGTTTGACAAACTGTTTCCCTCAGTCGAGGTAGGATTTGAGCCATGTTTCCAAAATGAGCTATCGACAATCAAATCCATCTCTTGTGGAGTACCCCAAGGCTCTATCCTGGGACCACTCCTATTTTTGATTTATGTTAACGACATTTGTCAGACTTCTAGGTTTTTTGAGTGTATATTATTTGCTGATGACACTAATATCCTCGTTACTGGCGATAATCTAAATAATCTCATGAGCTTCATAAACCGCGAAATCAATTGTCTATTCACCTGGTTCTGCGCGAATAAGTTATCTGTTAATTTAAATAAGACCAACTATATGATATTTCATCACCATAACAAAAAGATTGTATCCGATCATTTATCATGGATCACTGGATTCATCAATGGGTGTACCTTGCTTACCCTTTACTACTGCCTCATTCATCCATATTTATCATATTGTAACATAGTCTGGGCATCTACTTACCCATCCCGATTGACCTCTTTGGCCAGTGCTCAACAATATCACTACGTATTACCTTCCAGCGTCATCCTTTTTCATTGTCGACGCACTAGTTCATCAGCCATAAAATTCTCAACATCTACAACATAAACACATTCCTAATAGGCATATTTATTTACAAATATTTTAACAACATGCTATCGTCATTTTTGGAGGACTACATTGAAAGGATTGGCGGAAGCCACTCCTATGGTTTGCGCAATATTAATGACTTACGTTCGGATTCTGCCAGAACAACTTTGAAACTATTGTAATAACACGGGGTCCTCAAACTAATTATGGAAGGTCAGGTTTATTGAAAGTGTTCATATGGCTTGGAATATGTACAATGCTCAAATGGCTAAGTCTCGAAATCTGCTGTTTCTCTAACTCTCGCTCTGCTTTTCGAGATAAATCTATTTGTCTAGATTCATAACCAAAGACTCTGAAAAGTACCAATTAATTATTTCTCAAATTAAATTGCCACTCAATTTAATTAATTACTAAATTAATTAATCAGCAATATAATTTTAATTATTCTTCAATTATCTGGATCCAGGGATCCAACACTATTTTCTATAAAATGCCGTGGTCCTCGAATATTTTCTGACATACCTATAGAGATAAAATCATCTACCTCGACCTCAATGTTCAAGAAAGCACTTACATCGCATTTACTCGGTACCCAAAATATTACTTCTCTCATAAGCCGCTAAAATGAACTTTAATGTATAATAGCCATGGAATCGATTTGTAACTTGTTTTTTTTTTGTGTGAATAGGGTGCTCATCTAGCGGGAACATTGTTTCCTTCGGGCATCCTTTGGTATCATATAATCGCGGTCCTTATATTGTTATTTGTGTTATATTGCTGATACCAAGAAAACAATAAATCAAAATCAAATCATGACAGTGCGGAGCCTCTGATGGCAAATTCAGGGGCAAGGCTCTGGGCCAGGATGTTGTGATCGACAAATGCTTTAAGGAACTTACAAATGTTATTGGAATTGCTTCATAAATGAACATTGATATGTAATTCAATTTCTTTCAACTCATTGCCACAAATATTGTTAATTCTTCAAACAGCGAACACGTTAGAACAATTCACGTTATGGTTGACACAATTATACGAGATGATCCCAGTGGAAATAAACTACCTGCCTCCCATATCCTTGTTCACCCGAAATATGATAAATACGATTCTGATTCTTATCACGACATAGCAATAATCAGACTTAAGTCACCCATAATCTATACAAAACATGTGAGGCCAGTTTGTTTGCCTAGAGGAGCATTAGACTTCGAAATGCTTACTTCTTATCGGTATTGCGTAGCGACTGGATTTGGTCAAATGGATAGAAGTACGTAAAGAAAAATTTAAGTAAATTTTTGTGTCTCAATTTTTTATGACACTTTATAATTTTATAATTGTTTGTAAAATATTTGAAACAAATAACAATTTGATAGAATTTCATAAAAATTTCAAGTGGTATAATTTACAGGTGGTACCAGACCAAAATATTTGCAAGAAGGAAGACTAAATATACTTAGTGATGAGAATTGTTTAGATGAAATGTCCAATATAGGATTACGAGCTCCTTCATATTTTTCAAAGTTTATATCGCCTGAGACATTTTGTGCTGGATCATCCCCGTCAGTTGATGGAATAAATATTTGCAAGGTTATATTTGAAATAAACTTTACATAGAATTGTTGATTGGAATCAATTCCTTATTCGATTTCAGGGAGATAGTGGTGGTCCTTACGTCTGCAGAAATGATCGTAGGTTATGGACATTAATTGGTATAACTACATCTGGTATATCAACATCTTATTATAATGACAGACCAGGTTTACGTTGCGCATTGAGCTTTTTTACAAAAGTGGACCCATATTTAGATTTCATTTATAAAGGTTATTTTAAAGTAAATTGATCTTTGTTATTAAATTACTAACAAGAGTTTGCGGTTTTATTAGTGTTCCAGTTGAAAATTGATGTGGAAGGTGCTTGCATGAAACCACTATACCATCTTTCAACATATTTTGTAATAATATGCTACATTGCGATTTTTAATTGAATGTCTAAATATTATAAAATTACAAACTAAGTGTTATAATATTCTTGAATATAAAAATCATTACTTATATTTGAATAACATTTAAACAAGAGAAACGAGTCCATTTTTCTCTAAAGTATGTCCAGGATTTTAAAGATATCATGGATTGGTATATACTAAATTGAAAGCTCAATATAAAAAACTATTGGAAATCAAATTAGCAATTGCAAATTATATTATCCCACCGAAAACCTATAATTGACATTATAATAGAGAAGATATTGTAATAACTCGGGGTCCTCAAACTAATTATAGAAGGTCAGGTTTATTGAAAGTTGTCAGATGGCTTGGAAGATGCACGATGCTTCAAATGTCTAAGTCTTGAAATCTGCTGTTCTCTAATTCTCGCTCTACTTTCCGAGATAAATCCATTTGTCAAGGTACATAACCAAAGAGTCTGAATAGCACCAATTAATTAATTCTCAAATTAAATTGCCACTAAATTTAATTAATTATTAAATTAATTAATCGGCAATATAATTTTAATTATTATTCAATTTATTGGATCTAGGGATTCAACACTGCTCCCTCCTTAAATCTGTTCGTCCCGAACAGACATCTATTCCCATTTTCATTTTTACTCTAGGAATAGGATCCGATCTTCCAACAATCTCATGGCTGCAAATCCCAGATCCATTTGCTTTGCCATCTTCTGGGATTTCTGTTTCCCCCCTTTTACTTCTGCGTCCCACAAGTTTCAGTCGCGGAACATCGCCATTTCTATGCTCAACCTCCTGCTCCACCATGTCGCCAGATCTCAGACTCTCTACAGGATCACCTGCTCCATTTTCCTTGCTAGGCAATCTCCCGAAATCCCGAGCACTCCCTTCTGTTATTTCCAATGGAGCCGAAACATCCGCTGGTAAATCCATGGGCTGTTCTGTAGACTCTACTTGTTCCACCATCAAATCCGTGCGCTCCACCGGCAACTCCACGTGACTCATCAGTAACTCCTCGGGCTGCACCAACAACTCCACATGATCCACCGGCAATCCCACAGGCTCCTCCGAAAGTTCCACTTGCTCCACTAAAACCTCCTTGAGCTCTCTGGGCCCTGCTGACCACTCGACCTGATCTGGTAACTCTATGGGCTCCAACGTCGAGTTCTCTAAGTCTGCCATCACGCACAGAGTGCATCTTCCAAGCCATCTGACAACTTTCAATAAACCTGACCTTCTATAATTAGTTTGAGGACCCCGGGTTATTACAATAACATTAAATTTAAGGGTTGAGCTTATGGATCCTTTGATCAATTTTTAATACATATAATTAGATATCATTAAATATTACTGCACTGAATGACATAGTAAATATTGTTGGATCCCTGGATCCAAATAATTAATGAATAAATAATTAAATTATAATACTAATTAATTTATTTTCAGGATAATATTCAGAGTCTTTGGTTGTGAACCTCGACAAATAGAGTAATCTAGAAAAGCAAATTCGAAAACTTAGACAATTGAGCATTTTATATCTTCCAAGCCATCTGAACGCTTTCAATAAACCTGATCTTCCAAAATAAGTTTGTGGACCCCGGGTTATTACATAATAAATCAAGCTTTCATAAAAAGCTATTTAGGCAATGTAATTTAATAAAATTTTCTTATTTGACCCAATTTAAGTCATATTTGTCGGAAACTTAATTATACGATATTTAAAAGTGCTTGAAGTCCAGCGGACATTAGTAATTTATAGCGTATTCAACATATTCTCCTTGACGTGACAATTGAGAATTAATGTGGGTTTATCAAGGCTAATTCATCAATTTTAATGAACGAGATAAGAACTTCACAAAAACCTTTAGCAGTTATAAAATTAAAATGTGTTGGCTTCATAGATCTGACAGGCTTTGTTTAATTAAAATTATAACTTAAAGTATGCATTCGAGTCATTTTTATGTAATTATTTTGTCAATCCACAGCGTAGCAGTTGTGCGGAGTGGGTTTCAAATTTGCAATTTCAATAAAAGTTGAATTTAATAAAAACAATCTAATTAATTTTAATTAATCCGAAATAAAAGTGTTTCTCTCCAAATGTAAATATAGAATGGATATGATAATGATTATAAATTATACATATGATTATAGAATGGATATATAATTATGTAAAGAATTTTTAAAAGAAATGGTATGCCAGGCATGAAATAATTTCAACTGAATTTTTAAAAAATACTTAAAAAATTGCAAAATGTCCCCTTGAGATTGAATTTTCGTCCAATCTCAAGGTAAAGAGAATATAATGATAAACAAACAAATGTCTTAAAACAAAAGAAATATATTAATAAAAGATTCAATTTATCAATTTAAATTAAAGTACATCATTTAAATGCTTTGATTTGTTTCTTAATTTCAGTCAATTTGATTCATTCAATTACGTCTCAAAGCCGTCCTTTCTTGAACCATAATTCTAGTTTGGCAATCGATGGAAACCCAGAGACATGTTCGATTACCGATCCAGTACCAGAACTTGAAGAAAATTCTTGGTGGCTTTTGGAACTCGACACTCTTTATAACATAACGGATGTTAAAATATTCGTTGCATATGATGCGTGTTTGTAAAATTGTAAATTCTGCATTTAATGAGAAGTAACACAATAATATATCTGACCGTTGACTGTTAATAAATTTAAGATATTTTTTCCACAGTTTTATTATAGAAAATTAATTTTGCAATTTCAAATTTACTTTTAGGACTTTATATTTCCAGATGAAGATTTCATCAAAAATCTGAATATATATGCTGCAAAATCACAAAGGGGACTCCGACAATCCTTATGCGCCACATTTATAAAAGCAACTTATGATCATAGTGAGTGCAATCATTAATAAAGAATGTTGGGTTACATTTAGATAATTGTTACACAGAATCCTTATATGTTGCGTAATTTCATTTAACTGTTTATTTACTCTATCCATTGTTATGTAGTTCATCTATTTATAATATCAAATTGTTCAGAAATTTTGTTCCAAATAAATAATTTAATAGATTAGGTAAAAAATTCAATTCAAACGTTAAGTAACATTGAAGACATTCCAAAATTTTCTCATCATATATTATATATGAATACAAGAACATGATGACATGTAACAAAGAACATCAACATTTTATTGAAACACGTTTAATAATGAAAGTATCATTCAATGCATGTTTTTCATATTATATTTTTATTTTAGCGGGATATAATAATATAACTTGCAAAAATCCTCATTTTGTCAAATTTGTTATGATTGAGAGGTTTAGGGGACCTCTGAGGAACATGCTCGTTCTATGTGAAGTTCGTTTGTACGCTGCTTTAAATTCAGGTTTGCTAGATATTTAGTAAATCCCTTTCCAAATAGTCTAAATTGACAAATTTCTGAAATTGCTTTCAGTGAATTTGGCTATGCATAGACCGACCGAACAAAGCGGAGTATTTTTCCAAAATACATCTCACTATTCAGTAGACGGAAATTTGGACACTTGTGCCATAATTAGATCTTTTAGTAATGAGTTTGCCTGGTGGAGAGTCATTCTTGATGATAGTTATTATGTTACTAATGTGACCATATATTTTTTGTCTAATTCAACAGGTATGTTTACACTGATTTGCGTAACGATTTGTTGGATAGTTGTGAGGGCCAAAAACTCAAAAGAATAATCCATAACATACTTAAGTAATGTAATAACCCAGGGTCCTCAAACTAATTATAGAAGGGCAGGTTTATTGAAGGTTTTTCAGATGGCTTGGAAGATGTAAAATGCTTAATTGATTAAGTCTTGAAATCTGCTGTTTCTATTACTCTCGCTCTACTTTCCGATATAAATCCATTTGTCAAAGGTACATAACCAAAGAGTCTGAATAGCATTTGCTTTGTCATCTTCTGGGATTTCTGTCTCCTCCCTTTTACTTCTGCGTCCCGCAAGTTTCAGCCGCGCGAAGCCAACGAGACATCCTATCATGGAACCGCTCTGTTTTTCAAATCACCCCTAATACTCCAATAATTTTGTGTCTGAATTCAAAGCTACGTGTAGTTTTTCTACTGGTACTCGTACCAATCTTCGGAATGCATGCCATATTTACTTAATAAATATTTATTTAATAAATTCAAATTTTTTAAGATGTATATCTTACGAATTAATGTCGTTTTAATACTATAATGACTTCTCAGTCTTATTGCAACTACAAAATGTCTTCGACTCATTTTTGTCATTATTATGACAAATTTGTAAATCGTTAAAAGTCTCCTTGCAAATTATTGTTGTTATTAAAAATTCATTATTAGGCCAATTTGCTAAAAAACACGTGTACGTATATGTTTCAAACGAGGAAGATCGCCATGAAACACACACATGCGGTAATACCGAATATCCTCATGACAAAGTTGGCGAAAGTGAGTTTGTCCTCTATGTGTTGGACCAAAGACTGGGTCAAGATACAAAGTCAAAATTGTTTTTAGAAGGAGCAATAAATATTACTTGTGAAAGGCCATTTCTAGCAAGTTCGGTCACGATTAGAAAGTTTACCGGGGCAAGGCCAAGATGGATGGTGCTATGTGATGTGCTTGTTTACTCAAAAAGCGAACCTCAAGGTTAGTTATTATTCTGAATGAACATAATAATTATGAAATATATTTATAACGTAAATGATAATTTTATTTAGATAATACTGCGATTTTACAGAATTCAATGCTTCCAGCGTTGAGGGGGGTTGTAGCGAGCATGAATTTAAATGTTATGAAGACCGCTGCATACACAAAGACTTTCTATGCGACGGGACAGAAGATTGTCCACATGGAGACGATGAAGCGCATTCATGCAGTAATTGTATAATGGACGCCCTATAGATTTATTTAATATGCTTTTAAAAATTTTATTCAAATTTCGGTCATTGGTTTATTCCATATAAATTTTATCGAAATACCATTGTTTCCAGGAAAGAAATGCGAACAATATCATTTTAAATGCCTAAGAAGAAACGTGTGCATCTATAATTTTCGTAGATGCGATGGCGTTGTCCACTGTCCGGATTATTCCGATGAACAAAACTGCTGTGAGGATGATATATTTTATTTATATATTTTTCTAAGCAAAATGAATGGACCAATTACACATTTTTCAATAGCGTTAGACAAGAGAAAATAGAGTTAAACAGAAACAAACAACTTTGTTAACAGAAAATCAAGTTCACTTAATGGATAGGTAGTTATTTAGGATTAAGGATGATTTTTAAGTTATGATTTATAGGAAGAAAATTTTGAGGAGTTAATGCCATCATATTGTAGTGAGTTCCAGGGTTTGATAATGCGGTTGATGAAGAAATGCTGCCTGGTGGAGCATTTCTCTTGGCGTAAGCGAAGGGGGTAGACCTCAGCCTTTTCTCACATCTTTTCTGATAAGCCGCCTCAGCTTCTCTGGGCGTCAAATCATAGTTCATAAATACATTCCTAGAAGCAGCATCTGAAGACAGTCTGAAAATTCGAGACGAAGAGATCAGGTCGCTTACTGCCTCAGAGGTCGCAAGAGTAACACAGAGCCTAGTATTGGCAGGGTATTTCCCAAAGAGACGGATATTTGTGATGGCAGGCTTCACGGTTCTGCTCGATGAAATTATTTACGAGTTTGTCATCATCGGCTGTGAGCTGAGATGGCAAAGCAGAAACGATGACAGTTCGCCCAACTATTTCGTCACAAGGTTCGATTTTTCATTTGCCTGCTTCATGGCAGAGTTTAGAATAACCTCAAGACTATCCGGAGTTAAAGACCTCGCCATATCGTGAAATTTAGCGCACTTAAGTATTTTAAAGAGAACAACAAATAACAGTAATTTAATATAACGTATTTATAACGACGTTTTAAGGCGAAAATTCAACGGAGAGAAGTAAAGTTGTTTACACTCTATAAACGCTCAACTTCAATTTCATGTTCATCCAATGTAAATCTAGCGGATCTGATATTCTAATGCTAAAATGAAATTTTCATAAACAATTGACATATCATTTATTAACACATTTTCCAATTCAGTTCAAATTGAATCAAATACTGACCTTATCACAGCAACATATAAGGGAGAGTCAGATCATTATATTTGCTCTCAAGGATGGAAACCAAGACAGGGTTTTGATGTTTGTGCTAAACATGGCAGGTACCGATAATCTTTAGTTTGGTTTTAAACATACAATCTAATAAATTTTATGGCATTTATCACTTAATTGTAAATGATATTCGAGTTATTTAAAACGAAATTAAGCAATTTTGTATTAAAATTGTTATGGGCCGGAAGAATGTAAATATTATTGTAAATATAATTAATTATATTTGTAAATAATATATTTATTTATTTAGTAATATATATATTTATTTAGTAATAATTAATATTCATACACTTTTTTATGAATATTGCTGGAGCTCGTAATTCTTATTTTGAATTGCTCTTTAGCAATTATCTGGCATGAATAATTAACTTTCCTTAAGGCTGTAATCTGCCCCTTCTTATTTTCAGACAATATTTTACCTCTAACCATCATTAAACTAAAACTAAAACACTAAATAGGAATTTTTTGTCAATGTTGCATCTTTCTATAACACTAAAATTTACCTTATAAGGTATATAAAATAAATATTATAGCACATATGCAAAACGTTCCTATCATTATTGGACAATCTAAACAGATATTTTAATGCAATTTAAAAATTTTATTAGTCTTAGAAAGTTCGAATTTTACAAGGTGTTTTGTGTGTGACAAAATGATGTAATTTCCAAATTTGAGCAAATTTCATTTGTTAGTTTTAGAGAAATTTGGAAAAATGTGAAATTCCTATTAGTATGAGGGTGATTGTAACTAAAATTATTTTTCCTTTTAATATTACAAAATCTGGGACCATATATTATTCTTTTGTTTACAACAGATTAACTTTTACTTTGCATCGATACGACTTAATGGTCACATTTTGCACCATTAAATACGATTGATATTATCATTTTAATAGTCAGAATAAAAAAATTACCTCATATACTAATATTATTTAGTTGCATTAACAGACATTATTCAGACACTTCCATTGTGCCAATAACTAATAAAATGCAAAAATTTCTTATTAAAATGAAAAGTGACGAAGAGGATGAAACATTTATGAGATACTTCCGAGCTAGGTTAACGTTTTAATATTTATTTTGAGATTTCCAATAAACTTGGCATCTTTTTCATAAATTTAATATTTGAACTCTTTAAGTACGCAATGTGAATCTGGTCAAGTGATAAAACTTCATTGTGACCTCAGGAGGCTAAACTGTATGTGGATAGTTAAATATTTAGTTTTCATATCCCATATTTTAAACTAGTAATACTGAATTGACTTTTTTCAATTTATATTTGTTCAATTTGTAAATCTTTATAATTTTATATGACTCACAGATACTGAAAACATATGCGGTACACGTGGGTCACCTGACGCCGATTTTAAACCTTATATTATCAAAGGATTAAAGTCAAAATACGGTGCCTGGCCGTGGCACGCTCAAGTATTCGTCAACAAAAATTATGCATGCGGAGGAAGTATTATAAAAGAAAATTTGATACTTACTTCGGCTCATTGCTTTGGGTTCGAATTTGGGTTTTTTCCAGATTTAATGTAAACATTACGGAATCTAATGTAAGTAAAATATGATCATTCTCAAAGTAATTTGAAAAAATAATAAAGTCATTTATAAAGAGCCGTGCGCGTTAGGTACAGGGGCGCTTTGCCAGTCCTAAAATTAACGCCTGAAAGATAACGTTTTGAGACTCGTCTCAAAATCGACGGCGGACCTCTCGGATATCAGCTGGGACGGCAAAGTGTTTCAAATGTGGGTTAGGAAAATCTGAAAGAGCTGCCCTCGAACCTCGTCTTGGGAATGGGGGTGTTGAGGAAATTCGAGGATTCCAATCGCAGCCTTCTCGTGTGTTGGTGTGGCGAGAGTATGTCCGCCAAATAAGATGGCGTCCCTGTTCTCAGGGCTTTATGCGCCAGTAGAGCTATTTTGAAATAGACTCTCTCCGAACTGGAAGCCAGTGGGGCCGCCTGAAGGCGTCGGTCGGATCGGCACCTACACCGAGTGCTAGACAGGCCGCTTTGTCTTGGATTTTCTAAACCTTCTCGAACGAAGCCGAAGGCAGCCAATGAAGCAAGGCGTTGCACTAATCAAACCTTGACAGAATGAGACATCGACAGTTTCTTGGAGATGTCAGGAGTCAGGAGATGCCTGATAAGGCGTAGAGCCCACAGATGGTAGTTGCAAGACCTGATGACCGAGGATATGTGTTCGGACAGTCGGAGACTGCTGTCGAGGGCGACTCCGAGGAGCCTGATATGATATATTTGTTATGGTATAGTTGCGTCGGCTAGGATGACAGTGCCGAGCCAGAGCTTCGATTTCCTTGTGGGTTCATAGAAACATGGCCTCGAACTTGGAGGGATTTAACTGAAGCTGTTTGGCCATGTGCCACTCCTAAAACATTCGTATCGTTGGATTCATGGATCCAGATAATTAATGAATATATAAAGTTATATTGCTAAATAATTAATTTGATAATTAATTAATGTTCAGGGTACTATTCAGAGTCTTCGGTTGCGAACCTCGACAAATAGAGTAATCAAGAAAAGCAGAGCAAGAGTAAGGGAAACAGCAGATTCCAAGACTTAGATAATTGAGCATTGTACATCTTCCAAGCCATCTGAACGCTTTCAATAAACTTGATATTCCACAATTAGTTTGTTGACCCCGGGTTATTACAGTTTCATGTATCGGACTTGTGGAGGTTCCCAGCCAAGTTCGAGAAAGATACAGGTATGTGAATGTTTGTTTCATCATCGTACATGAGATAGATGAAGAGAAAGTCCGAGATCAAGTCGGCGACTGAAGTGGTGTAGATCGTAAAGAGGATGGGCCCAAGGACTGAGGGACGTCAACCTCGATTCTAACGAGATTGCCACTCAATTTAATTAATTACTAAATTAATTAATCAGCAATATAATTTTAATTATTCTTCAATTATCTGGATCCAGGGATCCAACACTATTTTCTATAAAATGCCGTGGTCCTCGAATATTTTCTGACATACCTATAGAGATAAAATCATCTACCTCGACCTCAATGTTCAAGAAATCACTTACATCGCATTTACTCGGTACCCAAAATATTACTTCTCTCATAAGCCGCTAAAATGAACTTTAATGTATAATAGCCATGGAATCGATTTGTAACTTGTTTTTTTTGTGTGAATAGGGTGCTCATCTAGCGGGAACATTGTTTCCTTCGGGCATCCTTTGGTATCATATAATCGCGGTCCTTATATTGTTATTTGTGTTATATTGCTGATACCAAGAAAACAATAAATCAAAATCAAATCATGACAGTGCGGAGCCTCTGATGGCAAATTCAGGGGCTAGGCTCTGGGTCAGGATGTTGTGATCGACAAATGCTTTAAGGAACTTACAAATGTTATTGGAATTGCTTAATAAATGAACATTGATATGTAATTCAATTTCTTTCAACTCATTGCCACAAATATTGTTAATTCTTCAAATAGCGAACACTTTAGAACAATTCATGTTATAGTTGGCACAATTATACGGGATGATCCCAGTGGAAATAAACTCCCTGCTTCCCATCTCCTAGTTCACCCGAAATATGATAAATACGACCCTGATTCTTATCACGACATAGCAATAATCAGACTTAAGTCACCCATAATCTATACAAAACATGTGAGGCCAGTTTGTTTGCCTAGAGGAGCATTAGACTTCGAAATGCTTACTTCATATCGGTATTGCGTTGCGACTGGATTTGGTCAAATGGATAGAAGTACGTAAAGAAAAATATAAGTAAATTTTTGTGTCTCAATTTTTGATAACCATTATAATTTTATAACTGTTTGTAAAATATTTGAAATAAACAACAAATTGATAGAATTTCATAAAAATTTCAAGTGGTATAATTTACAGGTGGTACCAGACCAAAATATTTGCAAGAAGGAAGACTAAATATACTTAGTGATGAGAATTGTTTAGATGAAATGTCCAATATAGGATTACGAGCTCCTTCATATTTTTCAAAGTTTATATCGCCTGAGACATTTTGTGCTGGATCATCCCCGTCAGTTGATGGAATCAATATTTGCAAGGTTATATTTGAAATATATAAACTTTACATAGAATTGTTGACTGGAATCAATTCCTTATTCGATTTCAGGGAGATAGTGGTGGTCCTTACGTCTGCAGAAATGATCGTAGATTATGGACATTAATTGGTATAACGACAGCTGGTATATCAACATCTTATTATTATGACAGACCAGGTTTACGTTGCGCATTGAGCATTTTTACAAAAGTGGACCCATATTTAGATTTCATTTATAAAGGTTATTTTAAAGTAAATTGATGTTTGATATGAAGTTACTAACAAGAGTTTGCGGTTTTATTAGTTTTCCAGTTTTCAACTGATGTGGAAGGTGCTTGTGTGAAACCACTCTACCATCTTTCAACATATTTTGTAATAATATGCTACATTGCGATTTTTAATTGAATGTCTAAATATTATATAATTACAAACTAAGTGTTATAATATTCTTGAAAATAAAAATCATTACTTGTATTTGAATAACATTTAAACAAGGGAAACGAGTCCATTTTTCTCTAAAGTATGTCCAGGATTTTAAACTTATCATGGATTGGTATATACTAAATTGAAAGCTCAATATAAAAAGCTATTGGAAATCAAATTAGCAATTGCAAATTATATTATCCCACCGAAAACTTATAATTGACATTATAATAGAGAAGATATAATTGAATCATGTATATGTACTTATATTGTCATTTCAAAATCTTATATATAAGCCTTTTATTTTATTTGAAAACTAAATTGAACGAACTAAGCAAATTTCAATGGATACAAAATAAGTGTGAATTTATCGTTACTATTACATCAAATTTAAATAATGGGAAAAAAAAACCAAAAATAACACTTAGCAATTAGAAATTTAAAAAATTAACGGAGGTTTGTCAAATGTATTTATAAAATTGATATCAATAAATTTAATCAGAGTAAAGACAATGTATTCGAGACATATTTATGTAATTATTTTTTCAATACAGACTGTAGCAGCTTTGAGAAGTAGGTTTAAGCTTTATTATACGAAAACTAAGATAAATTGAACAAATGGATCAAAAACATTTATAATTTAATTTTAGTGCACTTAAAGAAAAATATTTTTAAGTATGAAAAATTTAGAATCTACTAAGACAGCTTTAAAATTTTTTGTATAATATTTAGCTTAATTAACAATTGCTTTTACTTTATTATGTTTTCATAACATTAAATTTAAGGGTTGGGCTTATGGATCCTTTGATCAATTTTTAATACATATAATTAGATATCATTAAATATTACTGCACTGAATGACATAATAAATATTGTTGGATCCCTGGATCCAGATAATTAATGAATAAATAATTAAATTATAATACTAGTTAATTTATTTTCAGGGTAATATTCAGAGTCTTTGGTTGTGAACCTCGACAAATAGAGTAATCTAGAAAAGCAAATTCGAAGACTTAGACACTTGAGCATTTTATATCTTCCAAGCCATCTGAAAGCTTTCAATAAACATGACGTTCCAAAATTAGTTTGTGGACCCCGGGTTATTATTTACATAATAAATCAAGTTTTCATAAAAAGCTATTTAGCCAATGTAATTTAATAAAATTTTATTATTTGACCCAATTTAAGTCATATTTGTCGGAAACTTAATTATACGATATTTAAAAGTGCTTGAAGTCCAGCGCACATTAATAATTTATAGCGTATTCAACATATTCTCCTTGACGTGACAATTGAGAATTAATGTGGGTTTATCAAGACTAATTCATCAATTTTAATGAACGAGATAAGAACTTCACAAAAACCTTTAGCAGTTATAAAATTAAAATGTGTTGGCTTCATAGTTCTGACAGGCTTTGTTTAATTAAAATTATAACTTAAAGTATGCATTCGAGTCATTTTTATGTAATTATTTTGTCAATCCACAGCGTAGCAGTTGTGCGGAGTGGGTTTCAAATTTGCAATTTTAATAAAAGTTGAATTTAATAAAAACAATCTAATTAATTTTAATTAATCCGAAATAAAAGTGTTTCTCTCCAAATGTAAATATAGAATTGATATGATAATGATTATAAATTATACATATGATTATAGAATGGATATATAATTATGTAAAGAATTTTTAAAAGAAATGGTATGCCAGGCATGAAATAATTTCAACTGAATTTTTATAAAATTCTTAAAAAATTGCAAAATGTCCTCTTGAGAATGAATTTTCGTCCAATCTCAAAGTAAAGAGAATATAATGATAAGTAAACAAATGTCTTAAAACAAAATAAATAGATAGAATAAAACCCACGTTCAATTTATCAATTTAAATGAAAGAACATCATTTAAATGCTTTGATTTGTTTCTTGATTTCAGTCAATTTGATTCATTCAATTACGTCTCAAAGCCGTCCTTTCTTGAATCATAATTCTAGTTTGGCAATCGATGGAAACCCAGAGACATGTTCGATTAGCGATCCAGTACCAGAACTTGAAGAAAATTCTTGGTGGCTTTTGGAACTCGACACTCTTTATAACATAACGGATGTTAAAATATTCGTTGCATCTGATGCGTGTTTGTAAAATTGTAAATTCTGCATTTAATGATACGTAACACTATAATATATCTGACCGTTGACTGTTAATAAATTTAAGATATAATTTCCACAGTTTTACGATAGAAAATTGCAATTAATGTTGCAATTGCAAATTTAGTTTTAGGACTTTTATTTCCAGATGGAGATTTCATCAAATATTTGAATATCTATGCTGGTAGAACACAAGGTGGAATCCATCATTCCTTATGCGCCACATTTAAAAAAGCAACTAATGATCCCAGTGAGTGCAATCATTATTTATAATGTTGAGTTACATTTAGAGAGATTATATGTTGCGTAATTTCATTTAACAGTTTATTTATTGCATTGTTGAGTAGTTCATCTATTTATAATTTCAATCATTTTATTTGACAAGTACTAAGAATTTAATATTTGAACTCGAGATATGATAATTGAAAGAATTTCAATATACCATCCCTTTCTGCATCATCATGTGTCATCTTTTCTGTTTGTTGAAATTGTTCAGAAATTTTGTTCCAAATAAATAATTTAATAGAATATTGACAAAATTCATTTCACACGTTAAGCAACATTGAAGACATTCCAAAATTTTCTCATCATCTGTTACATATGAATACAAGAACATGATGACATGTAACAAAGGACTTCAAAATTTTATTGGAACACAATAATAATTATAGTATCATGCAATGCATGTTTTTCATATTATAATTTTATTTTAGCGGGATATAATAATATAACTTGCAAAAATCCTCATTTTGTCAAATTTGTTATGATTGAGAGATTTAGGGGACCTCTGAGGAACATGCTCGTTCTATGTGAAATTCGTTTGTACGCTGCTTTAAATACAGGTTTGCTAGATATTTAGGAAATCCCTTTCCTAATAGTCTAAATTGTCAAATTTCTGAAATTGCTTTCAGTGAATTTGGCTTTGCATAGACCGACCGAACAAAGCGGAGTATTTTTCCAAAATACATCCCACTATTCAGTAGATGGAAATTTGGACACTTGTGCCATAATTAGATCTTTTAGTAATGAGTTTGCCTGGTGGAGAGTCATTCTTGATGATAGTTATTATATTACTAATGTGACCATATATTTTTTGGCAAATTCAACAGGTATGTTTATGTTGGCTTTCGTAGCGATTTGCTGGATAGTAGTGAGCGTCAAAAACTCAAAAGAACAATCCATAACATACTTAATTATTTTATGTCTTAATTCAAACCTACATGTAGTTTTTCTACTGCTACTCGTACCAATCTTCGGAATGCATGCCATATTTACTTTTTCATTTAATAATACAAATTTTTTAAGATGTATATCTTACAAATTAATGTCGGTTTAATACTATAATTACTTCTCATGCTTATTACAACTACAAAATGTCTTCGACTCATGAGGGAATTATTATGACAAATTTGTAAATCGTTAAAAGACTCCTTGCTGATTATTATTGTTACTAAAACATCATTATTAGGTCAATTTGCTAAAAAACACGTGTACGTATATGTTTCAAACGAGGAAGATCGCCATGAAACACACACATGCGGTAATACCGAATATCCTCATGACAAAGTTGGCGAAAGTGAGTTTGTCCTGTATGTGTTGGACCAGAGACTGGTTCAATATTTAAAATCAAAATTGCTTTTAGGAGGAGCAATAAACATTACTTGTAAAAGGCCATATCTTGGAAGTTCGGTCACGATTAGAAAGTTTACCGGGGCAAGGCCAAGATGGATGGTGCTATGTGATGTGCACGTTTACTCAAAAGACGAACCGAAAGGTTAATTATTATTTTGAATGAACGTAATAATTATGAGATATATTTACAATGCAAATGATAATTTTGTTTAGATAATACTGCGATTTTACAGAAATCAATGCGTCCAGCGTTGTTGGGAATTGTAGCGAGCATGAATTTAAATGTTATGAAGACCGCTGCATACACAAAGACTTTCTATGCGATGGAACAGAAGATTGTCCACAAGGAGACGATGAAGCGCAGTCATGCAGTAATTGTATAATGGACGCCCAATAGATTTATATAATATGTTTTAAAAAATTTTATTTAAATTTCGTCTGGTGGTTTACTACATATAAATTTTATGGTAATATAATTGTTTCCAGGAACGAAATGCTCACAATATGAATTTAAATGCCTAAGAAGAAACGAGTGCATCTATAATTTTCGTAGATGCGATGGCGTTGTCCACTGTCCAGATTATTCCGATGAACAAAACTGCTGTAAGGAAGATATATCATTTTTATGTTAAATTAAAATACTCAAAAACAATTGACATATTGTTGGATCCCTGACATTAATTAATTAATTGAATAATTAATTAATTAAGTTTAGTTAATATTCAGTATCTTTTATTTCGAAGTCGTATCTAGCGATTCAAGTCATTAAGCAGTTCCGATCAGGACAAGCAATCGACCAAATCGTCCAGCCGTATTTGCCATTAGTTAAATCCAATAAAGATATCCTTACGTTAATTAAATCATCAAGACCCCGGGTTACAACATTGGTGTCAGGAGTGGGATTTAACTTCGTAAAGGGATATCGATTCACTAAAGGTAAAGACAGCGAGTTTAACAACAGAAATGGGACCTAAGATACTGGACGAGTTGCGCGTTCCCGATTTGAGACAGGAACTAAGGAATCGAGGCATGAATGCTTTGCGGTCAGATATGAAATGTGACATTGATACTTTGCGGTCGGATATGAAATCCGATATAGCCAACTTCCAGGTAGCCATGGATGTTCTACGGGAGCAGGTAAAGACAGACGTAGCCAAATGCCAGACATCCGTAGATGTTCTGCGGGAAGAGGTAAAAACTGACTTAGCCAACCTCAGATCATCCAAGGAAATGGCCGACCTTAGAAAGGTTAAAGCAGAATTAGATGCACTAAAAGAGGAGCAGAAGAGGGAAATAGAGAAGTTTAAGAAATACAATGAATCAAAAATAGAGACATATAGAAGAGAGAAAACGACGAGACCACCACTATTCGACGGACAAGGGCCATGGGCAGTGTTCAGACATCAGTTTGAAATTGCCGCTGAACGTAACAAGTGGACCGAAGAGGAAGAAGCAACAGAGCTGATAATGGTACTGCGAGAAAGGGCAGCCGAGCTTTTGCAAACAATGCTGCACTGTAAAGCCTATTCAGAAATAGTAGAAGCAATGGAAAGAAGATTTGGGAATGGCCACATGCTGGAAGTACATAAAAACGAATTAAATAACCGTACGCAAAAACAGGGCGAATCACTCCAAGAATTAGAAGCTGACGTCAGAAGGCTCGCATACTTAGCCCATCCAGGACAATCAACGGATTTCATTGAAAACATTATAACTGACGCCTTCGTTGATGGGATAAGGGATGCGGAAACCAAAATGGCACTAAAAATTCATGGAATAAAGGCCAGCCATGAAGCATTGGCGTTTGCAATCTCCATGGAAGCGGCAAGAGCCTCAATCCAAAAAAGCTTGAATGTAAAGAAAATTGAAGCTCAGGAAGACAAAGACAAGGATAAAGATAAAGATAATGACAAAGACAGAGAAATGATTAAAAAAATAGTCCGACAAGTCAATGACCTCAGCAAGCCCCAAAGAAACTTAAGATTCCCGGTGGTAGATAGAAGACCAAGGTGCTTCAGGTGCAACAAGCCTGGCCATTTAGCCCGAGAATGTAGAACGACCTTCTCCAAAAATCAGCAGTACTGGAGAGAGCCCTATAAATCAGAAAAACCTGAAGCTACTAATTTTAGGGGGCAAAGATCGTTTCAGCAAACTCGAAATGCCCCACTCGTCTTTCACGTTACAGCATTAGGAAAAGGATCATCACTAGAGGTTAAAGGGAAAATTGGAGGGAAAGATTATAATCTTGTAATAGACACAGGGGCATCTACATCTATTGTCCAACCAAAGTTGGCAAGAAACAGTAAAGTAACGACCAACAACTACAAGCTAAAAACAGCCACCGGAGAATTAGTGCCAGTTCAAGGAACTACAACTATCACAGTGGATTTAGGAGGCAAGTCATTCGAACAGGAATTTATGATAGCCAATATAACAGACGAATGTATACTGGGATTGGATTTCATGCGACGCTATGGAATTTCCATTGACATGAAGGGCGGCACCCTTCAACAAGGAGCAATGGAGATTCCTTTAAACTACGGGGGTACAGAAATTAAAGACACATTTGTAAAGGTATTGCAGGACGAGACCATCCCAGCACAGTCAGAAAGTTTAATTTGGGGCGGGCTAGAAGGCGACCACACAAAATTTGGTATAGGAGCAATCGAAGATCAATCGGGCATTGGCCAAGGACTACTAATAGGACGATCACTAGTCAAGCTAAACACCGGCAGAGTTCCACTGAGGGTAATGAATCTATCTGACCAAGAACAACAGATCAAAGCAGGAACACCTATCGCACTTTGCAGGAACCTAGAACGCATATTAACATTAGATGGAAGTGGAAATAAGCATATAAAAAGGGATACCATGTCTAAACCATTGATGGACAATCTCCTGAAAGATTTAAACAAAACCCTACAAAAAGAAGATTATCAACAAGCGGAAAAGCTGCTTAGCGAATTTCAGGATATAATGGCTGAACAAGACAGCCCTTTGGGTAGAACTAACCTCGTGCAACATCAAATAAATACGGCCGGTGCTAAACCCATTCGACAAAACCCCCGTCCACTTCCGTTAGCTACAAGAGCAAACGCCAAGGAAATGATAAAAGAAATGCAAGACCAAGGGGTTATTGAACCGTCAAATAGCCCCTGGAGCTCACCAGTGGTACTCGTTAAGAAGAAAGACGGATCACTTCGTTTTTGTGTCGACTATAGAAAGCTGAACGAAATGACACTTAAGGACAGCTACCCCTTACCTAGAATAGATGATACTTTAGACACTCTCTCGGGATCAAAAATTTTTTCCACATTAGATCTCAAAAGTAGAGAAAAAACGGCCTTCTCGACAGGTGAAGGATTATGGCAATTCACTGTCATGCCGTTCGGGCTATGCAATGCCCCCGCGACGTTTGAAAGATTAATGGAACACATACTAAGGGGACTCAATTGGAAAATATGCCTAGTATATTTGGATGACATAATTGTTGTCGGAAAAACATTTGGAGAACATCTAGACAACCTCCGAGAAGTATTTAGTAGGATTAGAGAGGCAGGCATGAAACTGAGTCCAAAGAAATGCTCACTCTTTAAAAAAGAAGTCAAATACCTTGGCCATATCGTGTCTTCTGAAGGTGTTAGTACAGATCCAGATAAAGTCGAGGTAGTAAAAAATTGGCCTGTACCCAAAAATATCCAAGAACTTCAAAGCTTCTTAGGACTTTGTACCTATTACAGACGATTTATTGCCAACTTTTCAAACATCGCAAAAAGCCTTCATGAGCTTACTGTAAAAGGCAAGCCATTTATCTGGAACGACAGCTGTGAGAAAGCATTTGATAATCTGAAAGAAGCTATGATAACGGCACCGATCCTGGCATATCCTATTCCCGGATTACCTTTTATCCTCGATACAGATGCCAGTAATTGTGGAATCGGGGCAGTTCTTTCCCAGCAGGTTGAAAATGAAGAAAAAGTTCTAGCATTTTATAGCCGTTCACTGTCTAAAGCGGAAAGAAACTATTGCGTGACCAGGAGAGAATTATTAGCAGCAGTAGAATCCATGAAACACTTCCAGAAATATCTTTTGGGCCAGCCGTTTTTGCTAAGAACGGATCACGCCTCTCTGAGGTGGCTGTTAAACTTTAAAAACCCAGAAGGTCAAATGGCGAGGTGGATTGAAAGACTACAAGGTTTTCAGTTTAATATTGAACACAGGAGAGGTCAAATACACAACAACGCTGATGCGCTATCACGACGTCCTTGTCAACTTAACTGCAGACACTGCAACAACGCAGAGAAAAAACAGGAGACCGAAGAATGTCGACAAATTCGTATCACGGCTCGCGAACCCTGGACAGAAAGCGGGTTACGAGATCTACAATTAAGAGACGAAGCACTTGCACCCATACTACAGTGGATGGAGGCCGGGGTGAAACCAGATTGGCAACAGATAGCGGAGCACGGAGAAGTTACTAAGTCCTATTGGGCACAGTGGGATTCCTTGAGAATTAGTAATGGACTCCTACATAGGAAGTGGGAAACAGAGGATGGCACCGACTATCACCTTCAAATAGTACTTCCGAGATCTTGCGTCTCTGAGGTGTTACAAGAATTCCATAACGGAACCTCAGGTGGACACCTAGGAGTGAATAAAACCATCAGGAAGGTGAGGGAGAGGTTTTACTGGTTGCACTACAAACAAGACGTTGAGGAGTGGTGTAGAAATTGCAATAATTGCGCAACCAGTAAAGGTCCTCAAAAGAAGACTAAAGGTCTAATGCAACCCTATAATGTGGGAGTACCTTTTGATAGAATAGCTTTGGATATTGCCGGACCATTCCCTGCATCAAAGAAGGGAAATCGGTACATATTAGTGATCAGCGATTACTTCACCAAATGGACCGAAGCGTTTGCACTGCCAAATCAGGAGGCGGAAAATGTAGCTGATGCCATCGTAAATAATTGGATTAGTCGATTCGGGGTGCCATTAGAGTTACATTCGGTCCAAGGAAGGAATTTCGAGTCAAAAATATTTCAAGAGCTATGCGAAAACCTTGGAATCCATAAGACAAGAACCACTGCATTACATCCGCAATCGGACGGTATGGTCGAGAGATTTAACAGGACTATGGAACAGTATTTGTCAAAAATGGTAAGTGAACAGCAAGATGACTGGGACAGATACCTGCCACTTTTCCTTATGGCCTACCGGACAGCCGTGCATAAAACGACAGGAATCAGTCAATCGAAAATGACATTCGGGAGGGAGATTCGTCTTCCTGCCGATATGATGTTCGGAATAGCAGAGGAACCTAAGTCGGCATGTGACTACGTTTCAAGCCTAAGAAATACACTGGCCGATACACACCAGGTTGCCCGGAAAAATATTAGTGTTAATAGCGATCAAGCCAAAGCGAGATACGATAGGCAAGCCAATGATATAAGCATTAAAGAAAATGAACTAGTCTGGCTATACAACCCCCAACGAAAAAAAGGGAAGTCGCCAAAGTTACAAAAAGATTGGGAAGGACCATACCGAATCATAAAGAAAATAAACGACGTGGTATACCGCATACAGAAATCAGCAAGGACTAGAATGAAAGTGGTCCACAGCAATCGATTAGCAAAATATCACGGAGAAACAGAACAGCCTGTTCGGGACGAACAGATTTAAGGAGGGGGCAATGTTGGATCCCTGACATTAATTAATTAATTGAATTAATTAAGTTTAGTTAATATTCAGTATCTTTTATTTCGAAGTCGTATCTAGCGATTCAAGTCATTAAGCAGTTCCGATCAGGACAAGCAATCGACCAAATCGTCCAGCCGTATTTGCCATTAGTTAAATCCAATAAAGATATCCTTACGTTAATTAAATCATCAAGACCCCGGGTTACAACAATATGATTTAATAACACATTTTCCAATTCAGTTCAAGTTGAATCAAATACTAACCTTCTCAAAGCAACATATAAGGGAGATTCAGATCATTACATTTGCTCTCGAGGTTGGAAACCAAGACAGAGTTTTGATGTTTGTGCTAAACTTGGCGGGTATCGATAATCTTTATTTTTGGTTTTAACATATAATCTAATAAATTTTATGGCATTTATCACTTAATTGTATATGATATTCGAGTGATTTGAAAGAATATGAAGCAATTTTGTATTAAAATTGGGCTGATTGTAACTTAAATTATTTATCCTTTTAATAGGATAGTTTTTTAATAGTTGTTATCGCTCAGCCGAATTGTTTAGCTCCGATTGTTTCGATCAATTGACAGCTCAAAACTCAATAATTTTTTATAAACTTATTGCATTATTGTAAAAAGAATTGAACTTTACATTAACTAATAGAAATCTGCCAGTTTTGTTGTTGTTTCATTCGGATCATGCCGAGACCAAAAGGGCGAAAATCACCCGAATGTGGTGCATCGGAGATAGCAGAGATGCTGGGGCTGAAGTTATGCCACAGTTGTATTGAATGCAACGACAGCGCTCTGAAATCACCAGAAGAACTGTTTAGCATGGAAAGTCATGAAAAAGTTTTAGATAAAGATTTACATAAAGATGTAGAAGAGATAAAAAATTCTTTTTTGAATGTGCTTGTAGTATATAGGAGTCCTAACTGTGAATCAATAAACAATGAATACTTCATGCTGCTGTTAGAAGACTTTTTTTTACAAAGAGGAAGGCATCTGCTATTGGGAGATTTTAATTTGCCACATATAAATTGGATCAATTACTCCTGCTTGGGGAAAGAAGAAAGTTTAGAGTATTTATTTTTGGAGTTCCTCAGAAATAAACATTTGCTACAGCACATCATTGAACCAACTAGAAGGAGACTGAAAGAGATTCCTCATGTTTTGGATCTAGTTATCACAGACAAGGAACTGATTTATGACATAATCCATGGTCAACCTTTGGGAAGTAGTGATCATGATGTCATAAGGTTCAAGATTTGTCTGGATAATGGCTCAGTTGGAGAGGTCCGGAAGAAATTCTGTTATGAATTGGCCAATTACGATGACATGAGGTCCTCCATTGCTGAGATTTTTGAGAGCCATCCACCATCAGAGGTCTCAACCGAGACAGACTGGTGCTTTTTCAGGGATTCATTGATCTCAGCAACTAAGCAGCATGTACCACAGAAAACTGCCAAGAAAAAATTCTATTTCAAAATGACGGAGGAATTGAAAGAGTTGATCAATAGAAAACATCAGCTGTGGAGGAAATTATACAAACACGGAGAGGAGGTGAAAACAGAATTCAACCAGGTGAGGGAAAAGGTCAAGGCACTCTCAAGGAAATTAAGTGTTGAAAGCCAGAATCATATTGCAAGGCAATATAGAAGCAATCCCAAGTTATTCTGGAGTTTTGTCAATAAGAAGGCATCATGTAGAAGCTTGGTGGCCACAATGATTGAAGACGGACGAGAGATTACGGGTGATAAGGAAAGAGCAGAGGCATTTGCAAAATTTTTTTCCTCCGTTTATGAGATAGAAGATAAATGCCAAATGAACGAGAACTTCCAACCCAAAGTCCCAGTTGAAGGAATAACAGAGCTGAAAGTGGATTCTTTTACAATAACTAGGAAATTAAACAACCTCAGCAGACACAAATCATCTGATCCTGATGGAATTCAACCCAGTATTTTGTGGGAGACAAGACATGTCATCTCAGAATACTTCTCCAGGATATTCGAGGGATCCTTGGAGACAGCAACGGTGTTTGAGGATTGGAGAATGGGAACTGTGGTCCCGATACACAAGAAGGGTTACAAAAATGATGCCAGAATTTACAGACCAGTTGCCCTAACATCCGTATGTTGTAAGATCCTAGAATCTATTATAAAGGATCACATAATGGAATATTTTTTTAAATACAATCTGTTCTGTCCGGCCCAGTTTGGCTTTGTACCTGGTCGATCAACTACACTGCAGCTTTTAAGATTTTTGGATATTGTTACTAATGCAATCGACGGAGGCTCTGAAATAGATGTGGTGTACACAGATTTGGAAAAAGCATTTGATAGAATTCCACATGGAAATGTTCAAGCTAAAGAGATACGGAGTCCACACGGGGCTGATTCAGTGGATAGAAAATTACTTGACGCAGAGATCGTTCAGAGTAGCGGTGAATGGAGTCCTCTCAGAAAAATATCCGATTACCAGTGGAGTGCCACAGGGTAGTGTCCTTTTCCTGTCCTCTTCATCATTTATATAAATGATATTGTTGGATCCCTAGATCCAATAAATTGAAGAATAATTAAAATTATATTGCCGATTAATTAATTTAATAATTAATTAAATTTAGCGGAAAAATAATTTGAGAATTAATTAATTGGTGCTATTCAGACTCTTTGGTTAGGAACCTTGACAAATGGATTTATCTCGGAAAACAGTAGCGAGAGTTAGAGAAACAGCAGATTTCATGACTTAATCATTTGAGCATTGTGCATCTTCCAAGCCATCTGACAACTTTCAATAAACCTGACCTTCTATAATTAGTTTGAGGACCCCGGGTTATTACATTGGTGTCAGGAGTGGGATTTAGAGTTAAAAGGGTGTCCAAAAGTAACCAAGGTAGAAGGTTGTTTAGTTGAAAAGTGAAGGATGCCGAAGTACTTGGATGAATTGTACGTGCCTCGATTGAGACAAGAATTGAGAGATCGTGGCCTGGACTGCAAAGGCACGAAAGATGAGATACGAGAACGACTTGGGGCATGGCTGACAGAGAATGGCCATGACCCGGAGGAATACGAATTCGAGTCTCGATATAGTAAGTTGCTGAGAGAGTTAGAGGAGTGTAGGAGGAGTATTAGGGGCGATTTGGAAAACACAGCGGTTCCGTGTCAGGATGCCTCTTTGGTTTCTGATGGAAACTCTACCGAGAAGAGTCCTGTTGGTTCTTTTGAATTCGAGTCCGAATATAGTAAGTTTCGGAGAAAGTTTGCAGAGAACTCTAGGAGGACTATTAGGGGCGATTTAGAAAACACAGCGATTCCATGTCAGGATGTCTCGCTGGTTTCGGGTGAAAACTCTACCGAGAAGAGTCCTGTTGGTTCTTTTGAATTCGAGTCCGAATATAGTAAGTTTCGGAAAGCAGTAGCGAGAGTTAGAGAAACAGCAGATTTCAAGACTTAATCATTTGAGCATTGTGCATCTTCCAAGCCATCTTACAACTTCCAATAAACCTGACCTTCTATAATTAGTTTGAGGACCCCGGGTTATTACAATATATATGAGGTCTGCAACAATATGCTTTTGTTTGCTGACGATGCCATATTGTATAGAACGTTGAGCCCAGATGATGGCCAGTTGTTGCAACAAGATCTTGGTAGGGTCATGAGATGGTACAATGAATGGGGACTAAAGGTTAATTATGATAAATGCAGTTGTATGAAATTTGGCACAAAAAAAGTGGACCACGAATACATCATAATGGACACAGATGGAGCCACTTATTCAATTTCTAACGTGGACAAGATTTCAGATCTGGGCATAATATTGGATCCAAACCTTAACTTCAAAGAGCATGTCCTACAGAGGGTCAACAGAGCTAACCAGATGCTAGGAATCATTAACAGAAGTTTCAAACATCTGTCGGAAAATGTTTTGGTCATGGTTTACGAAGCCTTGGTGAGGTCTCAGTTGGAGTATGCGATACAGGTTTGGAGTCCACACAGAAAAGGTCAAGAAGATATTTTAGAAAGGGTGCAACACCGGTTCACCCGAATGTGCAAAACTTGCAGGAATTTAGTTTATGAAGAAAGATTGAAAAAACTGGGGCTGCCATCGCTGTTATTCAGAAGAAAAAGGGCCGATTTGATATTATTATTTAACATCATCAAAGGATCTGCACAGAAAGCATGGGGCCCTACACTCATGCCATGTCCAGATGAAAGGACAAGAGGTTACGACTGGAAGCTGGCAACAGGAGTGGCACATAAAGACTTGAGAAAGTTTTTTATTTTAGTAACCGTGTTGTGAAGAGCTGGAATAAGCTTCCTCATGAAGTTGTCGAAGCAAAGAATATTGAATTATTTAAAATTTTATTAGATGACCACTTTGGAGACTGTAAATATTTGATTTGTTAGAGAGCGATGTATATAAGTTCGTTGGTTATGTTGTTTTGAAAGCTTTGTGATTTTGATGCAGGCGAGGGGTTCGCCCGTGCCTTATGTAATAATAATAATAATAATGTTACAAAATCTGGGAGCATATATTATTCTATTGTTTATAACAGATTAACTTTGATTTTGCAGCGATACGACTTAATGGTCACATTTTGCACCATTAAATACAACTGATATTATCATTTTAATATTCAGAATAAAAAAATTATCTCATATTCTTATATTATTTATTTGCATTGACAGACATTATTCAGACACTTCCATTGTGCCAATAACTAATCAAATGCAAAAATTTCTTATTAAAATGAAAAGTGACGAAGAGGATAAACCATTTATGAGGGGCTCATTTATGAAATACTTCGAAGCTATGTTAACGTTTTATTATTTATTTTGAGATTTTCAATAAACTTGGAATCTTTTTCATTAATTTAATATTTGAACTCTTTAAGTACGCAATGTGAATCTGGTCAAGTGATAAAACTTCATTGCGACCTCAGTAGGCTAAACGGTATGTAGATAGTTAAATATTTAGTTTTTATATCCTTTATTTTAAACTAGTAATACTGAAATGACTTTATTCAATTTGTAAATCTTTATAATTTCATATGACTCAAAGATACTGAAAACATGTGCGGTACACGTGGGTCACCTGACGCCGATTTTAGACCTTATATTATCAAAGGATTAGAGTCAAAATACGGTGCCTGGCCGTGGCACGCTCAAGTATTTGTCAACAGCTATTATGCATGCGGAGGAAGTATTATAAAAGAAAATTGGATACTTACTTCGGCTCATTGCTTCGAGTAGGAATTTGCATTTTTTCCAGATTTAATGCAAACATTACGGAATCTAATGTGATTAAAATGTAATCATTCCCAAAGTAATTTAAAATAATAATAATGTCATTTATAAAGCGCCGTGCGCGTGGGCTACAGGAGACTCGTCTCAAAATCGGCCGCGGACCTTTCGGATATCAGTTGGGACGGCAAAGTGTTTCAAATGCGGGGCTCGGAAAATCTGAAAGAGCTGGCCTCGAATCTCGTCCTTGGAATGGGGATGTTGAGGAAGTTCGAGGATTCCAATATCAGCCTTCTCGTGTGTAGGTGTGGCGAATGCATGTACGCCAAATAAGATGGCGTCCCTATTCATAGGGCTTTATACGCCAGTAATGCTATTTTGAAATTGACTCTCTCCCGAACTGGAAGCCAGTGGAGCCGGCTCAAGGCGTCAGCCGGGTCGGCACCTACACCGAGTACTATAGAGGCCACTTTGTCTTGGATTTTTTATACCTTCTCGAACGAAACCGAAGGCAGACGATGATACAAGGTGTTGGAATAATCAAGCGTTGACAGAATGAGACATCGACAGTTTCGTGGAGATGTCTGGAGTCAGGAAGTGCCTGATAAGGCGTAGAGCCCACAGGTAGTTGCACGACCTGATGACCGAGGATATGTGTTCGGCCAGTCGGAGACTGCTGTCGAGGGCGACTCCGAGGAACCTGATATGGTATAGTTGCGTAGTCTAGGCTGACAGTGCTGAGCCCGAGCTTCGATATGCATGGAGGGGTTCCCATCAACATGTCCTCGAAATTGGAGGGATTTAACTGAAGCTGGTTGGCCATGTGCCACTACTGGATATGTCGAATGCATGTGAATGCTTGTGTCATCAGCGTACATGAGGTAGCTGAAGCCGAAGTCGGAGATCAAGTCGTCGACTGGGGATGTGTAGATCGTAAAGAGGATGGGCCCAAGGACTGAACCCCGAGGGACGTCAATGTCGATGCTGACAAGATCGGTTGAACTTTCGCACAATTTGATAAACTGTTTCCCGCAGTCGAGGTAGGATTTGAGCCATGACAGTGCGGAGCCTCTGATGGCAAATTCAGGGGCTAGGGTCAGGATGTTGTGATCGACAAATGCTTTAAGAAACTTACAAATGCAATTGGAATTGTTTTATAAATGATATGTGATTCAATTTCTTTCAACTCATTGCCACAAATATTGTTAATTCTTCAAACAGCGAACACTTTAGCTCTATTCATGTTATGGTTGGCACAATTGAACTAGAAGATCCAAGTGGAAATAAACTCCCTGCCTCCCATCTCATTATTCACCCAAAATTTGATAATAAAGCCTCTAAGTCTTATCACGACATAGCATTAATCAGACTTAAGTCACCCATAATCTATACAAAACATGTGAGGCCAGTTTGTTTGCCTAGAAGAGCATTAGACTTCGATATGCTAACTTCATATCGGTATTGCGTAGCGACTGGATTTGGTCAAATGGATAGAAGTACGTAAAGAAAAATTTCAGTAAATTTTTGTGTCTCAATTTTTGATAATTCTCTACAATTTTATAATTGTTTGTAAAAGATTTGAAATAAATAACAAATTGATAGAATTTCATAAAAATTTCAAGTGTTATAATGTACAGGTGGTACCAGACCAAAATATTTGCAAGAAGGAAGACTAAATATACTTAGTGATGAGAATTGTTTATTTGAATTGTCTGATTTAGGATCCGCACCTCCTTCATTTTATGTAAATTTTATATCGCCTGAGACATTTTGTTCTGGATCATCCCCGACAGTTGATGGAATAAATATTTGCAAGGTTATATTTGAAATAAACTTTACATAGAATTGTTGATTGGAATCAATTCCTTATTCGATTTCAGGGAGATAGCGGTGGTCCTTACGTCTGCCAAAATGATCGTAGATTATGGACATTAATTGGTATAGCTACAACTGGTATAGCAAAATCTTATTCTTATGGCAGACCAGCTTTACGTTGCGCATTGAGCATTTTTACAAAAGTGGACCCATATTTAGATTTCATTTATCAAGGTTATTTTAAAGTAAATTGATCTTTGATATGAAATTGCTAACAAGAGTTTGCGGTTTTATTAGTTTTCCAGTTGAAAATTGATGCGGGAGGTGCTTGCTTGAAACCACTATTCCATCTTTCAACATATTTTGTAATAATATGTTACATTGCGATTTTCAATTGAATGTTTTTATATTACAAAATTACAAAATGATTGTTATAATATTCTTGAATACAAAAATTATTACTTGTATTTGAATAAAATTTAAACAAGAGATACGAGTATATTTTTCTCGAAAGTATGGCCAGTACTTTTTAATTTAGGAAGAGGAAGGATGAAAATAGGAAATTTAACATTGTGAAATAATCCTATTTTGCGTATTTTATAAAATGTACAAACTTAAATAAAACATCAATCATGCTGAGTTCGACATGCATCACTTTGAACAATTTGAATATTCAGGTCTTTTACATTTTACAAATTTTAAATTTTGATATCCTTATGAACACAAGGTTCATTATAGTCAGGTCTACTAATCACTCAGATTACTCGTGCAATGTATTTAAGTTTGGTTTGAATTATACATTAACTATTGAGAATTACCTTATTAGCCGATGAGCAATTTAAATAAGTTAATGTCATGTTTTGGAATTGCTTTAAAAAAAGTGCTGGTATCAGAGGAGGGTCATAATATAAAATAGGAAACTTGAGTCATTCTTTGATGTAATTAAGATCCGTGCTGGAGTTTATATTTATGTTTGTATTGTGTAAGAAATCTGCCCAGAATATTATTGTTAATTAATAATGTTAGGTTTTTTATAATATTGACAAAAGACATCATAGATTAGTGAATGCTTCTGAACTATTAAAATATTGAAAGCAATGAAATTATTTAATAATGTGAGATTATCCAATAACAGATATTGTAAAATGATATAAAAGACGTTGGAGGTAAATCAAGTTTCTATTTTAATAAACATAATTTTTATTATATTAAATAATTAAAAAGGCATGGTATATAAAATGTTTAATTGGGTTCAGTCAAATTTGAATATTTAAAATTTAATTCCATGTAATTCTTAATTTAATTGTAACAACTACTGTACATATATCAAATGTTTGGGTCTTTACAACGAAAATAGATAATTGACATTATGATACAGAAGATATTGTTGTAACCCGGGGTCTGATGAATTAATTAACGTAAGGATATCTTTATTGGATTTAACTAATGGCAAATACGGCTGGACGATTTGGTCGATTGCTTGTCCCGATCGGAACTGCCTAATGACCCGAATCGCTAGATACGACTTTGAAATAAAAGATTCTGAATATTATCTAAACTCAGGGATCCAACATTGCCCCCTCCTTAAATCTGTTCGTCCCGAACAGGCTGTTCTGTTTCTCCGTGATATTTTGCTAATCGATTGCTGTGGACCACTTTCATTCTAGTCCTTGCTGATTTCTGTATGCGGTATACCACGTCGTTTATTTTCTTTATGATTCGGTATGGTCCTTCCCAATCTTTTTGTAACTTTGGCGACTTCCCTTTTTTTCGTTGGGGGTTGTATAGCCAGACTAGTTCATTTTCTTTAAAGCTTATATCATTGGCTTGCCTATCGTATCTCGCTTTGGCTTGATCGCTATTAACACTAATATTTTTCCGGGCAACCTGGTGTGTATCGGCCAATGTATTTCTTAGGCTTGAAACGTAGTCACATGCCGACTTAGGTTCCTCTGCTCTTCCGAACATCATATCGGCAGGAAGACGAATCTCCCTCCCGAATGTCATTTTCGATGGACTGATTCCTGTCGTTTTATGCACGGCTGTCCGGTAGGCCATAAGGAAAAGTGGCAGGTATCTGTCCCAGTCATCTTGCTGTTCACTTACCATTTTTGACAAATACTGTTCCATGGTCCTGTTAAATCTCTCGACCATACCGTCCGATTGCGGATGCAATGCAGTGGTTCTTGTCTTATGGATTCCAAGGTTTTCGCATAGCTCTTGAAATATTTTCGACTCGAAATTCCTTCCTTGGTCCGAATGTAACTCTAATGGCACCCCGAATCGACTAATCCAATTATTTACGAGAGCATCAGCTACATTTTCCGCCTCCTGATTTGGCAGTGCAAACGCTTCGGTCCATTTGGTGAAGTAATCGCTGATCACTAATATGTACCGATTTCCCTTCTTTGATGCAGGGAATGGTCCGGCAATATCCAAAGCTATTCTTTCAAAAGGTACTCCCACATTATAGGGTTGCATTAGACCTTTAGTCTTCTTTTGAGGACCTTTACTGGTTGCGCAATTATTGCAATTTCTACACCATTCCTCAACGTCTTGTTTGTAGTGCAGCCAGTAAAACCTCTCCCTCACCTTCCTGATGGTTTTATTCACTCCTAGGTGTCCACCTGAGGTTCCGTTATGGAATTTTTGTAACACCTCAGAGACGCAAGATCTCGGAAGTACTATTTGAAGGTGATAGTCGGTGCCATCCTCTGTTTCCCACTTCCTATGTAGGAGTCCATTACTAATTCTCAAGGAATCCCACTGTGCCCAATAGGACTTAGTAACTTCTCCGTGCTCCGCTATCTGTTGACAATCTGGTTTCACCCCGGCCTCCATCCACTGTAGTATGGGTGCAAGTGCTTCGTCTCTTAATTGTAGATCTCGTAACCCGCTTTCTGTCCAGGGTTCGGGAGCCGTGATACGAATTTGTCGCCATTCTTCGGTCTCCTGTTTTTTCTCTGCGTTGTTGCAGTGTCTGCAGTTAAGTTGACAAGGACGTCGTGATATCGCATCAGCGTTGTTGTGTATTTGACATCTCCTGTGTTCAATATTGAACTGAAAACCCTGTAGTCTTTCAATCAACATCGCCATTTGACCTTCTGGGTTCTTAAAGTTTAACAGCCACCTCAGAGAGGCGTGATCCGTTCTTAGCAAAAACGGCTGGCCCAAAAGATATTTCTGGAAGTGTTTCATGGATTCTACTGCTGCTAATAATTCTCTCCTGGTTACGCAATAGTTTATTTCCGCTTTGGACAGTGAACGGCTATAGAATGCTAGAACTTTTTCTTCGTTTTCAACCTGCTGGGAAAGAACTGCCCCGATTCCAGAGTTACTGGCATCTGTATCGAGGATAAAAGGTAATCCGGGAATAGGATATGCCAGGATCGGTGCCGTTGTCATAGCTTCTTTCAGATTATCAAATGCTTTTTCACAGCTGTCGTTCCAGATAAATGGCTTGCCTTTTACAGTAAGCTCATGAAGGCTTTTTGCGATGTTTGAAAAGTTGGCAATAAATCGTCTGTAATAGGTACAAAGTCCTAAGAAGCTTTGAAGTTCTTGGATATTTTTGGGTACGGGCCAATTTTTCACTACATCGACTTTATCTGGATCTGTACTAAAACCTTCAGAAGACACGATATGGCCAAGGTATTTGACTTCTTTTTTAAAGAGTGAGCATTTCTTTGGACTCAGTTTCATGCCTGCCTCTCTAATCCTACTAAACACTTCTCGGAGGTTGTCTAAATGTTCTCCAAATGTTTTTCCGACAACAATTATGTCATCCAAATATACTAGGCATACTTTCCCAATTGAGTCCCCTTAGTATGTGTTCCATTAATCTTTCAAACGTCGCTGGGGCATTGCATAGCCCGAACGGCATGACAGTGAATTGCCATAGTCCTTCACCTGTTGAGAAAGCCGTTTTTTCTTTATCGTCAGGATGTAACTCCACTTGCCAGTAACCACTTTTGAGATCTAATGTGGAAAAAATTTTTGATCCCGAGAGAGTGTCTAAATTGTCATCGATTCTAGGTAAGGGGTAGCTGTCCTTAAGTGTCATTTCGTTCAGCTTTCTATAGTCGACACAAAAACGAAGTGATCCGTCTTTCTTCTTAACGAGTACCACCGGTGAGCTCCAGGGGCTATTTGACGGTTCAATAACCCCTTGGTCTTGCATTTCTTTTATCATTTCCTTGGCGTTTGTTCTTGTAGCTAACGGAAGTGGACGGGGGATTGTCGAATGGGTTTAGCACCGGCCGTATTTATTTGATGTTGCACGAGGTTAGTCCTACCCAAAGGGCTGTCTTGTTCAGCCATTATATCCTGAAATTCGCTAAGCAGCTTTTCCGCTTGTTGATAATCTTCTTTTTGTAGGGTTTTGTTTAAATCTTTCATTGTCCACCAATGGTTTAGGCATGGCATCCCTTTTTATATGCTTATTTCCACTTCCATCTAATGTTAATATGCGTTCCACGTTCCTGAAAAGTGCGATAGGTGTTCCTGCTTTGATCTGTTGTTCCTGGTCAGATAGATTCATTACCCTCAGTGGAACTCTGCCGGTGTTTAGCTTGACTAGTGCTCGTCCTATTAGTAGTCCTTGGCCAATGCCCGATTGATCTTCGACTGCTCCTATACCAAATTTTGTGTGGTCGCCCTCTAGCCCGCCCCAAATTAAACTTTCCGACTGTGCTGGGATGGACTCGTCCTGCAATACTTTTATAAATGTGTCTTTAATTTCTGTACCCCCGCAATTTAAAGGAATCTCCATCGTTCCTTGTTGAAGGGTACCGCCCTTCATGTCAATGGAAATTCCATAGCGTCGCATGAAATCCAATCCCAGTATACATTCGTCTGTTATATTGGCTATCATAAATTCCTGTTCGAATGACTTGCCTCCTAAATCCACTGTGATAGTTGTAGTTCCTTGAACTGGCACTAATTCTCCGGTGGCTGTTTTTAGCTTGTAGTTGTTGGTCGTTACTTTACTGTTTCTTGCCAACTTTGGTTGGACAATAGATGTAGATGCCCCTGTGTCTATTACAAGATTATATTCCTTCCCTCCAATTTTTCCTTTAACCTCTAGTGATGATCCTTTTCCCAATGCCGTAACGTGAAAGACGAGTGGGGCATTTCGAGTTTGCTGAAACGATCTTTGCCCCCTAAAATCAGAAGCTTCAGGTTTTTCTGATTTATAGGGCTTTCTCCAGTACTGCTGTTTTTTGGAGAAGGTCGTTCTACATTCTCGGGCTAAATGGCCTGGCTTGTTACACCTGAAGCACCTTGGTCTTCTATCTATTTCCTGGAATCTTAAGTTTCTTGGGGGCTTGCTGAAGTCATTGATTTGTCGGGCTATTTTTGTAATCATCTCTCTGTCTTTGTCATTATCTTTATCTTTCTCCTTGCCTCTGTTTTCCTGAGCTTCAATTTTCTTTACATTCAAGCTTTTTTGGATTGAAGCTCTTGCCGCTTCTATGGAGATTGCAACTCCAATGCTTCATGGCTGGCCTTTATTCCATGAATTTTTAGTGCCATTTTGGTTTCCGCATCCCTTATCCCATCAACGAAGGCGTCAGTTACAATGTTTTCAATGAAATCTGTTGACTGTCCTGGATGGGCTAAGTATGCGAGCCTTCTGACATCAGCCTCTAATTCTTGGAGTGATTCGCCCTGTTTTTGCGTACGGTTTTTTTATTCGTTTTTATGTACTTCCAGCATGTGGCCATTCCCAAATCTTCTTTCCATTGCTTCTGCTATCTCCGAATAAGCTTTACAGTGCAGCATTGTTTGCAAAAGCTCGGCTGCCCTTCCTCGCAGTACCATTATCAGCTCTGTTGCTTTTTCCTCTTCGGTCCACTTGTTACGTTCAGCGGCAATTTCAAACTGATGTCTGAACACTGCCCATGGCCCTTGTCCGTCGAATAATGGTGGTCTTGTCGTTTTCTCTCTTCCATATGTCTCTGTTTTCGATTCATTGTATTTTTTAAATTTCTCTCTTTCTTTTCTCTGTTCTTCTTTTAGTCCATCTATTTCTGCTCTGACCTGTTTTCTAAAGTCGGCCATCTCCTGTTCCGTTTGTGATATGAGGTTGGCTACGTCAGTTTTTACCTCTTCCCGTAGGACATCCATGGCTACCTGGAAGTTGGCTATATCTGATTTCACATCTGACCGCAAAATATCATTGTTGGATTGCATATCCGACCGCAGAGTATCAATGTCACATTTCATATCCGACCGCAGAGCATCAATGCTGCAAATCATATCTGACCGTAAAACATTATTGTCTGACCGCAAAGCATCATTGTCGGATTTCATATCTGACCGCAAAGCATCATTGTCGGATTTCATATCTGACTGCAAAGCATCAATGCTGCAAATCATGGCTTCCCAATCTTAGTTTGAGGACCCCGGGTTATAACATTGGTGTCAGGAGTGGGATTTAACGTCGTAAAGAGATATCGATTCACTAGAGGTAAAGACAGCGAGTTTTTGACGACAGAAATGGGACCTAAAATACTGGACGATTTGCGCGTTCCCGATTTGAGACGAGAACTAAAGAATCGAGGCCTGGACGCAACTGGCCTAAAAGCCGAACTACAAGGACGGCTCGAGGAATGGCTTTTGGAAAATAATCACGATCCGTCGGAGTATGAATTTGGGGTTCACAAAGATCGGGAAATCCATTGGCTGCTCTGTAGACTCTACTTGTTCCACCATCAAATCCGTGCGCTCCACCGGCAACTTCACGTGACTCATCAGTAACTCCTCGGGCTGCACCAACAACTCCACATGATCCACCGGCAATCCCACTCCTGTCACCAATGTAATAACCCGGGGTCCTCAAACTAATTATAGAAGGACAGGTTTATTGAAAGTTGTCAGATGGCTTGGAAGATGCACGATGCTTCAAAAGTCTAAGTCTTGAAATCTGCTGTTCTCTAATTCTCGCTCTGCTTTCCGAGATAAATCCATTTGTCAAGGTTCCTAACCAAAGAGTCTGAATAGCACCAATTAATTAATGTCAGGGATCCAACATTATAATTAAGTCATACTTATGTACTTATATTATCAATACAAATATTGGATGTGAGCATATTTATTTATTTTGAAACTAATGTAAATGAAAGACGCAAATTTAAATAAGTCTAAAATCGATGTAAATAAATCTATATCTATACATCAAATTTAAATGATGAGATAAGAATCTAAAATTAACACATAACAATTATAAGTTTAAAAATGGATCGGACATAAATCTATGTATGTGTAAATTTAAATATGATAAAGAGAATGTATTCGAGACATATTTACGATTGATTTAAGATTGTCAATCCAGCAGTTTTGCGATGTAGGTTTAAGCTTTAAGGATCAAAAACATTTATAATTTAAACCATGATTTTAGTGCAATGAAATATAAATATTTTTAAGAATGAAAACTTAAATTTAGAAACTCCTAAGACAGCATTAATAATTTTTGTATAATATTTAGTGTTGTGGGCCGAATTATATAAATAATATTATAAATTTATTACTTATAAAATAAGATGGTTATATTTAGTATTTAGTAATAATTAATATTCATAGTCTTTTTTTATGAATATTGCTAGAGCTTGTAATCCTCATTTTGAAATAAAGCAGACACACTTGATACACCAACTTATCTCTTAATTAAGCATTACCACGGATATAACATTTAGCTTAATTAATAGTTGCTATTACTTTAATATATTGTTGGATCCCTGGATCCAGTAAATTGAGGAGTAATTAAAATTATGTTGCCGATTGATTAATTTAGTAATTGGTTGAATTTAGTGGCAATATAATTTTGTAATTAATTAATTGGTACTATTCAGACTCTTTGGTTGTGCACCTCGACGGGTGGATTTGTATCGGAAAGAAGAGCGAGAGTTAGAGAAACAGCAGATTTCAAGACTTAATCAATTAAGCATTTTACATCTTCCAAGCCATCTGACAACTTTCAATAAACCTGACCTTCTATAATTAGTTTGAGGACCCCGGGTTATTACAATATTTTCATTACATTAAATGTAACGCTTAGGGTTAGGGATCCTTTGATCGATTTTTCATGTAAATAACATAATATAATTAAATATTACTGCACTGAATGACATAATAAATATTATAGGTTACAATAGTTTCGGAATGTCGTAGTGACACAATAAATTAAGAATTACGATTCGTAATTATCGCCTAATTTATCGCTATTTAGACAATAAGTTGCAAAAAAATATTCTTCTACACTAAAGTACATGGTATAAAGTTTGGGAACCATTAAATCGGTCTGATCATTTCTGCTTTGAAATCCCGGTAAAAGCAGTGATTCTTCAGTTTCATCCAATGAAATAAATTCAATTATTTATTGACTAATTTCAATTTCACCAAAGTCGTAATTATGTGTCTGAAACTTAATTCTACTATTGATAAAAGTGCTTTAATAATAAACGCTCATTAATAATTTATAGCGTATTTAACATATTCTCCTAGACGTGACAATTAAGAATTAATGTGGGTTTATCAGGAGTAATCCATCAATTTTACTGAACGAGATAAGAACTCCACAATAACTTGCAGCATTTATAAAAGCAAAATGTGTTGGCCCCACAGTTCTCTCTGGATGTCTTTAATTATAATTATAATTTAAAGTATGCATTTCAGTCATTTTTATGTAATTATTTTGTCAATCCACAGCGTAACAGTTGTGCGGAGTGGGTTTAAAATTTACAATTTAAATAAAAGTTGAATTTAATAAAAATAATCTACTTAATTTTTATTAATCCGAAATGAAAGTGTTTCTCTCCAAATTTTATTATAGAATGGATATATAATTATGTAATGAATTTTTATAAGAAATGGTATGCCAGGCATGAAATAATTTCAACTGATTTTTATAAAATACTAGTGGTGCCCAGCCACGAGTTGTTGTAGTTCGGCCTGATTAATTTTATAAGAAAGAAATTTTCAAATATGATTATTTTTAAAATTTCACAAATTTGCTTGAGGGTTTCGATAGTTTAAGCTTTTTAATGTTGCAGTTGTGCGGAGTGGGTTTCAAATTTACAATTTTAATAACAGTTGAATTTAATGAAATCTAATTAATTTTAATTAATCCGAAATAAAAGTGTTTCTCTCCAAATGCAAATATAGAATGGATATGATAATAATTATAAATTATACATATGATTATAGAATGGATATGTAATTATGAAAAGAATTTTTAAAAGAAATGGTATGCCAGGCATGAAATAATTTCAACTGAATTTTTAAAAAATACTGAAAAAAATGCTAAATGTCCCCTTGAGAATGAATTTTCGTCCAATCTCGAGGTAAAGAGAATATAATGATAAACAAACAAATGTCTTAAAACAAAAGAAATAGATTAATAAAAGTTCAATTTATCAATTTAAATGAAATAACATCATTTAAATGCTTTAATTTGTTTCTTAATTTCAGTCAATTTGATTCATTCAATTACGTCTCAAAGCCGTCCTTTCTTGAACCATAATTCTAGTTTGGCAATCGATGGAAACCCAGAGACATGTTCAATTACCGATCCAGTACCAGAACTTGAAGAAAATTCTTGGTGGCTTTTGGAACTCGACACTCTTTATAACATAACGGATGTTAAAATATTCGTTGCATCTGATGCGTGTTTGTAAAATTGTAAATTCTGCATTTAATGATACGTAACACTATAATATATCTGACCGTTGACTGTTAATAAATTTAAGATATAATTTCCACAGTTTTATGATAGAAAATTGCATTTGCAATTTCAAATTTAGTTTTAGGACTTTTATTTCCAGATGGAGATTTCATCAAAAATTTGAATATCTATGCTGGAAGAACACAAGGGGGAATCCATCATTCCTTATGCGCCACATTTAAAAAAGCAACTAATGATCCCAGTGAGTGCAATCATTATTTATAATGTCGAGTTACATTTAGAGAGATTATATGTTGCGTAATTTCATTTAACAGTTTATTTACTGCATTGTTGTGTAGTTCATCTATTTATAATTTCAATCATTTTATTTGACAAGTACTAAGAATTTAATATTTGAACTCGAGATATGATAATTTAAAGAATTTAATATACCATCCCTTTCTGCATCATCATGTGTCATCTTTTCTTTTTGTTGAAATTGTTCAGAAATTTTGTTCCAAATAAATAATTTAATAGAATATTGACAAAATTCAATTCACACGTTAAGCAACATTGAAGACATTCCAAAATTTTCTCATCATCTTTTACATATGAATACAAGAACATGATGACATGTAACAAAGGACTTCAAAATTTTATTGGCACACAATAATAATTATAGTATCATACAATGCATGTATTTCATATTATAATTGTATTTTAGCGGGATATAATAATATAACTTGCAAAAATCCTCATTTTGTCAAATTTGTTATGATTGAGAGATTTAGGGGACCTCTGAGGAACATGCTCGTTCTATGTGAAATTCGTTTGTACGCTGCTTTATATACAGGTTTGCTAGATATTTAGAATGTCTCTTTCCTAATTGTCTAACTTGACAAATTGTTTTCAGTGAATTTGGCTTTGAATAGACCAACCGAACAAAGTGGATTATTTTTCCAAAATACGTCTCGATATTCAGTAGACGGAAATTTGGACACTTGTGCCATAATCAGATCTTTTAGCAATGAGTTTGCATGGTGGAGAGTGCTTCTTGATGATAGTTATTATGTTACTAATGTGACCATATATTTTTTATCAAATTCCACAGGTATGTTTAGAATGGCTTTCGTAACGATTTGCTGGATATTAGTAGTGATCGCCAAAAACTTAAAAGAATAATCAATAACATACTTAATTATTTTGTGTCTGAATTCAAACCTACATGTAGTTTTTCTACTGCTACTCGTACCAATCTTCGGAATGCATGCCATATTTACTTTTTCATTTAATAATACAAATTTTTTAAGATGTATATCTTACAAATTAATGTCGGTTTAATACTATAATGACTTCTCAGGGTTATTGCAACTACAAAATGTCTTCGACTCATGAGGGAATTATTATGATAAATTTGTAAATCGTTAAAAGACTCCTTGAAAATTATTGTTGTTATTAAAACATCATTATTAGGTCGATTTGCTAAAAAACACGTGTACGTATATGTTTCAAATGAGGAAGATCGCCATGAAACATACACATGCGGTAATACCGAATATCCTCATGACAAAGTTGGCGAAAGTGAGTTTGTCCTGTATCTGTTGGACCAGAGACTAGTTCAATATTTAAAATCAAAATTGCATTTAGGAGGAGCAATAAACATTACTTGTAAAAGGCCATACCTCGGAAGTTCGGTCACGATTAGAAAGTTTACCGGGGCAAGGCCAAGATGGATGGTGCTATGTGATGTGCAAGTTTACTCAAAAGACGAACCGAAAGGTTAATCATTATTCTGAATAAACATAATAATTATGAAATACATTTGTAATGGAAATGGTAATTTTGTTTAGATAATATTGTAATTTTACAGGTGTCAACGCGTCCCGAATGGGGAATTGTAGTGAATACGCATTTAAATGTTATGAAGACCGTTGCTTACACAAGGACTTTGTATGCGATGGAATTGAAGATTGTCCACAAGGAGATGATGAAGCACAATCATGCAGTAATTTTATAAGCATTGGCATTTAGAATTATTTAATAAATATTTAATTTGGTACGCGATTGGTGTTCAAGATTAATGTTATCGAAATACAATTGTTTCCAGAAAAATATTGCTTAGAAGGTCAGTTTAAATGCCTAAGACGTAACTACTGCGTCGATTATACAAGTAGATGTGATGGCGTTGTCAACTGTCCAGATTATTCCGATGAACAAGGCTGCTGTAGGGAATTTATATCATATTTATATTTTAAAGTAAAATGTTCAAAATCAAATGCGAAATCATTTGCTAACACGTTTTCCTAATTCAGTTGAACTTGAATCAAATACTGACCTTCTCAAAGCAACATATAAGGGACAGTCAGATCATTACATTTGCTCTCAAGGATGGAAATTAAAGCAGAGTTTTGATGTTTGTGCTAGACTTGGCAGGTAATCTTTATTTTGGTTTAACAAATACAATTCAATCAATTTTATTGCAACTAACACTTAATATTAAAAGATGTTCTAATTATTTAAAACAATAATGGGCAAATTTGCACAAAAGTTGCTTTTCCCATTAGTATTACAAATTCTGGTAACAAAAATTATTCCTTTGTTTACTTATGAACTTTTGGAACAATAAAAAAAAATAGTTATTAACATTTAAAATTCAGATTAAAAACCTGCCTCACATGCTAATATTTTTATTTGTATGATCAAATATTATCAGATATTATTCAAACATTTCTTTGGAGCCAATATCAAACAGAATGCGAAAATTTCTTTATAAACGGAAAATTGAAAGAGAAGATTTACCATTTATGAGATACTTTCAAACCATGTTAACGTTTTATTATTTTTTTTTAGAGATTTTCAATAAACTCTGAATATTTTTTTTAAAATTTCATATTTATTCTTTTTAAGTTCACTATGTCCATCTGGCCTAGTGATAAAACTTCATTGCGAGCATACGAAACGAAACGGTATGTAAATGGTTAAATTTTTGATGAATGCCGTTTCCAACGCGTTCTCAAATCAATTATATTAAATTAGTAATATTGAGCTAACTTTATACAATTTATATTTGTGCAATTTGCAAATCTTTCTAGTTTCATATTTTCACCCTCAGAAACTGAAAGCATTTGCGGTACACGTGGATTACCTGACGCCGATTTTGAACCTTACATTATTAATGGATTCCAATCAAAAAGCGGTGCCTGGCCGTGGCATGCTCAAGTATTATTAAACGATCAATATGTATGCGGAGCAAGTCTTATAAAAGAAAATTGGATACTTACTGCGGCTCATTGCTTTAGGTATAAAAATATGTTTTTTTTTCTTGGTGCAGTATTGTCATTATAGAGATAAGTGTAACTATAATATAATCACCACAAAAATATAATCATTAAATGTAATTATATCATAGAACTTATATGATATGTGGTTGAATTTTTCAACTTATTAATCCATATATTGATATTCTTCAAGGGATGGTAGATTTAGAACAGTTCACATTATGATTGATACAACTATACGAAATGATCCAAGTGGAATAAAACTTCCAGCCTCCCATCTCATTATGCACCCAAAATACGATAAAAAAGACGATGATTCTTTTCACGACTTAGCATTAGTAAGACTTAGGTCACCGATAATCTATTCAAAACATGTGAGGCCGATTTGTTTGCCTAGAGGAGAATTAGACATGGAAATGATTATGTCTTATCGATATTGCTTAGTGACTGGGTTTGGGTTTATTGACAGAAGTATGTATAAATAAGTTTACGTCTAGAATTTCTATATCTATCAGTTCTAGTAAAAAAATTCATAACAATATATAATTTTCTATTTATATGTGAAATGTTTCAAGGTATGAAGTAAGTAACAAAATGGTTGAATTTCATAAAAAAACATTCATTATTTACAATTTGCAGATGGTACCAGACCTAAATATTTGCAAGAAGGAAGACTAAACCTACTTAATCACACAAACTGTTTAATCGAATTTTCTAAAATGCTAACCCAAAATCCTGAAGATTATATGGAATATTTATCACCTGAGACATTTTGTGCTGGATCATCTCCGACAATTAGTGGAACAAATATCTGCAAGGTTTTACTGGAAACATAAACTGTATGTAGAACTGTTGATTGGAATCAAAACCTTATCCCATTTCAGGGAGATAGTGGTGGTCCTTACGTCTGCAAAAATGATCGTAGAATATGGACACTAATTGGTGTAGTATCATTTTCCGTTTATAACCTATCAGGCACGCGTTGCGCGTTGAGCGTCTTCACAAAAGTGGATCCATATTTGGATTTCATTTATAAAGGTTATTTTAATGTAAATTCATGTTTAATGTTGAATTACTAACAAGAGTTTTTGATTTTATTAGTTTTCCAACAGGAATTGACAATTGAAACTGAAATCAATTGTGCTTGCATAGAACATCAATTCGATCTTTTAACATATTTTATAATAATATGTAACATTGCAATGTGTAATTAAATTTGATGTGTTATACTATTACAAGAAAAGTGTTATAATTAACTTGAATATGTAAAATAGTACTCGATCTCGAACTTAAACTTAAGGAATAAATTTGAGTATAATGATTGTCCAGGATGTTAAATAAAAAGGAAGGGTTGGGGAAATTTATAATTGTAAAGCAATTTTATTTTGTATGATTTTATCAAATATTAGATGAACAAATGCCAATTATGCTGAGCTAGGGAGGCAGCATTTTTAATAATTTGAATATGCAGTTCTTTAAGTTGTCATCAATTTATAAATTATGATGACCTCATGAACAATACATGACACGGCCCAGTATAAATATCAAGTGTAACTGTAACTCAGAATATTTTTAAATGGTAATTAAGGTGTGATTTGCATTTTCCAGAATAACATTATTAGACTATGAGCAGTTTAAATAATTTAATCTAATGACGTACGTTTGGAATTGCTTCGAAAAAAGTTTTTGTAGAGAAGAGCAGGGTAAGAATATGTGATTGGGAGCTTACATCATAATTTTTAGTATATATGGAACTATGGAGGAGTGGTTTGAGATGGCTAATATTTTGTGAATTAGAAATTTTCTCTAAGCGTGATTTAAGTTTGCTTCAAAGATTCTAGCATTGCTTAAGTAAGCACCTACGACATATTTACATACTAATTTATAAGACTTTGTTTTTGCAATGATCTATTGCATGTTATATTAAAATTACTGCTAATACCTTACTGTCAAACCTATCTCTTTGATCAATATTATCAATGCAATATTGATATCCGCAGTAAAAAAGTGGAGATAAAATAATGTTGGACACAGATACGAGATGTTGATTTTTCAATAAATGATAATTTATGCATAAATCTTTTGATACTTATCTTGTAGATGTTGTATCAAGCTGGCAGTGGCCCGAGGACACTTCTCTTCGGGCGACATTTTAAATGACGACGGTTTTGAGCAATTTTAAACGTATGAAAGTAATGTAATTTAAATGAGATTATCAAATGACAGATATTATTCAATGACAATCACTCTTGTTGTGATTGATGATGTGATTTATGCAACCAGTCATCGGCTGTTTTAAAATGTTTCTCGACAGCTCAGCCATCACTTCGCTCTTCGATTAAAAATTTGACTCCTTTATTATTCAATCAAGTTATCAAGTTATCATCATTATCACTATCGTCATCGTCATCCCGGTCATCACCAACAGATAATATATACTACAATATAAAACACGTTGCAGATAATTGAAGATTCTATTTTGACAAACTAAAATTTATTTATGACACGCCCCATCATGGAAATCAAGTTTATAAATCACTCGGTTTACTTGTACACTGTAATTTAGGTTTGATTTGCATTTTCCAAGATAACGTTAATACAGATGTAGATGATGAGCAATTTATAATATTTAATGTCATGTCTTAGAACTGATTTGTAAAAATGCTTCTGTAAGACGAGGGTCAATATATAAGATAGGAAGCTTACGCCATTGTTTGATGGAGTGGGTATGAGATAGCTAATATTGTTTGAAGTAAAACTTTTCTCTAGTCGCGATATTCTAGATTTGTTACAAAGAATCTAATATTGCTTAGGTATGCCCCTAAGATACATTGACAACTTCCTTTTTAAGTCTTTGTCGCAATTTACTTGGAATGATCTACTGCATGTTATATTACAATTAACATTAATATCTTACTGTCAAACCTAACTCTTTCATCAATATTGTTGTAACCCGGGGTCTGATGAATTAATTAACGTAAGGATATCTTTATTGGATTTAACTAATGGTAAATACGGCTGGACGAATTGGTCGATTGCTTGTCCCGATCGGAACTGCCTAATGACTCGAATCGCTAGATACGACTTCGAAATAAAAGATTCTGAATATTAATTAAACTTAATTAATTAATTAATTAAGTTTAGTTAATGTCAGGGATCCAACATTACCCCCTCCTTAAATCTGTTCGTCCCGAACAGGCTGTTCTGTTTCTCCATGATATTTTGCTAATCGATTGCTGTGGACCACTTTCATTCTAGTCCTTGCTGATTTCTGTATGCGGTATACCACGTCGTTTATTTTCTTTATGATTCGGTATGGTCCTTCCCAATCTTTTTGTAACTTTGGCGACTTCCCTTTTTTTCGTTGGGGTTTCTATAGCCAGACTAGTTCATTTTCTTTAAAGCTTATATCATTGGCTTGCCTATCGTATCTCGCTTTGGCTTGATCGCTATTAACACTATTAACACCTTCCTGATAGTTTTATTCACTCCCAGGTGTCCACCTGAGGTTCCGTTATGAAATTCTTGTAACACCTCAGAGACGCAAGATCTCGGAAGTACTATTTGAAGGTGATAGTCGGTGCCATCCTCTGTTTCCCACTTCCTATGTAGGAGTCCATTACTAATTCTCAAGGAATCCCACTGTGCCCAATAGGACTTAGTAACTTCTCCGTGCTCCGCTATCTGTTGCCAATCTGGTTTCACCCCAGCCTCCATCCACTGTAGTATGGGTGCAAGTGCTTCGTCTCTTAATTGTAGATCTCGTAACCCGCTTTCTGTCCAGGGTTCGGGAGCCGTGATACGAATTTGTCGACATTCTTCGGTTTCCTGTTTTTTATCTGCGTTGTTGCAGAGTCTGCAGTTAAGTGGACAAGGACGTCGTGATAGCGCATCAGCGTTGTTGTGTATTTGACCTCTCCTGTGTTCAATATTGAACTGAAAACCCTGTAGTTTTTCAATCCACCTCGCCATCTGTCCTTCTGGGTTTTTAAAGTTTAGCAGCCACCTCAGGGAGGCGTGATCCGTTCTTAGCAAAAACGGGTGTCCCAAAAGATATTTCTGGAAATGTTTCATGGATTCTACTGCTGCTAATAATTCTCTCCGGGTCACGCAATAGTGTAGAGGAATCTCCATTGCTCCTTGTTGAAGGGTGCCGCCCTTCATGTCAATGGAAATTCCATAGCGTCGCATGAAATCCAATCCCAGTATACATTCGTCTGTTATATTGGCTATCATAAATTCCTGTTCGAATGACTTGCCTCCTAAATCCACTGTAATAGTTGTGGTTCCTTGAACTGGCACTAATTCTCCGGTGGCTGTTTTTAGCTTGTAGTTGTTGGTCGTTACTTTACTGTTTCTTGCCAACTTTGGTTGGACAATAGAAGTAGATGCCCCTGTGTCTATTACAAGATTATATTCTTTCCCTCCAATTTTCCCTTTAACCTCTAGTGATGATCCTTTTCCTAATGCTGTAACGTGAAAGACGAGTGGGGCATTTCGAGTTTGCTGAAACTTAAAATTAGTAGCTTCAGGTTTTTCTGATTTATAGGGCTCTCTCCAGTACTGCTGATTTTTGGAGAAGGTCGTTCTACATTCTCGGGCTAAATGGCCAGGCTTGTTGCACCTGAAGCTCCTTGGTCTTCTATCTACTACCTGGAATCTTAAGTTTCTTTGGGGCTTGCTGAGTTCATTGATTTGTCGAGCTATTTTTGTAATCATCTCTCTGTCTTTGTCATTATCTTTATCTTTCTCCTTGCCTCTGTCTTCCTGAGCTTCAATTTTCTTTACATTCAAGCTTTTTTGGATTGAGGCTCTTGCCGCTTCCATGGAGATTGCAAACGCCAATGCTTCATGGCTGGCCTTTATTCCATGAATTTTTAGTGCCATTTTGGTTTCCGCATCACTTATCCCATCAACGAAGGCGTCAGTTATAATGTTTTCAATGAAATCCGTTGATTGTCCTGGATGGGCTAAGTATGCGAGCCTTCTGACGTCAGCTTCTAATTCTTGGAGTGATTCGCCCTGTTTTTGCGTACGGTTATTTAATTCGTTTTTATGTACTTCCAGCATGTGGCCATTCCCAAATCTTCTTTCCATTGCTTCTGCTATTTCTGAATAGGCTTTACAGTGGAGCATTGTTTGCAAAAGCTCGGCTGCCCTTCCTCGCAGTACCATTATCAGTTCTGTTGCTTTTTCCTCTTCGGTCCACTTGTTACGTTCAGCGGCAGTTTCAAACTGATGTATGAACACTGCCCATGGCCCTTGTCCGTCGAATAATGGTGGTCTTGTCGTTTTCTCTCTTCCATATGTCTCTGTTTTCAATTCATTGTATTTTTTAAACTTCTCTATTTCCCTCCTCTGCTCTTCTTTTAGTGCATCTAATTCTGCTTTAACCTTTCTCAGGTCGGCCATCTCCTTGGATGATCTGAGGTTGGCTACGTCCGTTTTTACCTCTTCCATGGATGTCTGGAATTTGGCTGCATCAGTTCTTACCTCTTCCCGCAGAACATCCATGGATGTCTGGAATTTGGCTACGTCTGTCTTTACCTGCTCCCGTAAAACATCCATGGCTACCTGGAAGTTGGCTATATCGGATTTCATATCCGACCGCAAATCATTAATGTCGCATTTCATATCTGACCGCAAAGTATCCATGCCGCAAATCATATCTGACCGCAAAACATTTATAGCTGACTGAAGGGCTTCAGAATTTTCTTTCTTTTTTGGATCCTCAAACCCATACTCTGATGGATCATGATTATTTTCCAAAAGCCATTTCTCGAGCCGTTCACTTTCAATAAACCTGACCTACCATAATTAGTTTGAGGACACCGGGGTTATTAAAATATTTAGATTAATTAATATTTGCTAATACATTAAAAAAATTTCATAAAATTAAATTTAAATTAGGGTTCCTTAATCGATTTTTAATATAAATAATATAAATATAAATAATACAAAGATAACGCAGATTAAATATTATTATAATGCATGACATAATAGATATTATGACATAGTGAACGATAATAATCAACATACGGCTACTTACAGGTGAGCTACATTCATCTCTGATTAATAACTAATTTAGAACAATATTATATCGCTAAAAAATATTAAAATAAATATATCGATATATTAATTTCAGTCCCTTTGACTAACTCAAAAACATCTCAAAGTCTTACTTACACGAACCATGATTCTAGTTTGGCGATCGATGGAAACACAGATACCTGTTCGATTACTAAAATAGAATTAGAACCTGGCAAAAATCCTTGGTGGCTTTTGGAACTCGACAGATTTTATCACATAAAGGATATTAACTTACATGTCGCAAATTTGATGTGTTTGTAAAATTAACTAAATTAATAAAAATAGATTTAAGATGCAGCAGAATAATATACATGAAATTTTGTCCGTTAATAATTTTGGAGATATATTTTCTATCTAACAATTATAATGCATTTGCTGTTTAGAGTGCTTATTTCCAGATGGGGATTTAATCCGAAATTTGAAAGTCTATGTTTCAGGCAATAAATTGAACTTGAAAGAACACTTATGTGCCACAATGATAAAGCCAAATAAAGTTTCTGGTGAGTACATTCAATATGGTCTCATTGCATAGCACAAATATTTCATTCCAAACATTTTACCTATTTTTAATTTTATAATTTTAATAAAATTATTCGCCACGTTTCATAGTCGAAACCGGAATCATTTGCTGCGTTAGAAGCTAATTAATTCAAATCATTGCTTATAGAAAATGCACTTAGATAAATATACATCTAAGAAAATAGTATTTTCGAATGCCGAAAAGAACTTGAATTTCCACTTTAACGTGAACAAAACCTATTTTGTATACATTTCATAGTAATATTACATTTTAATATTTCATTTTAGTAGAATATTATGATGAAGATCTTTACTATGGCAAATTTCTTATGATTGAAAGAATCAGGGGACCGATAAGGAATAAGCTCATTTTATGTGAAGTTCGTTTGAAATACATATATGCTTCAAACGAGGAAAATCGCCATGATACACACACATACGGTGATACCTGTTGTGGGATTATTCGTATCTTTGGTTTTGTGCACCTCGTGCGACGAGGCACGCTTGTTTTCCGTTTTAATTCCGCTCGTGTTCGTATCGTACTGTGTCGTGTTGTGTCGAGTTGTGTCGTATTGCGTTGATCCTAATAAACCGTGTTGATCTCGATATTCTGAAGTTATAACATATTTGGCGACGAGGATGGCTACTGAGGATAAATTTCTGACCATGATGACGATGTTCATGGAAGAAAATCGACGTCGCGACAATGAACGCCGCGTGCAAGAAACTCGCCGTCGCGAGGAAGAAATTCGTCGTCGTGAGGAGGAGAAAATTCGCCGTCGCGAAGAAGAAACTCGCCGTCGTGAGGAGGAGGAAACTCGCCGTCGCGAGGAAGAAATTCGCCGTCGTGAGAAAGATCTCCGCCGAGACGAGGAGAACCGTCGATGGGAAGAAGCATTGCTGCAATTGCTCCAGTCCCTGAAACCTCAGTATAAAGAAGCCATAGCGACAGACAAAAAATCAGATCTACCCCCGGAGGTCATGGGACAGGTAACTCAATCCAGTTATGATCCTGAGTCCGGGGCGCCCCCATCCGAGTGGCCGGGACGGTTTGAAGCAGGAGATCACGCAATGCAGTTGTCGGATGCAGACGAGATAGGCGCACTAGTGTCGAAGCTGGAGAAGCAGGAAGGATGCACTCTAGAAGACATGGTAAATGAGTGTGAGAACCTTGTCAATCTGGGGAAGGACACCGACATGGTAGACGGCATGCAGGCTGTGAATGCAGTACAAAGAGGTTACCATAGGAAGAAGACTCGACATATTTTCCCTAGCAAAGAAAATCATCGAGAATCGTCCAAGGGTGCCTGCTTCATCTGTGGATCCTTGTCACATTTCAAGAAGGATTGCCCACAGAGGGACTGCCACAGAAAGGAATCGAAATTCAAGGGACGAGTCAGAAAAATTAACACAGATCTCAGGACCAATCGAAGGTACGCCGAAGTTAGTTTCGGAGAAACCAAGGTCAGAATGCAGCTGGACTCTGGTGCAGACGTCACAATCATAAGCAGAGACGCATGGGAGCAGATAGGTTCGCCATCTCTGGAAGGAACGACGACTTCACTGGGAGCTGCAAATGGAACGCCGATTGAGGTCCTGAGTCAATTTGATGTTATGTTCACCTGCGGAGGATTTTCAGGCCACGGTCGCTGCTATGTGGCTGAAAACGTAGATCAACTGTTGGGCATCGAGTGGATGAATCAGCTGCCACCTCTACAGAAAGCCTTCAACGCCATCTGCTGCAAAATTGAGCAGAAGCCAGAAGAAGAAGGGAGACAACTTGCCAAGGGTTTGGCTGAACGGTTCCCGGACGTTTTCGAAGAGGAGTTGGGCAAATGCAAGACTCGAGCACAGTTGATTGTGAGACAGGGAGTTTGTCCGACCTTTTGCCGACAGAGGAAGATTCCGTTCGCTCGGGAGGAAGCAGTCAACACAGAGCTGGAGCGTCTAGTGCAACAAGGAGTCTTGAAGAAAGTGGATTATAGCAATTGGGCTGCCCCGATTGTTGTAGTGGCCAAGAAGAACGGATCAGTCCGTATCTGTGCTGATTTCAAGACAGGATTAAACGAAGCACTCGAGATGCACCGTCACCCTCTGCCGACACCCGACGAAATCTTCGCTCGTCTAAACCAAGGCGCATGGTTTACCCAGATCGACTTCGCAGACGCATACTTGCAGATGGAAGTCGAAGATGACTCGAAGGAACTGGTGACGATAAATACACACAAGGGTCTGTTCCAGTACCAGCGGTTACCCTTCGGAGTCAAATGCGCACCTGGCATTTTCCAAGAAGCCATGGATCGAATGATCACAGGACTTAATGGCTGTGCGGCATATCTAGATGATGTCATCGTGACAGGATCAACAATTTTAGAGCATAACAATAACGTCCAGGCTTTGTTTGAAAGAATTGCAGATTATGGTTTCCGCGTCAGAATGGAGAAGTGCTCCTTTGCAAAACCTGAAATCAACTTCTTGGGACACGTGGTTTCAAAAGATGGCCGTCGACCAGATCCCGAGAAAATACAAGCAATTGTCGGAATGCCAGCGCCTAAGGATCAAAAGCAGCTGAAATCGTTCTTAGGTATGATAAGCTACTACTCGTCTTTTGTGTCAGATATGCGTTCAATGAGTTCCTCCTGGACGATCTGGAAAGAGAAGACAAATTCGTGTGGACTGCTGAACACCAAAGAGTGCTGGACAAGCTCAAGGTAGTGTTGCAGTCTGATCTGTTGTTGACGCACTTCGACCCTGCACTGGACATTGTCGTTGCTGCGGACGCGTGTGACTATGGAGTGGGAGCAGTCATCTCTCATCGCTTCCCGAACGGCACGGAGAAGGCGATCGCACACGCCAGTAGATCTCTCACCAAGGCAGAGAAGAACTACGGACAGATCGAGAAAGAAGCTCTGGCCTTAGTATTTGCGGTAAGGAAATTTCATCGCTACATATACGGCAGAAGCTTTCTGTTGCTGACTGATCATAAGCCACTGTTGTCGATCTTCGGATCCAAGGTTGGTATATCAGCTCATTCAGCAAATCGGCTCCAACGATGGGAACTCGTCTTGCTTGCGTATGATTTTGTCATCGAGTATAGGCGATCCACTCACTTTGGTCAAGCCGATGCGTTGTCCCGTCTCATCGCTACGAAGAAGCTGCCAGAAGATGAAGACATCGTCATTGCGAAGATCGAAAGGGATGTCAAGGCAGTTCAGAGTGATGTCATCCGAAACTTGCCAGTCACAAAGGAGGATATTCAGAGGATGACTGAGGAAGATTCCGAGCTAAAATTGGTTGTTGAAAGTGTAAGAACGGGTAGATGGCCTAGTTTCCGGGCTGGATCGACTCTGCACGCCTTCCACAGCCGTTCTACAGACTTGTCAGTCCATGAGGGTGCACTCTTCATGGGAACACGAGCCGTGATCCCATCAGCCCTGCAAGGCCGAATTTTGAAGATGCTGCACGAGGGACATCCTGGAACAAGTAGAATGAAAATGCTAGCTCGACTGCACGTTTACTGGCAAGGAATTGACAGGGACATCGAAGACAAAGTAAGACTTTGCAGTTCATGTCAGTTGGCTGCAAAGATGCCTTTCAGGAACGAACTGACGCCATGGACGAAACCGGATTGTGCCTGGGAGAGGGTCCATATTGATTTTGCCGGCCCGATTGAAGGAGTGATGTTCTTAATCGTGGTGGACGCCTTCTCCAAGTGGCCTGAAGTTATTAAGATGAGGACTTCAACATCCACTGCCACAATCAGAGAACTGGGTAGGATTTTTGCGCAGCAGGGATACCCAAAAGTGATAGTTTCGGACAATGGGACACAGTTCACGTCCAAGGAATTCCAAGAGTTCTGTCAGAGGAATGGAATGCAACACGTCAAGTCACCGCCCTACCAGCCTCACTGCAATGGACAAGCTGAGCGTTTTGTGGACACATTCAAGCGTACACTACAAAAGCTGCAGGGGGAGGAGGTGATGGAGGATGCGCTCCAGAAATTCCTGCTGACTTACAGGACAACGCCATGCACGTCTTTGACGGATTTGAAGACGCCGGCAGAGAAACTCCTAGGGAGACTTTTGAGAACTCCCCTGAGTGACCTCCAACTCAAAAGTCCAGTAAAACATCTCCCAAGAGCGGATCAGGAGATGGAAGAAAGGAAACCTATCCAAAGGCGAATGAGAGAGTTCGTCGAGGGAGACGCAGTCTTCGCAAGAGACTACAAGGATCCAAGTCACCCGAAGTGGATACAGGGATGGATCAAGCGCAGACTGGGACGTCAAGTCTACCTAGTGGAGGCAAGCGGCAAAATGCTCCATCGCCACGCGAACCAACTCAGGAAGCGTGCGCAGGATGACTCACTGAAGGTGATGTGTGAGGCATTTGACTTGCCATTCCTGCCACTAAGTGGGACATCCCAGACAACCGCAGAAAACACACACACGCCGGAACTACAGGAAATTCCAGAGTGCGAAGTAGAGCCTGTCATTCCACCAGTGCAACCTCGGACACCAAAGAAAAGATCCGCAAGGAACCGCCGACCTCCGAGAAGGCTGGAGATGGACCCCCAGAGGAAGAAATACCTAATCGTTTAGGGGGGGAGGTGTTGTGGGATTATGCGTATCTTTGGTTTTGTGCACCTCGTGCGACGAGGCACGCTTGTTTTCCGTTTTAATTCCGCTCGTGTTCGTATCGTACTGTGTCGTGTTGTGTCGAGTTGTGTCGTATTGCGTTGATCCTAATAAACCGTGTTGATCTCGATATTCTGAAGTTATAACAATACCGAATATCCTCATTATATATTATGCTCCTATCGGTAGATAGACCATTCGAGTTGGCCATCTTCCAAACTGTCAACTATCCAAGGAGGCAGTTGAAGCTAAAAAGAACTGCAGACGACTGGAACGTCGCTACCTCCGGGAGCGCTCGGAGGCCGCTAAGCAGCTCTACAAGTCCGCCAAAGCGACTGCCAGGAACGCCATCCTCAACTCTAGGGCTTCCGCCATCAAAGAGGAGCTCAACTCCGACGCGAGCCCCCGTGCCATGTGGCGCGCCCTACACAGACTTCTTCACACTCGCCCACAACAATATTACACCGAGGAAGAGTGTCTCGCTCTCGTCACTTCATTCAACTCATTCTTCATTACCAAAATAAGCAAGATTCATGATTCAATCACTGACAAAATCGCCAAATCATCCACCGCATCTTTCCCAGCCAGGCAATACTCAGGTACTTCAATGTCGATACTCCCACCGGTGTCCTCAGAAGAGGTCATCAGGGCTATTCGCCTTCTACCAAACAAGACATCTCCTCTCGACTCATTTCCCACTCCCCTGCTCAAGAAATATGCTCTGATCCTATCTCCTATTCTATCCAAGCTAGCAAATCTCTCCTTCAGCACTGGCACATTTCCCACTATCTTCAAAAGAGCTCAGGTTCTCCCTCTCCTGAAAAAATCAAACCTTGACTCCGCCAACCCTGCAAATTACAGACCAATCTCCAACCTCTCTACCATGTCTAAACTGCTAGAGAGACTCATCCTGTCCAGAATCCGTCCACATATTACTTCCTCCTCCAACTTTTCGTCTTTTCAATCCGCCTACAGACCTGGTTTCTCAACAGAAACGGCCCTCTCCCATATCTTCAACGACCTCTCCAGACTATGCGGCAATCGCTGCTGTGCAGCAATGGTCGGCCTCGATCTCTCGGCTGCTTTTGACACCATCATCAATCACCAAATACTGCTGGAGAGACTCAAGATAGATTTTGGAATTGACGGACTTGCTCTATCTTGGCTCCAATCCTATCTATCTAATAGGACTCAATATGTCAAACCAGGTGAACACTCCTCCTCTCCTGTAGAGCTCCTCGCTGGAGTTCCCCAAGGCTCAGTCCTTGGACCCCTACTCTTTACTACTTACACCTCGCCTTTATCCAGCATAGTGCAAGCCTACAATGTATCGTTCCATCAATATGCTGATGACACCAGCCTGTACTGCGCACTCTCCAGTCATAATCTTACTGATCAGCTTGACAACTTACGTAAGTGTACCGAGGCTATAAATGACTGGCATCTCGTGAACTTCCTTCAGCTCAATCCCCACAAGTCCGAACTCATGTTCATCGGGACACCCACGAACATTAAAGCTCTCAAACCTCCGTCCTCAGCAGAGATAGCAGGAACTACTCTCCCTTCCGCGGCTACTCTAAAACTTCTTGGGGTCACGTTTGATTCTCATCTGAGCTTCAGACAACACGTAGCCTCCATAGTTAAAGCCTGCAACCATCTCATCTGGGCTATACGTCATATCCGCCCACTCCTCTCCGTTGACACAACATCTGCACTCGCCCGCTCGCTGGTTCTATCTCGCCTCGACTACTGCAACTCTCTTCTATATGAATCATCTGCTTCCCTGATCCAATCACTTCAAGGCATCCAAAATAAGTTAGCCAAGCTCGTGCTACTTAACCCGTGTCTTGACAGCTCTGAGTGCCTGAGAGAACTGCACTGGTTACCCATCGCCGCCCGAATCTCATTTAAAATATCAACCATCACATATCGCATACAGGCGACGTCAAGTCCGCCATACCTCCATCGCCTCATACAGCGTCGCCACCCACCCTCTAGCCTTCGCTCATCTGACACCATCCACCTCTATCAACCGGTTCACAGGGCGACCATCGTCAACAGAGGTTTTTCACACGCCGCTCCGGCAGTCTGGAACGAGCTACCCCCATCTGTGAGAGCCCAGCCATCCCTGGAGCTCTTCAAGCGTCACCTGAAGACTTACCTCTTCAGGAAATACCTACCGGACTAGACACAACATCACACAAAGCGCCTCCGACGCTATGCATATGGCGCTATACAAATCAACTATTATTATTATTATTATTATTATTATAGAGTTGGTGAAAGTGAGTTTGTCCTGTATGTGTTGGAACAAAGACTGGTTGAAGATAAGCACTCAAAATTGTTTTTAGGGGGAGCAATTAACATTACTTGTAAAAGGCCATATCTAGGAAGTTCGGTCACAATTACAAAGATTAACGGGGCATAGCCAAGATGGATGGAACTATGTGATTTGCACGTTTATTCAAAAGTTTATTCGATCCTAATGGTTAATCATTATTCAGATTCAAAATAATAATTATGAAAAACATTTATAGTGCAAATGGTAATTTTGTTTAGATAATTCTGTAATTTTAAAGGTGTCAACGCGTTGTGGGGAATTGAAGTGAGTTTAAATTTAGACGTTTCGGACAGCTGCATACACAAGGAAATTTTTATGCGATGGAATCGATGATTGTCGACAAAGTGACGATTAAGCACAGTCATGCAGTAATTTTATAAGCATTGGCATTTAGAATTAATTAATGTATTTTCACTTTCGTTTCGCGATTTGTTTTCAAGATAAATGTTATTGAAATACAATTGTTTCTAGGAAAATATTGCAAAGAAGGTCTGTTTTAATGCGTAAGACGAGACCAATGCGTCGACTATACAAGTAGATGTTATGGCGATGTGAACTGTCCGGACTATTCTGTTGAACAAGGCTGTTCTAGGGAATTTATATCATATTTATATTTTATAGTAAAATGTTCAAAAACAAATGCGTTATCAATTACTAACACGTTTTCCTAATTCAGTTCAAGTTGAATCAAATACTAACCTTCTCAAAGCAACATGTAAGGGAGAGTCAGATCATTACATTTGCTCTCGAGGTTGGAAAGTAAAGCGATGTTGATGTTTGTGCTAGACTTGGTAGGTGCCGATAATCTTTGTTTTGGTTTAACAAATACAATTCAATCAATTTTATTGCAACTATCACTGAATAATTAATGATATTCTAGTTTTTTAAAACACTATTGACCAAATTTGTAGAAACATTGCTTTTCCCATTAATATTGTAATAACCCGGGGTCTTCAAACTAATTATTTAAGGTCAGGTTTATTGAAAGTGTTCATTGGGCTTGGAAGATATACAATGTCTAATTGTCTAACACTTGGACTGTTGTATCTTTTATTTGCGCTCTACTTTTTTAGATAACTCTATTTGTCAAGGTTCATAACCAAAGAATCTGAATAGTACCTGAATTTTAATGAATTATTAAATTAATTAATTAGCAATAGAATTTAAATGTTCATTAATTATCTGGATTCAGGCATCCTAAAATATTCTTATATTACAAATTCTGGTAACACGAAATGTTTACAAGAATTGTCTACTCTGGTTCTCATCGATATTCCTGGAGCTTATTTGGATGATATATCGGCTGAGACATTTTGTGGAGGCTCATCTCCCACTATTTGTTAATAAATTTGTAGTTGTAATATAATTGAATTGTTGGGTGAAATCCATTCTATATTCGATATCTGGGGATAGCGGTGGTTTGTAAAGACGATGGTAGAGTATGGATATTACTTGGTATAACAACATCTGCTGCTCGTGACAAATGAGGTTTTGCTATTGAGCTTTTTCACAAAAGTGGATCCATATATGGATTTCATATATAAAGGTTATTTTAATGTAAATTGATGTTTAATGTTAAATTACTAACAAGAGTTTTAGATTTTATTAGTTTTCCAACAAGAATTGACAATAGAAAGTGAAATAAAAGGTGCTTATATGAAACACCAATTCGACCCTTTAACATATTTTATAATGATATATTACATTGCAATTTACAATTGAATCCATGCACATTTAATTAATTTGTATATTTAGAACTTTAGTCATATTTGGTTTAAACTTAAACATGAGAAAACTAATACTTTGTTCTCAAATGTTTGGTCGGGATTTTAAATTTAATTGAAGGGTGGGGAAATTTATCATTGTGAAGCTATTTTATTTTGTATGTTTTCAGTATCAGTCTGTCTAGCGGAAGCCTATGCTTCCTTGAGACTCACCCTATGAGTCTAATTTTGCTTGCTTTTTTAGGTACATTTGTTTCATTATGTTATGTACTAATTCTTTATTTAATATGGTACATGTTTAATTTGCGATTTCGATTGGTTCAGTTGGTTTGACATTTGAATAAAATCATAAAAGAAATACAGATATATAATTTAAAGGGCAATCATGCTGAGTTCGGACGGGAAAAATTTCAATATTCACGTATTTTAGATTAACAAAATTTTTTGTATAAATTTTGATGGCCTTATGAACAGGGTATCATGGTAGGAAGATTACATCATTCTTTGATATCAATAAGCACCTTGATTTGTATTTAAAATTGTATCATTTTAAGCACTTTACAAGTAAATAAATGCAACAAAATGCTCGGCCATATACCTATGGGCAAACTTTTTATAATGTTTATGTTTGCATGATGTGTCAAATCTTGTTATTAATTATCAGTACTAGGTACTTTAATGATAATAATTTGATAAAGACATGATAAATGACTCTGCATTAAATTGGACTCTCAATATTATCAAACTTATGGCATTTAACTAATTAACTAGGTTTTGATCGTAATACCAAGATCCAGGGTTGAGCATATTCGTCCAACACCTTAAAAAATTGTCATAAAGAAATATCTAAATTTATGATATCGTTAATACCTACATAGTTATTTCAACGCGGTATTCTTTTATTTCACAATATTCTTAAAATTTGTTTGAAAGAAAAATCCACTTAAAATGTACCAAACTTTCCCTCGGTAATTTTGTTACCATTAAGAGAATTGGAGGTCTGAAAAGAAAATTCCTTATTCTTTGGGAAATGAAAGTGAACGCAGATGGAAGATCACGTTAGTAAATGCTGTGATTGAAGTTTGATTGGATGAGGTAAACCATACTTATTGAATACACATTAAAACCCGATATAAGCTGGATTAAATTAAATTAAATTATGTTTTCTTGAGAAAATTGTGTAATTATTTATATGAGATAAATTCTTCGCTTGAATTTAATATTCAAAAATTGAATTATTTGAACTCCTAAACGTAAAAGTCCTAAAACCCATAAACCTTTCAGCTAATTTGGTTTTTCAAAGACCGACTGATCAGAGTGAAATCTACTTCAAAAGTGACAGGATATACGCTATGGACATTGATTTTGTGACCTGTGCAACAATTACACCCTACATAAGTCTATGCATGGTGGCGTGTGGTTCTAGACAAGAGTTATTATATTACAAACGTACTCACTATGTGCAAGTTAGGCCTTAAATTTTCTTTGAAGCTGCAGCCTGAAATAGAACTTTCCTGGACTTGACTGTGAGCCTTTTCGAGATCGAAATTTGGTCCGCAATTCGTGTTGCTTTTTGAGTCCTTGGTCAGCTTGTTTCTCCTGTCAATACCGTGTACCTCGGCCAATGATTTGGCCTCGTCGTTTGGTGGAATATTCCTGCCGGAGACCCGCGGATTTCCACGGCTTTAATGCGGGGTTTCTCAACACTTTCTCTGGCTCTTCATATGCCAGAATTAAGCCGCGTTAGCGGCCTCACACATCCTTATCACAGCATTTGTTCTCTCACGGCAGTCCAATCCTGGTGAGGAAAAGCAGAGCGAGAGTTAGAGTAACAGCAGATTTCAAGACTTAGACATTTCAGCATTGCACATCATCCAAGCCATCTGAACACTTTCAATATACCTGACCTTCCATAATTAGTTGGAGGACCCCGAGTTATTACATTGATTTCAGGAGTGGGATTTAGAGTTAAAGGGTGTCCAAGAGTAACTAAGGTAGATGCTTGATTAGTTGAAAAGTGAAGAATCCTCTATTTGTCGAGGTTCATAACCAAACTTACTATATTCGGACTCGAATTCAAAAGAACCAACAGGACTCTTCTCGGTAGAGTTTTCACCCGAAACCAGCGAGACATCATGACATGGAACCGCTGTGTTTTTCAAAACGCCCCTAATAATCCTCATAGAGTCCTCTGCTAACTCTCTCAGCAACTTACTATATCGAGACTCGAATTCGTATTCCTCCGGGTCATGGCCATTCTCTGTCAGCCATGCCCCAAGTCGCTCTCGAATCTCAGCTCTCGTGCCTTTGCAATTAAAACAGATGCTAAAGTTGAATTATATTATATGTAGTACAGATAGTAGTTTTATAGTTTTCCAAATAAAACAAATATTTTGCAGTTTTGTTTATTATATTATAGTAAATTTGTCGTCTTTTGGACCCATAGCTTGAACTGCCATTCAAAGTGCTATATACAATAATTGTGTTGTGTTTTAATAACTATGTTAGAAAAAAATTAAACAAAATCAATAGAGCATATTGAAAAAAATGCGTTAATCTTAACATTAGAAGAATTCACTATGTAATATATTAACTATTATTGGATAATTTTCATCAAATATAATAAATTATCAAGCCTCTTAGAAGATTTGTGTTTTTTGCTAAAAATGTTAACAATTTCCAATTGCTAATCGTCTGTTAATGTTATTTCGGAAAAATGAAAATCATATCTAAATTGCAGTGAACAAGTAATGTGACTAATTGGTAAACTTGATATTTACGCAGGGTCCTGTCCTGTGTTGTTCGTATGGACATCAAAATTTATAAATTTGTAAAATCTAGAAAACATGACAATGTCACTTGTTCCAATTGATGCCCATCAGCATGATTACCATTTATGCATCTCTTAATTGATCAAATACACAAAATAAGATTCACAATGATGAATTTCCTCGATCCTTCCTTTAAATTTTAAATTCTTTAAATATAAAGCACTCGTTTTCTCACTTTTAAGTTTTATTCGAGTGTAATTAAAGTTTTAAATATTCAAGTTAATTATGACATTTTATTGTGATTGTAAACCACGTAAACATTCAAACGAACATTTCAATGTAACATATCATTATAAAATATATTAAAGGCTCGAATAGGTGTTTCATACAAGCACCTTGGATTTGGGTTTCTATTGGCAATTCTTGTTGGAAAACTAATAAAATCAAAAACTCATTTTGGTAATTTAACGTTAAACTTCAATTGATATTAAAATAACCTTTATAAATGAAGTCCAAATATGAATCCACTTTTGTGAAAAAGCCCAATGTGCAAGGCACACCTGATGTATCATGAGCACTAGATGTTGTTATACCAATTAATGTCCATATTCTACGATCATCTTTGCAAACGTAAGGGCCACCGCTATCTCCCTAACATCAAATAATTATTCAATTATAACAACAATTATATGCAAAGATTACAGGTTCAAATACAACCATGCAAATATTTATTCCATGAAAAGTGGGTGATGAGCCACCACAAAATGTTTCAGGCGATATTAAGTCCAAATAAGCCTCAGGAGGTCGGTATCCCAGATTAGACAATTCCATTAAACAGTTGTAGTCAGTAAGCAGATTTAATCGTCCTTCTTGCAAATATTTCGGTCTAGATTTATCTGCAAATTGTAAAACTTGAAGATTTTGTTTTCTACCTATTTTGAACGTCTAAATTCTACCTATTTATGATTTATTTCATGCATTCAAATATATATTACAGACATATATAAAATTATAGATTGCTACCAACATTTTACTAGAACTGACAGATATAGAAATTCTATTCAAAAACATGTCTATAAATACTTCTATCAATGTCACCAAATCCAGTCGCTAAGCAATATCGATAAGACATAAACATTTCCGTGTCTAATTTTCCTCTAGGCAAACAAACTGGCCTCACATGTTTGGAATAGATTATCGGTGACTTAAGTCTGAGTAATGCTATGTCGTGATAAGAATTAGGGTCATCCTTAAATCTTGGGTGAGTAATGAGATGGGAAGCAGGAAATATTTTTCCACTGGGATCATTTCGAATAATTGTATCAATCATAACGTGAACTGATCTAAAATCACCATGGCTTGAAGGATATCAATATATGGAACAATAAGTTGAAGCAAATTCAACCACATATCCAAGTTACTTTGAAAAAAATCATTTCTAATTGCTTTAAATGCAATAAGTTCAACAGAATAACTGTATTTTATAGTATTATTTTTGGAATGATTATATTTTAGTTACGTTCAACTCTATAATGTTCACATCAAGAAAAACAAGTCTATAATTATATTCGTAGTCAAAGCAATGAGCCGAAGTAATTATCCAATTTTTGAAATGTTCTAAATTTACCATCCCTTGAAGAATATCAATATATGGATTAATAAGTTGAAAAATTCAATCACATATCATATAAGTTCTATGATATAATTACATTGAATGATTATATTTTTGTGGTGATTATATTATAGTTACACTTATCTCTATAATGACAATACTGCACCAAGAAAAAAAAACATATTTTTATACCTAAAGCAATGAGCCGCAGTAAGTATCCAATTTTCTTTTATAATACTTGCTCCGCATGCATAATGTCCGTTGATGATTATTTGTGCGTGCCACGGCCAGGCACCGTATTTTGATTGAAATCCTTTAATAATGTAAGGTTCCAAATCGGCGTCAGGTAATCCACGTGTACCGCAAATGCTTTCAGTTTCTGTGGGTCACGCATATGAAACTAATGATTTGAAAATTCCAAAAACATAAATTGAATAAATTTAGGTTCAATATTATTAGATTAAAATAAGTGATTTAAAAACGCATTGGAAATTGCATTCACCAAATATTTAACCATTTACATACCGTTTTGCTTCGAAAGTTCGCAATGAAGTTTTACCACTAGGCCAGATGGACATAGTGAACTTAAAGGCATTAAATAATAAATTTAAAAAAAAATTACTATCATAATATTGAAAATCTCTAAAAAATGTTAAAACGTTAACATAGTTTTCAGATATCTCATAAATGGTAAATCTTGTATTTCAGTATTCGTTGTAATAAGAAATTTTCGCATTCTCTTTGATACTGGCTCTAAGGTAGTGTTTGAATAACGTCTGTTCATAGAAATAAAATAGAATGTGAGGAAAGGTTTTAATATGAATATTAAATGTTATTAACTATTCTTTTTATGCTCCAAAATATTAATCTAAAGTCGATGAAAAATAAAAGATAATCTATAATTGACCGAAGAAATAATATATGATCCCAGATTTTGTAATATTAAAAGGAAAAACAATTTTAATACAAAATTGCTTATTATTATTATTTTAAATCACTCGAATATAATTAAGTGATAAATGCCATAAAAATTTATTAGATTGTATTTTTAAAACCAAAAAAATTGATTATCGGCACCTGCCAATTTTAGCACAAACATCAAAACTCTGTCTTAGTTTCCAACCATGAGAGCAGATAAAATGATCTAACTCGCCCTCATACATTGCTGTGAGAAGGTCAGTATTTGATTCAATTTGAACTGTATTGTAAAATGACTTAGTAAAGGATATGGTATTTGTTTTTGAACATTTTACTATAAATATAAATATGATATAACTTCCGTACAGCAGCCTTGTTCATCGGAATAATCTGGACAGTGCACAAGGCCATCACATCTATGAATATGATCGACGCAGAAGTTTCTTCGTACGCATTTAAACTGACCTTCTATGCATTTTGTTCCTAGAAAAAATTTTATTTCGATAATATTAATCTTGAAAACAAATCACGAAACGAAATTAAATATTTATTCAATAATTCTATATTCCATAGTTTTTAAAATTACTGCATGACTGCGCTGCAAAGCCATCACATCTACGTGAATCCATAACGCAGTAGTTACTCCTTGCGCATTTAAAATGACCTTCTTTATCTTGAAAATAAATCACGAAAACAAATAAAATAATTCTATATTCCATTGTATATAAAATTACTGCAAGATTGCGCTTCATCGTCTCCATGTGGACAATCTTCTGTTCCATCGCAAAGAAAGTCCTTGTGTATGCAGCGGTCTTCATAACATTTAAATTCATGCTCGCTACAATTCCCCACTCGGGACTCGTTGACACCTGTAAAATTACAGTATTATCTAAACAAAATTACAATTTCCATTATAAATATAATTCATAATTATTATGTTGATTCAGAATAATGATTAACCTTTCGGTTCGTCTTTTGAGTAAACGTGCACGTCACATAGCACCATCCATCTTGGCCTTGCCCCGGTAAACTTTCTAATCGTGACCGAACTTCCGAGGTATGGCCTTTTACAAGTAATGTTTATTGCTCCTCCTAAAAACAATTTTGATTTTAAATCTTGAACCAGTATTTGGTCCAACACATACAGGACAAACTCACTTTCGCCAACTCTGTCATGAGGATATTCGGTATTACCGCATGTGTGTGTTTCATGGCGATCTTCCTCGTTTGAAACATATACGTACACGTGTTTTTTAGCAAATTGACCTAATAATGATGTTTTAGTAAACAACAACATTTAGCAAGGAGTCTTTTAACGATTTATAGATTTGTCATAATAATTCCATCATGACTCGAAGAAATTTGGTAGTTGTAGTAAGCCTGAGAGGTCATCATAGTATTAAGACGACATTAATTTCTAAGATAAACGTCTTAGACAATTTGTAATATTAAATGTAAAAGTATATATGGCATGCATTCCGAAGATTGGTAGGAATACCAGCAGAAAAAATAAATGTAGGTTTGAATTCATACACAAAATAATTAAGTATGTTATGGATTATTCTTTTGATTTTTGGGACTCACTACTAATATCCAGCAAATCGTTACGAAAGCCAATCTAAACATACCTGTGGAATTTGCCAAAAAATATATGGTCACATTAGTAACATAATAACTATCATCAAGAAGCACTCTCCACCAGGCAAATTCATTGCTAAAAGATCTGATTATGGTACAAGTGTCCAAATTTCCGTCTACTGAATAGTGAGATGTATTTTTGAAAAATACACCACTTTGTTCTGTTGGTCTATGCAAAGCCAAATTCACTGAAAGCAATTTAAGAAATTTGTCAATTTAGACTATTAGGAAAGGGAATTTCTAAATATCTATCAAACCTGTATTTAATGCAGCGTAAAAACGAACTTCACATAGAACGAGCATGCCCCTTAGAGGTCCCCTAAACCTCTCAATCATAACAAATTTGACAAAATGAGGATTTTTGCAGGTTAATTTAACATATCCCACTAAAAAAATTATAATATGAAAACATGCATTATATGATACTTTTAATATAATTGTGTACCTATAAAATTTATTCTTTATTACATGTCATCATGTCAAAATATTTATATGTAAATGAAATTACGCAACATATAAGGATTATGTGTAACAATTATCTAAATGTAACTCAACATTCTAAATAATGATTGCACTCACTAGGATCAATAGTTGCTTTTATAAATGTGGCGCATAAGGAATTCCGGATTCCATCCAATGATGGAGTTCTTCCAGCATAGAAATTCAGATTTTTTATGAAATCTCGATCTGGAATTAAAAGTCCTAAAACTAAATTTGAAATTGCAAAAGCAATTTTCTATCATAAAATTGTTAAAACAATATCTTAAAATTTATTAACAGTCAACGGTCATATATATTATAGTGTTACGTCTAATTAAATGCAGAATTTACAATTTTACAAACACGCATCAGATGCAACGAATATTTTAACATCCGTTATGTTATAAAGAGTGTCGAGTTCCAAAAGCCACCAAGAATTTTCTGCAAGTTCTGGTTCTGGATCGGTAATGGAACATGTCTCTGGGTTTCCATCGATTGCCAAACTAGAATTATGGTTCAAGAAAGAACGCCTTTGAGACGTACTTGAGTGAATCAAATTGACTGAAAGAAACAAATCAGATCATTAAAATGATGTACTTTCATTTAAATTGATAAATTGAACGTGGGTTTTTGTAATCTATTTCTTTTGTTTTAAGGCATTTGTTTGCTTATCATTATATTCTCTTTACTCTGAGTTTGGACGAAAATTCTTTCTCAAGGGGACATTTTGCAATTTTTTAAGTATTTTATAAAAATTCAGTTGAAATTATTTCATGCCTGGCATACGATTTCTTTTAAAAATTCATTACATATATCCATTCTATAATCATATCTGTAATTTATAATCATTATCATATCCATTCTATATTTACATTTGGAGATAAACACTTTTAAATTTAATTATATTAACTTCAACTTTTATTTACATTGTAAATTTTAAACTCACTCCGCACAACTGCTACGCTGTGGATTGACAAAATAATTACATAAAAATTACTCGAATGCATACTTTAAATTATAATTAAAGAAATCCTGTCAGAACTGTGAGGCCAACACATTTTGCTTTTATAAATGCTGCAAGTTATTGTGGAGTTCTTATCTCGTTTATTAAAATTGATGGATTAGTTCTGACAAACCCACATTAATTCTGAATTGTCGCCTTAGGGGAATATGTTGAATACGCTGTTCACTATTAATCAGCACTTCAATCAATTTTACCAATCGTAGAATTAAGTTTCAGACACTTAATTTCAACTTTGGTGAAATTGAAATTAGTTAACAAATAATTTAATTTATTTCCTTTGATGAAACTGAAGAATCACTGCTTTTACCGGGATTTCAAAGCAGAAATGATCAGACCGACTTAATGGTTCCCAAGCTTAATATCATGACTTAATGTACATTAGCATAGAAGAATATTATTTTGCAACCTACTGTGTAACTAGCGTTGGGCAATAATTACGAATCGTAATTCTTAATTTATTGTGTCACTACGACATTCCGAAACTATTGTAACCTCATTTAATGAGATGATTTCTCAGGACTCACGAAAACAAATTTGCTAATAAATCAAGCTTCCATAAAAGATATTTACTCAATATAATTTAATAACATTTCATTATTTGACCCAATTTAAGTCATTGGCACTTTTTTTACTGCACATAAACATTCGCAATAAACATTGGTTTATTTACTTTTGATATATATTCCAACATCTTTTAACGTTTTCGTAAATATGGTTATTGTGAAATTGAGAAAAATGAATTAATTAAGATTACAATGTAACACCACATTACGATGTATGTGACTGGAGGTATTATCGTTTACCTAGCTCTGCCGATTTCATATGTTGCTGTCAGTTCTTATTGAAATACTAAAAGAAATTTAATTGTTAAGAGAAAAAATTTTTTTTTTTAAATTAAAGACATCATCTATCGATAATTTTCTTTTTTAAAAAAATGTCATTCAAACTAAAATCACCTTTATTAATAAATAGCAAATAATTGTCGACTTTTGCAATAAGACTCATTGTGCATTGGCATTATAAATATATTTCATAATTATTATGTTGATTCAGAATAATGTTTAACCTTTTGTTTCGCCTTTTGAGTAAACGTGCACATCACATAGCACCATCCATCTTGGCCTTGCCCCGGCAAATTTTCTAATCGTGACCGAACATCCGAGGTATGGCTTTTTACAGGAAATGTTTATTGCTCCTCCTAAAAACAATTTTGACTTTGCATCTTGAACCAGACTTTGGTCCAGCACTCACATAACAAACTCACTGTGGTCAACTTTGTCATGTTGATATTCGGTATGACCGCCTGTGTGTGTTTCATACCGATCTTCCTCGTTTGAAACATATACGTACATGTTTTTTAGCAAATTGATCTAATAATGATGTTTTAATAACTAGCAAGGAGTCTTATAACGATTTATAAATTTGTCATAATAATTCCCTCTTGAGTCGGAGACATATGATAGTTATATTAAGCCTGAGAGGTCATCTAATTGTAATTGCTAAGTGTTATTTTTGGATTCTTACCTCATGATTTAAATTTGATGTATTAGTAACGATAAATTCACATTTATTTTGTACTCATTGAAATATGTTTATAAAATAAAAGTCTTAAATATAAGATTTTTAATGACAATTTAAGTACATATATATTAATCAAGTATATCTTCTCTATTAGAATGTCAATTATAGGTTTTCTTTGGGATAATGTAATTTATAACTGCTACAATTAATTTACGAATATCATGAAATTAAGTTTTAAATAGTTATGTTTGAACAAACATGATTAAACATTTAAAATGACATGTTTTTGTATTTATTGAAAATAAAATATTTAAGTTTGCTAAATTTGACCCAAATGTGCTTTATATTACAGTATATATCTGTCTTTGGAAAATCTTATATAGATCATTAATAATATTGCTTTCAAAATTTGATGCGTGCAAAAACTCCCGCTTTGAAATTCTAAAATAGCTTAAATATCATAGATTTAGTCAGAAAGTTTTAATGACTTGACCATCTGTCTAAATGAAAAGCCTTATAACCCTCGCTATTATCAACAACTTAAATTTATTAACATTCCAACAAAAAGGTCTCGAGAAATTTTCTTCTTCACACAATAACAGCCACCTCATTCCTCAATATTTCAACTATATTTCCTGATGGTGATCATAATTTCCAAGAATAGGTTATTAGTATGTTATATTTATTAAATCTCCAATACAAGTTCCTTTTTGATTTCAATACATCGTGCAATTCTAATTATTTATGTAGAACTTACTGACTTCGATATTTCGAGGCTACATGATATGTAGAGTGCACATGAGTGGGTTTCAAAATATTGTCGTTTGAAATAAATACGTTTGGAAGTTTTGAAGTATTTGACCAAGACCTTATCAATAATTCGATATATTGAGCTTTCAATTTAGATTAAACCAATCCATGATATCTTTTATCAATATATTATCAATATCTAGCACCACTAATTAATGACAATATTCAGGACAGATTTGATATATGATATATAAACATCAAATCATGATGCATATTTATATCACAGAACAACGTAAGCATCCTATTGTTGGATACTTGGTTCCAGATAGTTGAAGAATAATTAAAATTATATTGCTGATTTAGTAATTAAAGTACTTAAAGCAAATCCAAATCATTACATCAACTTATTTAAATTACTCATCGGCTATTGATGTAATGCTGGATAATTCAAATCAAACCTAAATTACATTGCACAAGAAATCTGAGTGAGTAGTACATCTGACAACTGTAATGGGCATTGTGTTCATAAGGATATCAAACTTTAATATTTGTAAAATATAAAAGAATATTCAATTTGGTCTTTAAATTAAGTTTGCATATTTTATAAAATACACAAAATAGGATTACTTCACAATGTTAAATTTCCTACTTCCCTCCTTCCCTTTCCTAAATTTAAAATCCAGGTCATACATTATAAAAAAATGAATTCCTCTCTCATGTTTAAATTTTATACAAATACAAGTAATGATTTTTATATTAAAGAATATTAGGACACTTATTTTGTAATTTTATGATAGAGAAAGATTCAATTGAAAATCCGAATATAAGATATTATTACAAAATATGTTGAAAGATGGAGTAGTGGTTTCATGCAAGCACCTCCGACATCTATTTTCAACCGTAAAGCTAATAAAATCGCAAACTCTTGTTAGTAATTCCATATCAAACATCAATTTACTTTAAAATTACCTTGATAAATGAAATTCAAATATGGATCCACTTTAGTAAAAAAGCTCAAAGCGCAACGTACACCTGATTTTTGCTGAGCAGTAGATGTAGTTATACCTATTAATGTCCATATTCTACGATCATTTTTACAGACGTAAGGACCACCACTATCCCCCTGAATTCGAATAAGGAATGGGTTCCAACCAACAATTCTATGTAAAGTTTATATATTTTAAATAAAACCTGGCAAATATTTACTCCACCAATTGTCGGAGATGAACCAGCACAAAATGTCTCAGGGGACACATAGCCCTTATAAAATTCAGGGCGTTCGGATCCCAGGTAAGATAATTCCATTAAACATTTCTTGTCAGTAAGTAAATTTAGTCTTCCTTCTTGCAAATATTTTGGTTTGGTACTATCTGCAATTTTTTTTATGAAATTCGATCATTTTCTTATTTACATCAAATACTTTACATACAATTATAAAATTATAGAGCGTTATAAAAAATTGAGTCACAAAAATTATCTACTTAAACTTTTCTTTACGTACCTCTATCAAAATGACCAAATCCAGTCGTTATGCAATATCGATAAGATGTAAGCATTTCTATGTCTAATTTTCTTCTAGGCAAACATACTGGCCTCACATGTTTTGAATAGATTATCGGTGACTTAAGTCTGATTAATGCTATGTCGTGATAAGATTCGACGTCATCCATATTATATTTTGGATGAATAATAACATGGGAAGCAGGAAGCGTTTTTCCACTAGGATCATCTCGTATAATTGTGTCAAACATAACGTAAATTGAACTAAAGTAACCCCTGTTTGTAGAATTAACAATATTTGTGACAATGAGTTGAAAGAAATCGAATCACATATCAATGTTCATTTATGAAACATTTCCAATAGCATTTATAAGTTCCTTAAAGCATTTCAAATTATTTTGGGAATGATTACATTTTTTGTTACATTAGATTCCGTAATGGTTACATTGAATCTGGAAAAGACGCAAATTCGTACCCAAAGCAGTGAGCCGAAGTAAGTATCCAATCTTCTTTTATAATACTTCCTCCGCATGCATACTGGCTGTCGACGAATACCTGAGCCTGCCATGGCCAGGCACCGTATTTTGATTTGTATCCGTTGATAATATAAGGTCTAGCATCGGCGTCAGGTAACCCACGTGTACCGCAAATGTTTTCAGTATCTGTGAGTCATATGAAACTATAAAGATCTAAAAAGATCTAACGGTTATGAATTCGTTTATTCAAAAAAAAAATTTGAAATATACACAGATCATGCCCAAAAAAAAAATCACAAATTCATCAATGGTTTATCCCAAGGGAATTTAATTCCCGTCTAGGGGATAGGCTAATTCATATTGACAAAGTTGAAGGGGCGTATGAAAGGGTCTTTACATAAATGATAAACTGAGATTAGGATGACAAAACTTCTAAACTTCTAAACACGATGGGAACAACGAACACCTGATAATGAGAGATGTAGATTAACCAGGGAGGTGCTGTGACAGAAGACCAAGGATAACGAAAAGAATGATGAATGATGAAGTGATGAGGAAATGTGCGGTTCAACAACTGGAGAGAATGTGTTTTTTAAGAAGGGATTTAAATAGAGAGGAACTGTTTAAAGAAGTAAGGGATAATGGCAGAGAAGAGAACAAAAATGGACCTTTACAACATATGGAGAATTTTTTGAAGGTGGTACGGGAAAATTCAGATCTAAATTGATTGGATGATCTAAGATTGTAAGAGTGGATATCTGAGGATTTGGAAAGCATATTACCAAAGGCAGAAGGCAGCAAGTTAAGTTCATAATTATACATGAAGAGGCAAGTTTGGAATTTATTGATCTGATAAATATTCAAAAAACCATTTGAAATGAAGAAGTCCTTTGTGTGAGCACGTGGATGGAGGCGAAACATAATCCTGATTATTCTTTTTTGAAGAGTGAGTAGATGGGTGAGTTTAGAGGGATAGCTGGATGCCCAAGTTATATTACAATAGATGAGATAGGGATAGATTAATGAATAGTACAGCATAGTAAGAATTTTTCTATCAACAAATGAACTGATTTTTGATATGACTCCAATATTTTTTGAAATTTTGGTGGCAACATAATTGATGTGTAAAGACCAGTTTAATTTCTCATCGATAATAATGCCGAGGAATTTGGTGGACGTAACATGTTTAATCTGAAGGTTGTTAATGCTTGGTTGAATGATATGAGTTCTATCCTTGTTCTTTGAGCAAAACAGCATAAAGTTTGTTTTTTCAATATTTAAAGATAACTTATTGGCGCGAAACCATATGTCAACATTAGTTAACTCCCTATTAATGGTAATAATCAATTCATTAAGATTTTTGCCAGAGGCAAATACATTAGTGTCATCCGCAAATAACAAAAATGAAAGCAAAGATGAGGAATTGTGTAGGTCGTTAATATAAATGATAAATAGTAAAGGACCAAGAATAGAACCTTGAGGAACCCCACAAGTTACGTCACTGAACAACGATCTAGACCCATTAAATTCTGTCAATTGTTTACGACCCGCCAAATAACTTGCAAACCATTTCAAAACGCAGCCACGCAAGCCATAATAATAGAGTTTTGACAAAAGTATTTCATGATTTACGGTGTCAAATGCTTTAGATAGGTCAAGAAACACACCAATGGTGAACTCACCACGGTCTAGAGCGTCAGCGATTCTGGAATGAAGTAACAACAAAGGCATATATGTGGAGTGATTTTTTCGAAATCCGAATTGTTTGTTGTTAAGGAGACTGAACTTTGATAAGAAGATTTCCACTCGACGATATACTGCCTTTTCAAAAATTTTAGAAAAATATGGCAGGATTGAGATAGGTCTGTAATTGCAGATCTTGTTCAAATCACCAGATTTATGCAATGGAATCACTTTGGCCAATTTTAAGTCATCAGGAACATTCCCCGTTAACAAAGAACAATTAATTAGAGAGCTGAGGGTGTCCGAGATCAATGAGATGAATTCACCAGCAATGCAAGGATCAACACCATCAAGACCACAACTATGGGAGGTCTTCAATTCTTTGACTATTTGAATGATCTCATCTGCCGAAACAGGGAAAAAAAACATTGTGGGGGTGGAAGATCTCGTGAGGAATTTATCGAAGGACTTGGATGAAGGAATGATTTTCTTTGCCAAGTTTGGTCCAAGATCGGAAAAATATTTGTTGAATTTTTCGGCTATTGCAATTGGAGAGTTTATTTCGCACCCGTCGTCCGAGTAAAATATGTCGGGAGCTATAGCTGGTTTGCTCCCTCTAGACAAAATACTTTTTATGATATTCCAAGTACCCTTTGGATTTCCTTGATGACTCTGGAATCTTGATGAGAAGTGTTGACGAATTATGGCCTGCTTGATAGTTTTGAATTTGTTTCTGTAATTTGAGAATTTGATTTTATTTTCTGGAGTTGGATTCTTTAGATATGTCTTGTACAGATTTCTTTTTACTTTACAAGATTTTAGGAGAGCAGGGGTCATCCATTCCTGTCTTTTCATTCCCGATCGGGAGCCGACGATTTCCAAGGGAAAACAATGATTATATAGATTTTGATATTTCGATATAAAAAGTTGATAGGCGTGAGATATATTTTGGGATTCACACTCTATGGTCACATCGGACCAATCCTCCGCAGTCAAGCTTTCTTTAAATTTCAGTTTAGCTTGTTTATCCTGTCTTCTGCGCAGCATTGGGAGCTCCACTATTTTTACAATCTCATGCAGTTTAATATTGATATAGAGAGGGAGGTGATCCGAAATGTCATCAATAACTATTTTGGGAAAGCATTTGCTGAGGGAGATATTTGTGAAGATATTGTCTATGAGAGTGGCAGATGAGGGTCCAATTCTTGTGGGTTTGAGGAATGCAGGCATCATGAGAAAAGAGTGGAGGATGTTTAAAAATTCATTGGTGGGTTGACTGCTTTCAATTGCTAATAGGTTAATGTTAAAGTCGCCCATTATTATTGCCTTTCTGTTGTCTTTGATCGTGTAAGAAAGGAATTCTGAAAATTCTTTGTTAAAAAATTTTAAGCTGTTTCCAGGTGGGCGATAGATAATGGCTACAACAATGTTCTCTCCTCTGCGTTGGCTGATTGAAATTAGAAGATATTCAAAACTTTCAAATTTCCAGTCACTCGTGTCAATGAGATTAAATTTGATGTTGTCTTGGAGAAAAAAGCCAACGCCTCCTCCTAGGCTCCGTTCCCTGTTTTTCGAAACAAATCTGTAACCATTAATAGCAGGTGCAGGATCACTGTCTTTCAGCCATGTTTCACTGACACCCAGGATCTCTGCATGACAAGAAGACAACAACAGTTCCACTTCCTGGAGTTTATTTGAGATGCTTCTGCAGTTTATATGCATCAAAGAAAAGTCTGATTTACATAATTGGGCCATATCTTTGGTTGTGACATAATTTGAAACCTCGTAAAACTCCGGCAAGTATGCATCCGGGTCAGATGAAGAAAAATCAAAATCCGCCATTTTTCATACTTTCTTGGTACTTGTTGATGAATCTACAGTCTTTCCAGACAAAGAATGCATTATAAGACTTATATCATCCAAAACTGTTGAAACATAGTCTAAATTGCCGGGGTTAATAATGGAGACGAATGAAACTGAAAATAAATCTTCTAGAAACAAAAACCCCAAGATGAGAGGAAAAGAAAAATAAACCACAGACATCGACTAGATGAGGTTAGTATTTCTCCAAATCCATGAGGTTGTGAACTCGAGTTGGCCCCGAGTTTTCACTTCTCTTGAAATAAACTTGACCACTCCATGTCCATGTCGATGATAACTTTTTATCCTTTACAAGTCTCCTGGCTTTGGCAAAGATCTCTGAGTTTGACTTGGTTAAGTGCTCGTTGATGTAAATCTTTGACGATTTGTCTTTGTGCAGGGATTTTCTCAGAGCAAGTACTCTGTCTCTGACCATCTTTGAGGCGAAGGTGACAACTATTGGACGAGGTCCACTTTTGCTGGGGATCCTGTACCCAGAGTGAATGTCGCTCTCTGAAATGTCTACGCCGAGTTTTGACTTGCAGCAATTGATAACTGCCCGGACTGTGTCTCTTCGATTAATACCTTGATCCCGACTTGGCTTCTCGCCTGAGGAAGTAGCGACCACCTCGGCCAAAGAGGCATCAGGTATTCCGTGGAATACCAGATTGTTGGCTCTCAGCTGGGTTTCGACTGCGTCTATCCTCGCCTTTAGGCGATTGTTTTCCTCGCTGAGCTCGCTCACCCTTCCAATCAATGCATTCATTTCCTCCTTGACCGCAGATTTAACCAGTCCAGGCATCTCCTCTCTGATCAACTCCCTTATAGACTTCAAAATCTTTGCCTTGATTTTGTCAGCTAAATTATCAATTGTGGCCTCTTCGAATTCCTCGCATTTTACGTTCTTTCGTGACATTTTACAGGGGAGTGTCGTGAGTACTAAACAATGGAACAAACGAAGGCCATGCAAAACAAACACTTGTCTCGAAAATTTAAGCACCGGCAAGAAGCGAAAAACGACGACGAGTCAAACAATATAACTTTTATCGAGTTTTTTCAAAGAAAAACACCAGAAAAAACCGAATTAGTAGCAAGCCACAACATTTGACCCTTCCCACTCGCTCGCTCGCTCCTGTTTTTTCTAAATTGCACAAATATGAATTGAATAAAGTCAGTTCAGTATTACAAAATTTAAATAGATGATTTGAAAACTATTTAACTATCTATGTACCGTTTAGGTTACTGAGCTCACAATGAAGTTTTATCACATGACCAGATTCACACCGCTTACTTAAAAAGTGTAAATATTAAATTAATGAAAAAATTTCAAAGTTTTTGAAAATATCAAAATAAATATTCAAACGAAACATAGTTTTGAAGTGTCTCATAAATGGTACATCTTCTTTGTCAATTTTCCTTTTAACAAGAAATTTTTTCATTTTATTTGATATTGCTTCAAAGGAAGTTTCTGAATAATGTCTGTTAATGCAAATAAATAACATTAGTATATGAGGCAGTTCTTTATTCTCAATATTAAAATGCTATTAACAATTGTTTTTAATGGTGCAAAATATGACTATAAAGTCTTAACGCTGAAAAATAAAACTTAATCTGTAATAAAGAAAGAAATAATATATGATCCCAGATTTTGTAACAGCAAAAGGAAAAATAATTTTAATACAAAATTGCTTAATATCGTCTTAAATTACTCTAATATCATATGCAATTAACTGATAGTTGCATTAAAATTGATTGAAATTTATTTGTTAAACCAAAATAAAGATTATCGGACCCTGCCTAAGAAATACACTGGCCGATACACACCAGGTTGCCCGGAAAAATATAGGCGTTAATAGCGATCAAGCCAAAGCGAGATACGATAGGCAAGCCAATGATATAAGCTTTAAAGAAAATGAACTAGTCTGGCTATACAACCCCCAACGAAAAAAAGGGAAGTCGCCAAAGTTAGAAAAAGATTGGGAAGGACCATACCGAATCATAAAGAAAATAAACGACGTGGTATACCGCATACAGAAATCAGCAAGGACTAGAATGAAAGTGGTCCACAGCAATCGATTAGCAAAATATCACGGAGAAACAGAACAGCCTGTTCGGGACGAACAGATTTAAGGAGGGGGCAATGTTGGATCCCTGACATTAATTAATTAATTAATTAATTAATTAAGTTTAGTTAATATTCAGAATCTTTTATTTCGAAGTCGTATCTAGCGATTCGAGTCATTAGGCAGTTCCGTCGGGACAAGCAATCGACCAAATCGTCCAGCCGTATTTGCCATTAGTTAAATCCAATAAAGATATCCTTACGTTAATTAATTCATCAGACCCCGGGTTACAACATTGGTGTCAGGAGTGGGATTTAACGTCGTAAAGGGATATCGATTCACTAAAGGTAAAGACAGCGAGTTTCAACGACAGAAATGGGACCTAAGATACTGGACGAGTTGCGCGTTTTCGATTTAAAACGGGAACTAAGAAATCGAGGCCTGGATGCAAATGGTCTAAAAGCCGAACTACAAGAACGGCTCGAGAAATGGCTTTTGGAAAATAATCATGATCCATCAGAGTATGGGTTTGAGGATCCAAAAAAGAAAGAAAATTCTGAAGCCCTTCAGTCAGCTATAAATGTTTTGCGGTCAGATATGAAATGCGACATTAATGATTTGCGGTCGGATATGAAATCCGATATAGCCAACTTCCAGGTAGCCATGGATGTTTTACGGGAGCAGGTAAAGACAGACGTAGCCAAATTCCAGACATCCATGGATGTTCTGCGGGAAGAGGTAAGAACTGATGCAGCCAAATTCCAGACATCCATGGAAGAGGTAAAAACGGACGTAGCCAACCTCAGATCATCCAAGGAGATGGCCGACCTGAGAAAGGTTAAAGCAGAATTAGATGCACTAAAAGAAGAGCAGAGGAGGGAAATAGAGAAGTTTAAAAAATACAATGAATCGAAAACAGAGACATATGGAAGAGAGAAAACGACAAGACCACCATTATTCGACGGACAAGGGCCATGGGCAGTGTTCAGACATCATTTTGAAACTGCCGCTGAACGTAACAAGTGGACCGAAGAGGAAAAAGCAACAGAACTGATAATGGTACTGCGAGGAAGGGCAGCCGAGCTTTTGCAAACAATGCTCCACTGTAAAGCCTATTCAGAAATAGCAGAAGCAATGGAAAGAAGATTTGGGAATGGCCACATGCTGGAAGTACATAAAAACGAATTAAAGAACCGTACGCAAAAACAGGGCGAATCACTCCAAGAATTAGAAGCTGACGTCAGAAGGCTCGCATACTTAGCCCATCCAGGATAGTCAACGGATTTCATTGAAAACATTATAACTGACGCCTTCGTTGATGGGATAAGGGATGCGGAAACCAAAATGGCACTAAAATTTCATGGAATAAAGGCCAGCCATGAAGCATTGGCGTTTGCAATCTCCATGGAAGCGGCAAGAGCCTCAATCCAAAAAAGCTTGAATGTAAAGAAAATTGAAGCTCAGGAAGACAGAGGCAAGGAGAAAGATAAAGATAATGACAAAGACAGAGAGATGATTACAAAAATAGCTCGACAAATCAATGACCTCAGCAAGCCCCAAAGAAACTTAAGATTCCAGGTAGTAGATAGAAGACCAAGGTGCTTCAGGTGCAACAAGCCTGGCCATTTAGCCCGAGAATGTAGAACGACCTTCTCCAAAAATCGGCAGTACTGGAGAGAGCCCTATAAATCAGAAAAACCTGAAGCTACTAATTTTAAGGGGCAAAGATCGTTTCAGCAAACTCGAAATGCCCCACTCGTCTTTCACGTTACAGCATTAGGAAAAGGATCATCACTAGAGGTTAAAGGGAAAATTGGAGGGAAAGAATATAATCTTGTAATAGACACAGGGGCATCTACTTCTATTGTCCAACCAAAGTTGGCAAGAAACAGTAAAGTAACGACCAACAACTACAAGCTAAAAACAGCCACCGGAGAATTAGTGCCAGTTCAAGGAACCACAACTATTACAGTGGATTTAGCCCGATTGATCTTCGACTGCTCCTATACCAAATTTTGTATAGTCGCCTTCTAGCCCGCCCCAAATTAAGCTTTCCGACTGTGCCGGGATGGTCTCGTTTTGTAATACTTTTACAAACGTGTCTTTGACTTCCGTACCTCCGTAGTGTAGAGGAATCTCCATCGTTCCTTGTTGAAGGATGCCGCCTTTCATGTCAATGGAAATTCCGTAACGTCGCATGAAATCCAATCCAAGTATACATTCATCTGTGATATTGGCTATCATGAATTCTTGTTTGAATGACTTGCCTCCTAAATCTACTGTAATAGCTGTAGTTCCCTGGACTGGCACTAATTCCCCTGTGGCTGTTTTTAGCTTGTAATTTTTGGCTACGGTTATTTTACTGCATTCTGCTAACTTCTGTTGGATAATGGATGCAGATGCCCCTGTGTCTATTACCATATTGTATTCATTCCCTCCTATTTTCCCTTTAACTCCCAGCGATGATTCTTTCCCTAGTGCTGTAACATGAAAGATGAGTGGGGCATTTCGAGTTTGCTGAACCGATCTTTGCCCCCCAAAACCGGTAGCTTCTAGTTTTTCCTGATTGTACGATCTTCCCCAGTACTGTTGTTTTGGGGGAAATGTCGTTCTGCAATCTCGGGCTAAATGGCCAGGCTTGTTACATCTGAAGCACCTTGGTCTTCTATCTACTTCTTGGAACTTTGGTTTTCCTTGAGGTTTGCTGAGGTTGTTGATTTGTTGGGCTATTCTTCTAATTATCTCACTGTCTTTATCATTGTCTTTCTCCTTGTCTTTGTCTTCCTGTGCTTCAATTTTCCTTACATTCAAGCTGTTTTGGATTGAAGCTCTTGCCGCCTCCATTGAGATTGCAAACGCCAATGCTTCGTGGCTGGCCTTCTTTCCATGTATTTTTAATGCCATTTTTGTTTCCACATCCCTTATTCCATCAATGAAGGCGTCAGTTACAATGTTTTCGATGAAATCTGTTGACTGCCCTGGATGGGCTAGGTATGCGAGCCTTCTGACATCAGCATCTAATTCTTGGAGTGTTTCGCCCTGTTTTTGCGTACGGTTTTTCAATTCGTTTTTATGTACTTCCAGCATGTGGCCATTCCCAAATCTTCTTTCCATTGTTTCTGCTATTTCTGAATAGGCTTTACAGTGGAGCATTGTTTGCAAAAGCTCGGCTGCCCTTCCCCGTAGTACCATTATCAGCTCTGTTGCTTTTTCCTCTTCGGTCCACTTGTTACGTTCAGCGGCAGTTTCAAACTGATGTCTGAACACTGCCCATGGCCCTTGTCCATCGAATAATGGTGGTCTTGTCGTTTTATCTCTTCCATATGTCTCTATTTTCGATTCATTGTATTTCTTAAACTTCTCTATTTCCCTCCTCTGCTCTTTATGCTGTTTTGCTCAAAGAACAAGGATAGAACTCATATCATTCAACCCAGCATTAACAACCTTCAGATTAAACATGTTACGTCCACCAAATTCCTCGGCATTATTATCGATGAGAAATTAAACTGGTCTTTCCACATCAATTATGTTGCCACCAAAATTTCAAAAAATATTGGAGTCATATCAAAAATCAGTTCATTTGTTGATAGAAAAATTCTTACTATGCTGTACTATTCATTAATCTATCCCTATCTCATCTATTGTAATATAACTTGGGCATCCAGCTATCCCTCTAAACTCACCCATCTACTCACTCTTCAAAAAAGAATAATCAGGATTATGTTTCGCCTCCATCCACGTGCTCACACAAAGGACTTCTTCATTTCAAATGGTTTTTTGAATATTTATCAGATCAATAAATTCCAAACTTGCCTCTTCATGTATAATTATGAACTTAACTTGCTGCCTTCTGCCTTTGGTAATATGCTTTCCAAATCCTCAGATATCCACTCTTACAATCTTAGATCATCCAATCAATTTAGATCTGAATTTTCCCGTACCACCTTCAAAAAATTCTCCATATGTTGTAAAGGTCCATTTTTGTTCTCTTCTCTGCCATTATCCCTTACTTCTTTAAACAGTTCCTCTCTATTTAAATCCCTTCTTAAAAAACACATTCTCTCCAGTTGTTGAAACGCACATTTCCTCATCACTTCATCATTCATCGTTCCTTTCGTTATCCTTGGTCTTCTGTCACAGCACCTCCCTGGTTAATCTACATCTCTCATTATCAGGTGTTCGTTGTTCCCATCGTGTTTAGAAGTTTTGTCATCCTAATCTCAGTTTATCATTTATGTAAAGACCCTTTCATACGCCCCTTCAACTTTGTCAATATGAATTAGCCTATCCCCTAGACGGGAATTAAATTCCCTTGGGATAAACCATTGATGAATTTGTGATTTTTTTTTGGGCATGATCTGTGTATATTTCAAAAAATTTTTTTTTGAATAAACGAATTCATAACCGTTAAAGATCAATCGGGCATTGGCCAAGGACTACTAATAGGACGAGCACTAGTCAAGCTGAACACCGGCAGAGTTCCACTGAGGGTAATGAATCTATGTGACCAGGAACAACAGATCAAAGCAGGAACACCTATCGCACTTTGCAGGAACGTGGAACGCATATTAACATTAGATGGTAGTGGAAATAAGCATATCAAAAGGGATACCATGTCTAAACCATTAATGGACAATCTCCTGAAAGATTTAGACAAAACTCTACAAAAAGAAGATTATCAACAAGCGAAAAATCTGCTTAGCGAATTTCAGGATATAATGGCTGAACAAGACAGCCCTTTGGGTAGGACTAACCTCGTGCAACATCAAATAAATACGGCCGGTGCTAAACCCATTCGACAAAACCCCCGTCCACTTCCTTTAGCTACAAGAGCAAACGCCAAGGAAATGATAAAAGAAATGCAAGACCAAGGGGTTATTGAACCGTCAAATAGCCCCTGGAGCTCACCGGTGGTACTCGTTAAGAAGAAAGATGGATCACTTCGTTTTTGTGTCGACTATAGAAAGCTGAACGAAATGACACTTAAGGACAGCTACCCCTTACCTAGAATCGATGATACTTTAGACACTCTCTCGGGATCAAAAATTTTTTCCACATTAGATCTCAAAAGTGGTTACTGGCAAGTGGAGTTACATCCTGACGATAAGGAAAAAACGGACTTCTCGACAAGTGAAGGATTATGGCAATTCACTGTCATGCCGTTCGGGCTATGCAATGCCCCCGCGACGTTTGAAAGATTAATGGAACATATACTAAGGGGACTCAATTGGAAAGTATGCCTGGTATATTTGGATGACATAATTGTTGTCGGAAAAACATTTGGAGAACATTTAAACAACCTCCGAGAAGTATTTAGTAGGATTAGAGAGGCAGGCATGAAACTGAGTCCAAAGAAATGCTCACTCTTTAAAAAAGAAGTCAAATACCTTGGCCATATCGTATCTTCTGAAGGTGTTAGTACAGATCCAGATAAAGTCGAGGTAGTAAAAAATTGGCCTGTACCCAAAAATATCCAGGAACTTCAAAGCTTCTTAGGACTTTGTACCTATTACAGACGATTTATTGCCAACTTTTCAAACATCGCAAAAAGCCTTCATGAGCTTACTGTAAAAGGCAAACCATTTATCTGGAACGACAGCTGTGAGAAAGCATTTGATGATCTGAAAGAAGCTATGACAACGGCACCGATCCTGGCATATCCTATTCCCGGATTACCTTTTATCCTCGATACAGATGCCAGTAACTATGGAATCGGGGCAGTTCTTTCCCAGCTAGTTGAAAATGAAGAAAAAGTTCTAGCATTTTATAGCCGTTCACTGTCTAAAGCGGAAAGGAACTATTGCGTGACCCGGAGAGAATTATTAGTAGCAGTAGAATCCATGAAACATTTCCAGAAATATCTTTTGGGCCAGCCGTTTTTGCTAAGAACGGATCACGCCTCCCTGAGGTGGCTGTTAAACTTTAAAAACCCAGAAGGTCAGATGGCGAGGTGGATTGAAAGACTACAGGGTTTTCAGTTCAATATTGAACACAGGAGAGGTCAAATACACAACAACGCTGATGCGCTATCACGACGTCCTTGTCCACTTAACTGCAGACACTGCAACAACGCAGAGAAAAAACAGGAAACCGAAGAATGTCGACAAATTCGTATCACGGCTCCCGAACCCTGGACGGAAGGCGGGTTACGAGATCTACAATTAAGAGACGAAGCACTTGCACCCATACTACAGTGGATGGAGGCCGGGGTGAAACCAGATTGGCAACAGATAGCGGAGCACGGAGAAGTTACTAAGTCCTATTGGGCACAGTGGGATTCCTTGAGAATTAGTAATGGACTCCTACATAGGAAGTGGGAAACAGAGGATGGCACCGACTATCACCTTCAAATAGTACTTCCGAGATCTTGCGTCTCTGAGGTGTTACAAGAATTCCATAACGGAACCTCAGGTGGACACCTAGGAGTGAATAAAACTATCAGGAAGGTGAGGGAGAGGTTTTACTGGTTGCACTACAAACAAGACGTTGAGGAGTGGTGTAGAAATTGCAATAATTGCGCAACCAGTAAAGGTCCTCAAAAGAAGACTAAAGGTCTAATGCAACCTTATAATGTGGGAGTACCTTTTGAAAGAATAGCTTTGGATATTGCCGGACCATTCCCTGCATCAAAGAAGGGAAATCGGTACATATTAGTGATCAGCGATTACTTCACCAAATGGACTGAAGCGTTTGCACTGCCAAATCAGGAGGCGGAAAATGTAGCTGATGCTCTCGTAAATAATTGGATTAGTCGATTCGGGGTGCCATTAGAGTTACATTCGGACCAAGGAAGGAATTTCGAGTCGAAAATATTTCAAGAGCTATGCGAAAACCTTGGAATCCATAAGACAAGAACCACTGCATTACATCCACAACCGGACGGTATGGTCGAGAGTTTTAACAGGACCATGGAACAGTATTTGTCAAAAATGGTAAGTGAACAGCAAGATGACTGGGAAAGATACCTGCCGCTTTTCCTTATGGCCTACCGGACAGCCGTGCATAAAACAACAGGAATCAGTCCATCGAAAATGACATTCGGGAGGGAGATTCGTCTTCCTGCCGATATGATGTTCGGAAGAGCAGAGGAACCTAAGTCGGCATGTGACTACGTTTCAAGCCTAAGAAATACACTGGCCGATACACACCAGGTTGCCCGGAAAAATATAGGCGTTAATAGCGATCAAGCCAAAGCGAGATACGATAGGCAAGCCAATGATATAAGCTTTAAAGAAAATGAACTAGTCTGGCTATACAACCCCCAACGAAAAAAAGGGAAGTCGCCAAAGTTAGAAAAAGATTGGGAAGGACCATACCGAATCATAAAGAAAATAAACGACGTGGTATACCGCATACAGAAATCAGCAAGGACTAGAATGAAAGTGGTCCACAGCAATCGATTAGCAAAATATCACGGAGAAACAGAACAGCCTGTTCGGGACGAACAGATTTAAGGAGGGGGCAATGTTGGATCCCTGACATTAATTAATTAATTAATTAATTAATTAATTAAGTTTAGTTAATATTCAGAATCTTTTATTTCGAAGTCGTATCTAGCGATTCGAGTCATTAGGCAGTTCCGATCGGGACAAGCAATCGACCAAATCGTCCAGCCGTATTTGCCATTAGTTAAATCCAATAAAGATATCCTTACGTTAATTAATTCATCAGACCCCGGGTTACAACAATATAAATTCTATAATCTTATCTATAATTTATAATCATTAGAAACACTTTTATTTCGGATTAATTTAAATTAATTAGATTGTTTTTATTAAATTTAATTTTATTAAATTCAACTGTTATTAAAATTGTAAAATCGAAACCCACTCCGCACAACTGCTACGCTGTGGATTGACAAAATAATTACATAAAAATGACTCGAATGCATACTTTAAATTATAATTTTAATTAAAGAAATCCTGTCAGAACTGTGAGGCCAACACATTTTGCTTTTATAAATGCTGCAAGTTATTGTGGAGTTCTTATCTCGTTCATTAAAATTGATTGATTAGTTCTGATGAACCCACATTAATTCTGAATTGTCGCGTCTAGGAGAATATGTTTAATCCGCTGTTCATTATTAATCAGCACTTCAATCAATTTTATCAATCGTAGAATTACGTTTCAGACACATAATTTCAACTTTGGTGAAATTGAAATTAGTTAACAAATAATTTAATTTATTTCATTGGATGAAACTGAAGAATTACTGCTTTTACCGGGATTTCAAAGCAGAAATGATCAGACCGACTTGATGGTTCCCAAGCTTAATACCATGACTTAATGTACATTAGCATAGAAGAATATTATTTTGCAACCTATTGTATAACTTGCGTTGGGCGATAATTACGAATCGTAATTCTTAATTTATTGTGTCACTACGACATTCCGAAACTATTGTAACCTCATTTAATGAGATGATTTCTCAGGACTCGTAAAAACAAATTTTCTTAATAAATCAAGCTTCCATAAAATGTTATTTTCTCAATGTAATTTAATAACATATTGTTGGATCCCTGGATCCAGATAATTAAAGAATATTTTAAATTATATTGCTGATTAATTAATTTAGTAATTAATTAAATTGATTGGCAATATAATTTGATAATTAATTAGTGGGTATTATTCAGAGTCTTTTGTTATGAATCTCGACAAATAGAGTTAACTCGAAAAAGCTGAGCGATAGTAAGAGAAACAGCAGATTCCAAGACTTAGACAATTGAGCATTGTACATTTTCCAAGCCATCTGAACACGTTCAATAAACCTGACCTTCTACAATTAGTTTGAGGACCCCGGGTTATTACAATATTTATGTTTAAGTGTACTAAAATCATTGTTTAAATTGTAAATGTTTTTGATTATTTTGTTCAATTTATCTTAGTTTTCATTTAATTAAGCTTAAAATTACTACGCAAAACTGCTACAGTGTGTATTGACAAAATATTTCATAAATATGTCTCGAATACATTCTCTTTATTCTGATTAAATTTATTGATATTGTTGGATCCCTAGATCCAGATAATTGAAGAAAAATTAAAATTATGTTGATGATTAATTAATTTAGTGATTATTTAATTTTTTGGCAATATAATTTGATATGATTGATTAAAGTCTTTGGTTATGAATTTCGACAAATAGTGTTGTCTCGAAAAAGCTGAGCGATAGTAAGAGAAACAGCAGATTCCAAGACTTAGACAATTGAGCATTGTACATCTTCCAAGCCATCTGAACACGTTCAATAAACCTGACCTTCTATAATTAGTTTGAGGACCCTGGGTTATTACAATATCAATTGGGGAGTCGGTGCAATTCCTAGTATTTATGTAGAACTTACTGATGCCAAGTTCGATATTTCGAGGCTACATGTTATGTAGAGTGCACATGAGTGCGTTTCAAAATATTGTCGTTTGAAAAAAATACGTTTAGAAATTTTGAAGTAGTTGATCAAAATCTTATCAATAATTTAATTGCCAATAGTTTGATATATTGAGCTTTCAATTCAGATTATGCCAATCCATGATATCTTTTACCAATATATTATCAATATCTAGAACTACTAATTAATGACAATGTTCAGGACAGATTTTATATATGATGAAAACATAACCATATACTCTCCAACGGAACTCAAATTATGATGCCTATTAATGTCACAGAACAACGGAAGCATCCTATTGTTGGATCCCTGGATCCAGATAATTAAAGAATAAAAGAATTAAAGAATTAAAGAATAATTAAAATTATATTGTTGGATCCATAGATCCAATAAATTGAAGAATAATTGAATTAAAACATAGCACCTGTTCAATTACTAAAATAGAATTTTAATTAAAGAATTAATTTTTAGAATTTTTATTGGTATGAACAGACGATATACAAACACTACCTTAAAGCCAACATCAAATAGAATGCGAACATTTCTAACTAAAAGGAATATTGAAAGAGAAGATTTGCCATTTATGAGATATCTGAAAACTATGTTAACGTTTTAACATTTTTTCAGAGATTTTCAATAATATCAGAATAACTTTTTTTAAAATTTAATATTTAATGCCTTTAAGTTCACGATGTCCATCTGGCCTAGTGGTAAAACTTCATTGCGAGCTTACTGAGAAAAACGGTATGTAAATGGTTACAGTTTTGGTAAATTCACTTTATAAAGCGTTTTTAAATCACTTATTTTAATCGAATAATATCGAACCTAAATTTATTCAATTTATATTTGTGGAATTTTCAAATCATTAGTTTCATATGCGTGACCCACAGAAACTGAAAGCATTTGCGGTACACGTGGATTACCTGACGCCGATTTTGAACCTTATATTATCAATGGGTTTGAATCAAAATACGGTGCTTGGCCATGGCACGCACAAATAATCATCGACGGACAATATGCATGCGGAGCAAGTATTATAAAAGAAAATTGGATACTTACTTCGGCTCATTGCTTTGGGTATAAATATACGCTTTGTTTTTCTTGATTATAAAGTTCAACGTAACTAAAATATAATCATTCCAAAAGTAAAATTGTTAAATACAGTTATTCTGTTGAACTTATTGCAATTAATGCAATTAGAATTTTTTCAAAGTACGATGATATGTGGTTGAATTTGCTTCAACTTTTTGTTCCATACATTGATATCCTTCAAGGAATGGTAATTTTAGATCAGTTCACGTTATGATTGATACAATTATTCGAAATGATTCCAGTGGAAAAATACTTCCTGCTTCCCATCTCATTACTCATCCAAGATATGATAAAGAAGACCCTGATTCTTAACACGACATAGCATTACTCAGAGTTAAGTCACCGATAATCTATTCAAAACATGTGAGGCCAGTTTGTTTGCCTAGAGGAAAATTAGACACGGAAATGTTTATGTCTTATCGATATTGCTTAGCGACTGGATTTGGTCACATTGATAGAAGTATATATGTAGACATGTTTTGCATAGAATTTCTATAACTGTCAGTTCAAAAATTTTTGTAGCAATCCGTAATTTTATATGTCTGTAATATATATTTGAATGCATGAAATCTATCTTCTATATAAATAAAAATGCAATGTATGCTTGTATCATGTAAATGTTCTCGGAAAGTACTTAACCAATTGCTTTGAAATTTTGAAACGTCATAATGTTCGATTAGAGGAGTGTTTTTTATATAGGTTTCATATATAAGCCACAACTATATCATGTAAGAATACGCTTTTTTCGAAAATTCTGCCATCTTGCCATGGACATGAAAAAAGGCGAACATTTAATTTTTTATTTCATTTCCTTATAAATAAAAATTAAATTTAAAAACGCATTTTAAAATTAAAATTAATTAAAATAATTAATGTCATTAATTTAATATAATTTAAAATAAAATAATCTGATTCTGTGTCAATTGAATGACATTGGTCTAAGCAGTTCGAATTTCCTTTTTTGCTTCCTCCTGAAACGTTTATTTGTGAATTACATATAATTAGTCCAAGCAGTTCGAAATCAGTCTAAATTAATCCGTCAAAATAATTTTTAATATTTTTATTTCATTTCTTTATAATCTTCTATATAAATAAAAATGCAATGTGTGTTTGCATCAAATGAATGTTCTCTGAAAGTTCTTGACCAATTGCTATGAAATTTTGGCACACCGTAGAAATCGATTAGATGAGTGTTTTTACATAGGTTTCATATAAATATCATTAAATGATATTAAATTAATCTTTGGTTTGTTTCCTTTAGAAACTATTAATGCTGATCAAACTAAGCATTGTGAATTTGTAAAAATAAAAATAAAGTTTGCGAAAGTCTTTATGCCAAGGCCAATTGCGAAATTAAAATTACGGCCGAACTTCTTGGGTTTCACCTGTGCGAAAGTGGTCCCAATAAATTTATTGAAAGAAATTCAAAGAATACAAAAGACAACTATTATAACACATATATCCTGTGCCAAACCATCAGAGATCAAGGAAAGCCAATAAATGTTCTGCGACAAAACTTGAAGGAAATAAACACTCTCCGTCCAAAAGCTGGAAGAAAGTAGGGAAGGAACAAAGCAATGGAGTAGTTTGTTTCAAAACAAAATTAAAACTGGTATAGGAAAAGTTTGGGGTTCAACAAAATTAACATTTATTAACATGAAATCTAAGATTTAAAACAATGTTGATAGACAAAGGAAAATACAGAACATCATAATTGGTCTCTAACCACAGTTACAGGATATGATGGATATTATTTATACAGAAGATCGACAGAAGATATAGGCAACTTAGCAGTAACACAAATGCGAAATGGTTTATCTGACTTCAGGACGAAATTCGTTGCCTCATAATTTCTGTAATTTCGTGACGTCAAAAGAATTGGTTGACAAAGTACTTCCAAATATTCAAAGCAATAGAATCATGATTGGCTGAGTGAACGAGTTATTCTTCGAGTCCAAGAATACGCCTATGAACTGAACAATATTAATCATTCCGACATTCAAAGCGAGGTAGTCACTTTTAAATCTATCAAAACTGTTATGGAAGCAGATGAAGCGGTATATATCCAACAGAATTGTTTACTTCAATTGATCTGCCAGGGATTCCGCCGCAACTGAAAGTCGGCGTGCCATATTGCGAAATTTCAACCAACAAAAGCTATGTATGGTACGCGGCTTGCAGTAAAACATTAATGAGCAATAAGTATTAGAATAAATGATCTTGACAAGACCTATAAAAAGTAAAGATATGATTATTTCTCGCAATCTCCATTATTGATTATGTCTACATTTATACAGAGAACGAAAAAACATAAAATATCGTAACCCTCAAGGATCGAGTGAATTGTATAAATAAAAATACCAGAAAATGTATGCAAAATTTCTTTCCTTTAAAATAAATCGGAATGAGCCACAGCAACGCGTGGCTGGGCAAGCTAGTAAATAATAAATCGGCAGAATTTAGATGTATTTTGGAGCATAAAAAGAATAGTTAATAACATTTAATATTCATATTAAAACCTTTCCTCACATTCTATTTTATTTCTATGAACAGACGTTATTCAAACACTACCTTAGAGCCAGTATCAAAGAGAATGCGAAAATTTCTTATTACAACGAATACTGAAATACAAGATTTACCATTTATGAGATATCTGGAAACTATGTTAACGTTTTAACATTTTTTAGAGATTTTCAATATTATGATAGTAATTTTTTTTAAATTTATTATTTAATGCCTTTAAGTTCACTATGTCCATCTGGCCTAGTGGTAAAACTTCATTGCGAACTTTCGAAGCAAAACGGTATGTAAATGGTTAAATATTTGGTAAATGCAATTTCCAATGCGTTTTTAAATCACTTATTTTAATCTAATAATATTGAACCTAAACTTATTCAATTTATGTTTTTGGAATTTTCAAATCATTAGTTTCATATGCGTGACCCACAGAAACTGAAAGCATTTGCGGTACACGTGGATTACCTGACGCCGATTTGGAACCTTACATTATTAAAGGATTTCAATCAAAATACGGTGCCTGGCCGTGGCACGCACAAATAATCATCAACGGACATTATGCATGCGGAGCAAGTATTATAAAAGAAAATTGGATAATTACTTCGGCTCATTGCTTTGAGTACGAATATAATTATAGACTTGTTTTTCTTGATGTGAACATTATAGAGTTGAACGTAACTAAAATATAATCATTCCAAAAATAATACTATAAAATACAGTTATTCTGTTGAACTTATTGCATTTAAAGCAATTAGAAATGATTTTTTTCAAAGTAACTTGGATATGTGGTTGAATTTGCTTCAACTTATTGTTCCATATATTGATATCCTTCAAGCCATGGTGATTTTAGATCAGTTCACGTTATGATTGATACAATTATTCGAAATGATCCCAGTGGAAAAATATTTCCTGCTTCCCATCTCATTACTCACCCAAGATTTAAGGATGACCCTAATTCTTATCACGACATAGCATTACTCAGACTTAAGTCACCGATAATCTATTCCAAACATGTGAGGCCAGTTTGTTTGCCTAGAGGAAAATTAGACACGGAAATGTTTATGTCTTATCGATATTGCTTAGCGACTGGATTTGGTGACATTGATAGAAGTATTTATAGACATGTTTTTGAATAGAATTTCTATATCTGTCAGTTCTAGTAAAATGTTGGTAGCAATCTATAATTTTATATATGTCTGTAATATATATTTGAATGCATGAAATAAATCATAAATAGGTAGAATTTAGACGTTCAAAATAGGTAGAAAACAAAATCTTCAAGTTTTACAATTTGCAGATAAATCTAGACCGAAATATTTGCAAGAAGGACGATTAAATCTGCTTACTGACTACAACTGTTTAATGGAATTGTCTAATCTGGGATACCGACCTCCTGAGGCTTATTTGGACTTAATATCGCCTGAGACATTTTGTGGTGGCTCATCACCCACTTTTCATGGAATAAATATTTGCATGGTTGTATTTGAACCTGTAATCTTTGCATATAATTGTTGTTACAATTGAATAATTATTTGATGTTAGGGAGATAGCGGTGGCCCTTACGTTTGCAAAGATGATCGTAGAATATGGACATTAATTGGTATAACAACATCTAGTGCTCATGATACATCAGGTGTGCCTTGTACATTGGGCTTTTTCACAAAAGTGGATTCATATTTGGACTTCATTTATAAAGGTTATTTTAATATCAATTGAAGTTTAACGTTAAATTACCAAAATGAGTTTTTGATTTTATTAGTTTTCCAACAAGAATTGCCAATAGAAACCCAAATCCAAGGTGCTTGTATGAAACACCTATTCGAGCCTTTAATATATTTTATAATGATATGTTACATTGAAATGTTCGTTTGAATGTTTACGTGGTTTACAATCACAATAAAATGTCATAATTAACTTGAATATTTAAAACTTTAATTACACTCGAATAAAACTTAAAAGTGAGAAAAGGAGTGCTTTTTATTTAAAGGATTTAAAATTTAAAGGAAGGATCGAAGGAATTCATCATTGTGAATCTTATTTTGTGTATTTGATCAATTAAGAGATGCATAAATGGTAATCATGCTGATGGGCATCAATTTGAACAATTTAAATTTTCATGTTTTTTAGATTTTACAAATTTATAAATTTTGATGTCCATACGAACAACACAGGACAGGACCCTGCTTAAATATCAAGTTTACCAATTAGTCACATTACTTGTTCTCTGCAATTTAGATATGATTTTCATTTTTCCGAAATAACATTAACAGACGATTAGCAATTGGAAATTGTTAACATTTTTAGCAAAAAACACAAATCTTCTAAGAGGTTTGATAATTTATTATATTTGATGAAAATTATCCAATAATAGTTAGTATATTACATAGTGAATTCTTCTAATGTTAAGATTAACGCATTTTTTTCAATATGCTCTATTGATTTTGTTTAATTTTTTTCTAACATAGTTATTAAAACACAACACAATTATTGTATATAGCACTTTGAATGGCAGTTCAAGCTATGGGTCCAAAAGACGACAAATTTACTATAATATAATAAACAAAACTGCAAAATATTTGTTTTATTTGGAAAACTATAAAACTACTATCTGTACTACATATAATATAATTCTACTTTAGCATCTGTTTTACGGTTGATCACAAAGTGCAAATTCGTCTCAGAACCAAATATATCCCATTGGGGATTCGCATTTGGCTTACGATGGAAATGTCGAGACATGTGTTGATGCTGAGAAAAATCCAGCACATAATGTACAGAATTTACAACATAACGGATATAAGCTTATCTTTGAAAAAAAAACAGTGTAAATTCGAAGAATATTTAAACCTTAGCATTATTACTTTTGTATATAATGTATATAAATTGCTTGAAATATTCCAGGCAAATCTTTCTTAAACTATTTGGAAATCTAAATTTCATCGAAAGATCACAATTTTGATAATCATTTAGAAAATTTGCTAATAAATCAAGTGAGTTCGATATTGTTAATAAATCATATCCTCAGGCAATATACAATTTTCTAAAGATAAAATAGTGTTTATGTTTATTACGTTTATTTATGTAAGATGTGTCAAATCTTTCCTGAATATTAATTATCAATACTAAGATAATAATTTGATAAAGACATTCATAAATCAGTGAACGACATGCGACACGACCCATCATGGAAATCAAGTTAACAAATCACTCAGATTACTTTTCCAAGATAACGTTAATACAGATGTAGTTGACGAGCAATTTAAATTAGTTAATGTCATGTCTTGGAATATATAAGATAGGAAGCTTACGCCATTGTTTGATGGAGTGGGTATGAGATGGTTAATATTGTTTTAAGTAAAAATTTTCTCTAGTGGTGATATTCTAGATTTGTTACAAAGAATCTAACATTGCTTAGGTATGCATCTAAGACATATTTACTTAATAATTTATAGAACTCTAATTTCTTTACAATGATCTACTGCATGTTATATTACAATTAATATTAATATCTTACTGATTTTATAATTTTAATAAAATTATTCGCCACGTTTCAAAGTCGAAACCGAAATCAATTGCTTTATTGCTAAATAATTCAAGTCATCGCTATGAGAAAATGTAACTATGCCTAATATCCTAATAATTATATAAATATGCATCTAAGAAAATATTAATTTCGAATGCTGAAAAGAGCTTGAATTTCCACTCTAACATGAACAAAATCTATTTTCTAAACATTTCATATTAATATTATATTTTAATTCATTTTAGTAGAATATTTTGATGTAGTTTGAAAATAGCCTTACTATGGCAAAAATATTATTATTGAGAGATTTAGGGAACCTTTAAGGAACGTGCTCGTTCTCTGTGAAGTTCGTTTAATAATACAAATTGTTTTAAGATGTATATCTTAGTAATTAATGTCGTTTTAATATTATTGTAATAACCCATGGTCCTCAAACTAATTATAAAAGGTCAGGTTTATTGAAAGTGTTCAGATGGCTTGGAAGATGTACAATGCTCAAATGTCTAAGTCTTGAAATCTGCTGTTTCTCTAACTCTCGCCATGCTTTTCGAGATAACTCTATTTGTCGAAATTCATAACCAAAGACTTTAATTAATCATCAAATTATATTGTCAATAAATTAATTAGTTACTAAATTAATTAATCATCAATATAATTTTAATTATTTTTCAATTATCTGGTTCTAGGGATCCAACATTATGATGACCTCTCAGGCTTACAACTACCAAATATCTTTGACTCATGAGGGAATTAAGCCTTCATTTCTGGAAACCATTAAATCGGTCTGATCATTTCTGCTTTGAAATCCCGGTAAAGGCAGTGATTCTTCACTTTCATCCAATGAAATAAATTAAATTATTTGTTGACTAATTTCAATTTCACCAAAGTTAACATATTATGTGTCTGAAACTTAATTCTACGATTGATAAAAATGCTTTAAGACCAGCGCTCATTAATAATTTATAGCGTATTCAACATAATCTCCTAGACGCGTCAATTCAGAATTAATGTGGGTTTATCAGGACTCATCCATCAATTTTAATGAACGAGATAAGATCTCCTTAATAACTTGCAGCAGTTATAAAAGAAAAATGTGTTGGCTTCACAGTTCTGACAGGATTTCTTTAATTATAATTATAATTTAAAGTACGCATTCGAGTAATTTTTATGTAATTATTTTGTCAATCCACAGCGTAGCAGTTGTGCGTAGTGGGTTTAAAATTTACAATTTAAATAAAAGTTGAAGTTAATATAATTAAATTTAGAAGTGTTTCTCTCCAAATGTAAATATAGAAAGAATATGATAATGATTATAAATTATAGATATGCTTATAGCATGGATATATAATTATGTAAAGAATTTTTAAAAGAAATGGTATGCCAGGCATGAAATAATAATCCTCATGGATTGAGTAAGATCTCATTGGTATTGGAACTCTGTTCATCTACTAATACAACACTACGTTGCCACGTTCTTGACTACGTTCGACAACAGCAGACACCCTCTGCTTCCACCTCCTGAGGCAATGGGTTCCGGTCTTCTTTTGTAGGGAAATATCAAGAATAGAAATACTGTCCTTTTTTTCTCTTAACAATTAATTTTCCTTTAGTATTTCAACAAGAAATGACAGCAACATATGAAATCGGCAGAGCTAGCCAAACAATAAAAATTCCAGTCACATCCATCGTAATGTGGTGTTACATTGATATCTTAATTAATTAATTTTGCTCAATGTTATAATAACCTTATTTATGAAAACGTTTAAAGATGTCGGAAAATATAACTCAAGTAAATAAACCAAAAGTGCAAACGAATGTTTATAAGCAGTAAATAAAGTGCGAATGACTTAAATTGGGTCAAATAATAAAATGTTATTAAATTACATTGAGTAAATAGCTTTTTATGAAAGCTTGATGTGTCAGCAAATTTGTTTTCGCGAGTCCTGAGAAATCATCCCATTAAATGAGGTTGCAACAGTTTCGGAATGTCGTAGTGACACAATAAATTAAGAATTACGATTCGTAATTATCGCCAAAGCTAGTTATACAATAAGAAAATAATATTCTTCCGTACTAATGTACATGGTATTAAGATTGGGAACCATTAAATATGTCTGATCATTTCTTCTTTGAAATCCCGGTAAAAGCAGTGATTCTTCATTAATAATTTACAGCGGATTAAACTTATTCTCCTAGACGTGACAATGTTGGTTTATCAGGACTAATCCATCAATTTTAATGAACGAGATAAGATATCCTTAATAACTTGCAGCAGTTATAAAAGAAAAATGTGTTGGCTTCACAGTTCTGACAGGATTTCTTTAATTATAATTATAATTTAAAGTAATGCATTCGAGTAATTTTTATGCAATTATTTTGTCAATCCACAGCGTAGCAGTTGTGCGGAGTGGGTTTCAAATTTGCAATTTAAATAAATTATAATAACAGTTGAATTTAATAAAACTACATTTAATAAAAACAATCTAATTAATTTTAATTAATCCGAAATAAAAGTGTTTCTCTCCAAATGTAAATATAGAATGGATATGATAATGATTATAAATTATAGATATGATTATAGAATGGATATATAATTATGTAAAGAATTTTTAAAAGAAATGGTATGTCAGGCATGAAATAATTTCAACTGAATTTTTATAAAATACTTAAAAAATTGCAAAATAACCCCTTGAGAATGAATTTTTGTCCAATCTCAAGGTAAAGAGAATATAATGATAAACAAACAAATGTCTTAATACAAAAGAAGTAGATTAAAAAATCCACCTTCAATTTATAAATTTAAATGAAAGTACATCATTTTAATGGTTTGATTTGTTTCTTAATTTCAGTCAATTTGATTCACTCAAATACGTCTCAAAGCCGTCCTTTCTTCAACCATAATTCTAGTTTGGCAATCTATGGAAACCCAGAGACATGTTCAATTACCGATCCAGTACCAGAACTTGCGGAAAATTCTTGGTGGCTTTTGGAACTCGACACACTTTATAAAATAACGGATGTTAAAATATTCGTTGCATCTGATGCGTGTTTGTAAAATTGTAAATTCTGCATTTAATGAGACGTAACACTATAATATATCTGACCGTTGACTGTTAATAAATTTAAGATATAATTTCCACAGTTTTATGATAGAAAATTGCTTTTGCAATTTCAAATTTAGTTTTAGGACTTTTATTTCCAGATGGAGATTTCATCAAAAATTTGAATATCTATGCTGGAAGAACACAAGGGGGAATCCATCATTCCTTATGCGCCACATTTAAAAAGGCAACTAATGATCCCAGTGAGTGCAATCATTATTTATAATGTTGAGTTACATTTAGAGAGATTATATGTTGCGTAATTTCATTTAACAGTTTATTTACTGCATTGTTGTGTAGTTCATCTATTTATAATTTCAATCATTTTATTTGACAAGTACTAAGAATTTAATATTTGAATTCGAGATATGATAATTTAAAGAATTTCAATATACCATCCCTTTCTGCATCATCATGTGTCATCTTTTCTGCTTGTTGAAATTGTTCAGAAATTTTGTTCCAAATAAATAATTTAATAGAATATTGACAAAATTCAATTCACACGTTAAGCAACATTGAAGACATTCCAAAATTTTCTCATCATCTTTTACATATGAATACAAGAACATGATGACATGTAACAAAGGACTTCAAAATTTTATTGGAACACAATAATAATTATAGTATCATACAATGCATGTTTTTCATATTATAATTGTATTTTAGCGGGATATAATAATATAACTTGCAAAAATCCTCATTTTGTCAAATTTGTTATGATTGAGAGATTTAGGGGACCTCTGAGGAACATGCTCGTTCTATGTGAAATTTGTTTGTACGCTGCTTTAAATACAGGTTTGCTAGATATTTAGAATATCTCTTTTCTAATTGTCTAACTTGACAAATTGTTTTCAGTGAATTTGGCTTTGAATAGTCCAACCGATCAAAGTGGATTATTTTTCCATAATACGTCTCAATATTCAGTAGACGGAAATTTGGACACTTGTGCCATAATTAGATCTTTTAGTAATGAGTTTGCATGGTGGAGAGTGCTTCTTGATGATAGTTATTATGTTACTAATGTGACCATTTATTTTTTATCAAATTCCACAGGTATGTTTAGAATGGCTTTCGTAACGATTTGCTGGATATTAGTAGTGAGCGCCAAAAACTCAAAAGAATAATCAATAACATACTTAATTATTTTGTGTCTGAATTCAAAACTACATGTAGTTTTTCTACTGCTACTCGTACCAATCTTCGGAATGCATGCCATATTTACTTTTTCATTTAATAATACAAATTTTTTAAGATGTATATCTTACAAATTAATGTCGGTTTAATACTATAATGACTTCTCAGGGTTATTGCAACTACAAAATGTCTTCGACTCATGAGGGAATTATTATGATAAATTTGTAAATCGTTAAAAGACTCCTTGAAAATTATTGTTGTTATTAAAACATCATTATTAGGTCGATTTGCTAAAAAACACGTGTACGTATATGTTTCAAACGAGGAATATCGCCATGAAACATACACATGCGGTAATACCGAATATCCTCATGACAAAGTTGGCGAAAGTGAGTTTGTCCTGTATGTGTTGGACCAGAGACTGGTTCAATATTTAAAATCAAAATTGCTTTTAGGAGGAGCAATAAACATTACTTGTAAAAGGCCATATCTTGGAAGTTCGGTCACGATTAGAAAGTTTACCGGGGCAAGGCCAAGATGGATGGTGCTATGTGATGTGCACGTTTACTCAAAAGACGAACCGAAAGGTTAATCATTATTCTGAATAAACATAATAATTATGAAATACATTTGTAATGCAAATGGTAATTTTGTTTAGATAATATTGTAATTTTACAGGTGTCAACGCGTCCCGAGTGGGGAATTGTAGTGAATACGCATTTAAATGTTATGAAGACCGTTGCTTACACAAGGACTTTGTATGCGATGGAACTGAAGATTGTCTTCAAGGAGATGATGAAGCACAATCATGCAGTAATTTTATAAGCATTGGCATTTAGAATTATTTAATAAATATTTAATTTGGTACGCGATTGGTGTTCAAGATTAATGTCATCGAAATACAATTGTTTATAGGAATAAAATGTGGAGAAGGTCAGTTTTAATGCCTAAGACGTAACTATTGCGTCGATTATACAAGTAGATATGATGGCGTTTTCAACCGTCCAGATTATTCCGATGAACAAGGCTGCTGTAGGGAATTTATATCATATTTATATTTTAAAGTAAAATGTTCAAAATTAAATGCGATATCATTTGCTAACACGTTTTCCTAATTCAGTTGAACTTGAATCAAATACTGACCTTCTCAAAGCAATATATAAGGGACAGTCAGATCATTACATTTGCTCTCAAGGATGGAAATTAAAGCAGAGTTTTGATGTTTGTGCTAGACTTGGCAGGTGCCGATAATCTTTATTTTGGTTTAACAAATACAATTCAATCAATTTTATTGCAACTAACACTTAATATTAAAAGATGTTCTAATTATTTAAAACAATAATGAGCAAATTTGCTCAAAAGTTGTTTTTCCCATTAGTATTACAAATTCTGTTAACAAAAATTATTCCTTTTTTACTTATGAACTTTTGCAACAATAAAAAATATAGTTAATAACATTTAACATTCAGATTAAAACCTGCCTCACATGCTAATATTTTTTATTTGTGTGATCAAATATTATCAGATATTATTCAAACATTTCTTTGGAGCCAATATCAAACGGAATGCGAAAATTTCTTTATAAACGGAAAATTGAAAGAGAAGATTTACCATTTATGAGATACTTTCAAACCATGTTAACGTTTTATTATTTTTTTTTTAGAGATTTTCAATAAACTCTGAATATTTTTTTTAAAATTTCATATTTATTCTTTTTAAGTTCACTATGTCCATCTGGCCTAGTGATAAAACTTCATTGCGAGCATACGAAACGAAACGGTATGTAAATGGTTAAATTTTTGATGAATGCCGTTTCCAACGCGTTCTCAAATCAATTATATTAAATTAGTAATATTGAGCTAACTTTATACAATTTATATTTGTGCAATTTGCAAATCTTTCTAGTTTCATATTTTCACCCTCAGAAACTGAAAGCATTTGCGGTACACGTGGATTACCTGACGCCGATTTTGAACCTTACATTATTAATGGATTCCAATCAAAAAGCGGTGCCTGGCCGTGGCATGCTCAAGTATTATTAAACGATCAATATGTATGCGGAGCAAGTCTTATAAAAGAAAATTGGATACTTACTTCGGCTCATTGCTTTAGGTATAAAAATATGTTTTTTTTTCTTGGTGCAGTATTGTCATTATAGAGATAAGTGTAACTATAATATAATCACCACAAAAATATAATCATTAAATGTAATTATATCATAGAACTTATATGATATGTGGTTGAATTTTTCAACTTATTAATCCATATATTGATATTCTTCAAGGGATGGTAGATTTAGAACAGTTCACATTATGATTGATACAACTATACGAAATGATCCAAGTGGAATAAAACTTCCAGCCTCCCATCTCATTATGCACCCAAAATACGATAAAAAAGACGATGATTCTTTTCACGACTTAGCATTAGTAAGACTTAGGTCACCGATAATCTATTCAAAACATGTGAGGCCGATTTGTTTGCCTAGAGGAGAATTAGACATGGAAATGATTATGTCTTATCGATATTACTAACAAGAGTTTTCGATTTTATTAGTTTTCCAACAGGAATTGGCAATACAAACTGAAATCAATGGTGCTTGCATAAAACATCAATTCGATCTTTTAACATATTTTATAATAATATGTAACATTGCAATGTGTAATTATATTTAATGTATTATACTATTGCAAGAAAAATGTTATAATTAACTTGAATATTTTTGGATCCCTGGATCCAGATAATTAATGAATAATTAAATTGTATTGATAATTAATTAATTTAATAATTAATTCATGTTCAGAGTCTATTCAGAGTTTTTGGTTGTGAACCACGACAAATAGTGTAATCAAGAAAAGGAGAGCGATAGTAAGAGAAATAGCAGATTCCAATACATAGACAATTGAGCATTGTATATCTTCTTCCATCTGAACACTTTCAATAAACCTGAACTTCCCCAATTAGTTTGAGGACCCCGGGTTAGTATATTGGTGTCAGGAGTGAGATTGATTTTGGATGAATTGTATATGCCTCAATTGAGACCAGAATTGAGTGTTCGAGGCCTGGATTGGAAAGGTACGAAGGCTGAGATACGGGAACGACTAGGGGCATGGCTGATAGAGAATGGCCATGACTCAAAGGAATACGAATTCGAGGATCGATTTTATAAAAAATGGATGAGTTTAGTCAATTTCTGAAGAAGAGCAGAGATGAGTGGAAGAGAAGTTTTGGGTGCATTTTGGAAGACACAGCGATTCCGTGTCGGCATGCCCGTTGGTTTCGAGTAAAAACTATTCCAAGAAGAATTCTGATGGTTATATTGTGGTAAAAGTGGTACTTCCATGTTGCGAGGAACTAGGAGAGGAACTCTGGAAAAAGGGTCCCAACAAAGAACAAATCATATCCGTGGTTCCAGATACAGTTTCTGGCAACAATGAGATGGAGATGAAATAATTAACATAATTAGTTTGATGATCCCGGGTTATTACAATATGTAAAACCTATGAAAAGAAAAAAAGTTTAGCATAAGGTTTGACCAGGATTTTGAAATAAAAGTAAGGGTCGCGGAAATTTATCATCGTGAAGCAATTTTATTTTGTATGATTTATGAAATATCAGATGCATAAATGGAAATCATGCTGAACTAGGGAGGCATCATTTTGAATAATTTGAATATGCAGTTCTTTAAGCTGTCATCAATTAAAAAATTATGATGACCTCATGAACAATACATGGCAGGGCCCAGTATAAATATCAAGTGTACCATAACTGAAATTATTTGTATATTGTATAGTGTGATTTGCATATTCCAGGATAACATTATTAGACTATGAGCAGTTTAAATAATTTAATCTAATGTCATAGGTTTGGAATTGCTTCTATAAATGTTTTTGCATAGAAGAGCGGAGTAAGAATATGTGATTGGAAGCTTACATCATAATTTAATATATATGGAACTATGAAGGAGTGGTTTGAAATGGCTAATATTTTGTGAAGTAGAAATTTTCTCTAAGCGTGATTTAAGTTTGCTTCAAAGATTCTAGCATTGCTTAAGTAAGCACCTACGACATATTTACATACTAATTTATAAGACTTTGTTTTTGCAATGATCTATTGCATGTTATATTACAATTAATGCTAATACCTTACTGTCAAACCTATCTCTTTGATCAATATTATCAATGCAATATTGATATCCGCAGGAAAAAAGTGGAGATAAAATAATGTTGGACTCAGATACGAGATGTTGATTTTTCAATAAATGATAATTTATACATAAATCTTTTGATACTTATCTTGTAGATGTTGTATCAAGCTGGCAGTGGCCCGAGGACACTTCTCTTCGGGCGACATTTTAAATGACGACGGTTTTGAGCAATTTTAAACGTATGAAAGTAATGTAATTTAAATATATGAGATTATCAAATGACAGATATTATTCAATGACAATCACTCTTGTTGTGATTGATGATGTGATTTATGCAACCAGTCATCGGCTGTTTTAAAATGTGTTTCTCGACAGCTCAGCCATCAATTCGCTCTTCGATTAAAAATAAGTTGACTCCTTTATTCTTCAATCAAGTTATCAAGTTATCATCATTATCACCATCGTCATCACGGTCATCACCAACAGATAATATATACTACAATATAAAACACGTTGCAAATAATTGAAGATTCTATTTTGACAAACTAAAATTTATTTATGACACGGCCCATCATGGAAATCAAGTTTACAAATCACTCGGATTACTTGTACACTGTAATTTAGGTTTGATTTGCATTTTCCAAGATAACGTTCATACAGATGTAGATGATGAGCAATTTATAATATTTAATGTCATGTCTTTGAACTGATTTGTAAAAATGCTTCTGTCAGAGGAGGGTCAATGTACAATGTATAAGATAGGAAGCTTACGCCATTGTTTGATGGAGTGGGTATGAGATGGTTAATATTGTTTGAAGTAAAAATTTTCTCTAGTCGCGATATTCTAAATTTGTTACAAAGAATCTAACATTGCTTAGGTATGCCCCTAAGATACATTGACAACTTACTTTTTAAGTCTTTGTCGCAATTTACTTGGAATGATCTACTGCATGTTATATTACAATTAACATTAATATTGTTGGATCCCTAGATCCAATAAATTGAAGAATAATTAAAATTATATTGCCGATTAATTAATTTAATAATTAATTAAATTTAGTGGCAATATAATTTGAGAATTAATTAATTGGTGCTATTCAGACTCTTTGGTTATGTAACTTGACAAATGGATTTATCTCGGAAAGTAGAACGAGAGTTAGAGAAACAGCAGATTTCAAGACTTAGACATTCGAGCATTTTACATCTTCCAAGCCATCTGACAACTTTCAATAAACCTGACCTTCTATAATTAGTTTGAGGACCCCGGGTTATTACATTGGTGTCAGGAGTGGGATTTAGAGTTAAAGGGTGTCCAAAAGTAACCAAGGTAGAAGCTTGTTTAGTTGAAAAGTGAAGGATGCCGAAGTACTTGGATGAATTGTACGTGCCTCGATTGAGACAAGAATTGAGAGATCGTGGCCTGGATTGGAAAGGCACGAAAGCTGAGATACGAGAGCGACTTGGGGCATGGCTGACAGAGAATGGCCATGACCCGGAGGAATACGAATTCGAGGATCCATTCCATTAAGAAATGGATAAATTTCTTGATTTTATGAAAAAGTCCGTAGATGAGTTGAGGAGGAGTATTAGGGGCGATTTGAAAGGCAGAGCGGTTCCGCGCCAGGATGCCTCTTTGGTTTCTGATGGAAACTCTACCGAGAAGAGTCCTGTTGGTTCTTTTGAATTCGAGTCCGAATATAGTAAGTTTCGGAGAAAGTTAGCAGAGGACTCTAGGAGGATTATTAGGGGCGATTTGAAAGGCACAGCGGTTCCGCGTCAGGATGCCTCTTTGGTTTCTGGTGGAAACTCTGCTGAGAAGAGTTCTGATGTTCCAAGTTCTGTTTCTGGCAGCATTGGGATGGAGTCATTAGAAGGCACATCCAACCACAGTGCGTGCGTGTCTCCAGAAACTCTGTGCGTGATGGCAGACATAGAGAGCTCGACGTTGGCGCCCATAGAGTTTTCAGATCAGGTCGAGTCGTCAGCAGGGCCCAGAGAGCTCACGGAGGTTTTAGTGGAGCAAGTGGAACTTTCGGAGGAGCCTGTGGGATTGCCGGTGGATCATATGGAGTTGTTGGTGCAGCCCGAGGAGTTACTGATGAGTCACGTGGAGTTGCCGGTGGAGAGCACGGATTTGATGGTGGAACAAGTAGAGTCGACAGAACAACCCATGGATTTACCAGCTGATGTTTCGGCTCCATTGGAAATAACAGAAGGGAGTGCTCGGGATTTCGGGAGAGTGCCTAGCAAGGAAAATGGAGCAGGTGATCCTGTAGAGAGTCTGAGATCTGGCGACATGGTGGAGCAGGAGGTTGAGCATAGACATGGCGATGTTCCGCGACTGAAACTTGCGGGACGCAGAAGTAAAGGGGGTGAAACAGAAATCCCAGAAGATGGCAAAGCAAATGGATCTGGAATTTGCAGCCATGAGATTGTTGGAAGATCGGATCCTATTCCTAGAGTAAAAATGAAAATGGGAATAGATGTCTGTTCGGGACGAACAGATTTAAGGAGGGGGCAGTGTTGGATCCCTAGATCCAATAAATTGAAGAATAATTAAAATTATATTGCCGATTAATTAATTTAATAATTAATTAAATTTAGTGGCAATATAATTTGAGAATTAATTAATTGGTGCTATTCAGACTCTTTGGTTATGTACCTTGACAAATGGATTTATCTCGGAAAGTAGAGCGAGAGTTAGAGAAACAGCAGATTTCAAGACTTAGACATTCGAGCATTTTACATCTTCCAAGCCATCTGACAACTTTCAATAAACCTGACCTTCTATAATTAGTTTGAGGACCCCGGGTTATTACAATATCTTACTGTCAAACCTAACTCTTTCATCAATATTATCAATGCAATATTTATATTCTTAGACAAAATGTGGAGATCATTTGGAATTGTTTCAATTGCATATGAAGATTATGGATATATATCTTAAGCATTAGAACAAGCATATTTTAGTTATTAATATTATGATTTTATGTCGACCATTCCTACATACAAATACATCAAACTGTCATAGAGTAATAACCAATATAAATTCAGATAAGTAACACTGCGATGTAGTCTTCATGGTTCACTAAATATAGCTAAGGCTATGCACTTGACTTTGTCAAGTCAAATGGTCATGATAACTTCTAGCAACAACATTTCTTTGGAAGAGATACTTCGAGATTAATACGGATTTATCAACAAAAATACATCAATCTAATGAATGAGAAACAAAATTTAATTCAAGCATTTATAAATTGCAAATGATTTGGTCTTGCCAATGAATATCAATAATACAGAAGATATAATTGAGTCACTTGTATGTGCTATATATTGACAATCAAAATTTTAGATATAAACATTATAATTTATATCGAAATAAAATCAATAAAATAAATTTTGTAGAAATAAAATAACTTCAAAAGCGTCAATTCAAAATCAAATTGGCTTTATCTCTACTAATACATCAAATTTAAATGATGAGATAAGAATCCAAAAATAACACTTAGCAATTATAAATTTCAAAATTGATCGGACTCCCCAATTGGTATCAATAAATTTAATCAGATTAAAGAGAATGTATTCGAGACATATTTATGTAATTATTTTGTCAATACAGACTGTAGCAGTTTTGCGAAGTAGGTTTACGCTTTATTATATGAATAATATGACAAATTAAATAATGGGATCAAATTTATTTTTGATCTAAATTATGATTTTAGTGCAACATAGTATAAATCCTATTAAATGTGTAACCTAAATTTAGAAATTCCGAAGAGCTTCAAAAATAATTGTATAATAATGTTATAACCCTGAATATAGATAATTAACGAATTATTAAAATTATATGGCGAATAAAATAAATTAAAAATTAATTAATGTTTAGAACTATTCATACTCTTTGGTTAGGTTTGGTTAGGAACCTTAACAAATTATGTAATCAGAAAAAGGAAGGCGAGCGAAAGCAGAGAGCGAGAGAATTAGCAGATTCCAAGACCTGGACAATTAGGCATTGAATAGCATCCAAAGCCGTCTGAACACTTTCAATATGCCTGACCTATCAAAATTAGTTTGAGGACCCCGGGTTATTACATTGGTGTCAGGAGTGGGATCTAGAGTTGAAGGGGAATCCAAGAGCAAACTAAGGTATAGGCTTTATTACTTAAAAGTGAAAGATGATCTTGTACTTGGAAGAATTGGAAGTGTCTCAATTGAAACAAGAATTGAGAAATCGAGGCCTGGATTAGAAAGGCCGAAAAGCCGATTTGCAGGAGCGACTTGGGGCATGGCTGACAGAGAATGGCCATGACCCGGAGGATTATGAATTCAAGAAAATATTTGTCGCAAAACTGGATGAAATTAAAGAATTTTGTAATTTTATGAAAAAGACCAGAGATGAGTTAAGGAGGAGTGTTAGGGGCGTTTTGGAAGACACAGCGGTTCTGTGTCATGATGCCTCGTTGGTTTCGGGTGGAAACTCTACCGAGAAGAGCAAAAAGATATTTCCGTGATGCGAGGAACTAGGAGAGGAACTCTGCAAAAAGGATCCCAACGAAGAACAAATCAAATCCATGGTTAAGGATTCGGTTTCTGGCAGCATTGAGATGGAGTCCCTAGAAGGCACATCCGACCACAGTGCGTGCGTGTCTCCAGAAACTCTGTCCGTGATGGCGAAGTCAGAAGAGTCGCCATTGGAACACATGGAATCATCAGATCAGGTCGAGCCGTCATCAGGGCATAGAGAGCTCACGGAAGTGTTAGTGGATAAAATAGAGCCTTCGGAGGAGCCCATGGATTTGCCGGTGGACCCTGTGGATTGTTGGTGAAGCCCGAGGAGTTACTGATGAGGCACGTTGAGTTGCCGATGGAGCGCACGGATTTGGTACTGGAGCGGGTGGAGTCTTCCGAGGAGCCCGTGGATTTGCCGGCGGCGCCCTTGAGATCAAATGGACCTATGGAGTCTTCGGAGGAGTCCGCGGATTTACCAGCGGAGCCCATGGAATCAGCTGTCAGTGGAGCCTGGAGATGTTTTGGCTCCATTGGAGATAAAAAGAAGGGAGTGCTCGGGATTTCGAGAGTGAGCGAGCAAGCGAGTGGGAAGGGTCAAATGTTGTGGCTTGCTACTAATTCGGTTTTTTCTGGTGTTTTTCATTGAAAAAACTCGATAACAGTTATATTGTTTGACTCGTCGTCGTTTTTCGCTTCTTGCCGGTGCTTAAATTTTCGAGACAAGTGATTGTTTTGCATGGCCTTCGTTTGTTCCGTTGTTTAGTATTCACGACACTCCCCTGTAAAATGTCACGAAAGAACGTAAAATGCGAGGAATTCGAAGAGGCCACAATTGATAATTTAGCTGACAAAATAAAGGCAAAGATTTTGAAGTCCATAAGGGAGTTGATCAGAGAGGAGATGCCTGGACTGGTTAAATCTGCGGTCAAAGAAGAAATGAATGCATTGATTGGAAGGGTGAACGAGCTCAGCGAGGACAACAATCGCCTAAAGGCGAGGATAGACGCAGTCGAAACCCAGCTGAGAGCCAACAATCTGGTATTCCACGGAATACCTGATGCTTCTTTGGCCGGGGTGGTCGCTACTTCCTCAGGCGAGAAGCCAAGTCGGGATCAAGGTATGAATCGAAGAGACACAGTCCGGGCAGTTGTCAATTGCTGCAAGTCAAAACTCGGCGTAGATATTTCAGAGAGCGACATTCACTCTGGGTACAGGATCCCCAGCAAAAGTGGACCTCGTCCAATAGTTGTCACCTTCGCTTCAAAGATGGTCAGAGACAGAGTATTTGCTCTGAGAAAATCCCTGCACAAAAAGAAATCGTCAAAGATTTACATCAACGAGCACTTAACCAAGTCAAACTCAGAGATCTTTGCCAAAGCCAGGAGACTTGTAAAGGATAAAAAGTTATCATCGACATGGACATGGAGTGGTCAAGTTTATTTCAAGAGAAGTGAAAACTCGGGGCCAACTCGAGTTCACAACCTCATGGATTTGGAGAAATACTAACCTCATCTGGTTGATGTCTGTGGTTTATTTTTCTTTTCCTCTCATCTTGGGGTTTTTTTTTTTTGAGGATTTATTTTCAGTTTCATTCGTCTCCATTATTAACCCCGGCAATTTAGACTATGTTTCAACAGTTTTGGATGATATAAGTAAGTCTTATAATGCATTCTTTGTCTGGAAAGACTGTAGATTCATCAACAAGTACCAAGAAAGTATGAAAAATGGCGGATTTTGATTTTTCTTCATCTGACCCGGATGCATACTTGCCGGAGTTTTACGAGGTTTCAAATTATGTCACAACCAAAGATATGGCCGAAATATGTAAATCAGACTTTTCTTTGATGCATATTAACTGCAGAAGCATCTCAAATAAACTCCAGGAAGTGGAATTGTTGTTGTCTTCTTGTCATGCAGAGATCCTGGGTGTCAGTGAAACATGGCTGAAAGAGTGTGATCCTGTACCTGCTATTAATGGTTACAAATTTGTTTCGAAAAACAGGGATCGGAGCCTAGGAGGAGGCGTTGGCTTTTTTCTCCAAGACAACATTAAATTTAATCTCATTGACACGAGTTACTGGAAATTTGAAAGCTTTGAATATCTTCTAATTTCAATCAGCCAACGCAGAGGAGAGAACATCATTGTAGCCATTATCTATCGCCCACCTAGAAACAGCTTAAAATTTTTTAACAAAGAATTTTCAGAATTCCTTTCTTACACAATCAAAGACAACAGAAAGGCAATAATAATGGGCGACTTTAACATTAACCTATTAGCAATTGAAAGCAGTCAACCCACCAATGAATTTTTAAACATCCTCCACTCTTTTCTCATGATGCCTGCATTCCTCAAATCCACAAGAATTGGACCCTCATCTGCCACTCTCATAGACAATATCTTCACAAATATCTCCCTCAGCAAATGCTTTCCCAAAATAGTTATTGATGACATTTCGGATCACCTCCCTCTCTACATCAATATTAAACTGCATGAGATTGTAAAAATAGTGGGGCCCCCAATACTGCGTAGAAGACAGAATAAACAAGCTAAACTGAAATTTAAAGAAAGCTTGACTGCGGAGGATTGGTCCGATGTGACCATAGAGTGTGAATCCCAAAATATATCTCACGCCTATCAACTTTTTATATCGAAATATCAAAATCTATATAATCATTGTTTTCCCTTGGAAATCGTCGGCTCCCGATCGGGAATGAAAAGACAGGAATGGATGACCCCTGCTCTCCTAAAATCTTGTAAAGTAAAAAGAAATCTGTACAAGACATATCTAAAGAATCCAACTCCAGAAAATAAAATCAAATTTTCAAATTACAGAAACAAATTCAAAACTATCAAGCAGGCCATAATTCGTCAGCACTTCTCATCAAGATTCCAGAGTCATCAAGGAAATCCAAAGGGTACTTGGAATATCATAAAAAGTATTTTGTCCAGAGGGAGCAAACCAGCTGTAGCTCCCGACATATTTTACTCGGTCGACGGGTGCGAAATAAACTCTCCAATTGCAATAGCCGAAAAATTCAACAAATATTTTTCCGATCTTGGACCAAACTTGGCAAAGAAAATCATTCCTTCATCCAAGTCCTTCTATAAATTCCTCACGAGATCTTCCACCCCCACAATGTTTTTTTCCCTGTTTCGGCAGATGAGATCATTCAAATACTCAAAGAATTGAAGACCTCCCATAGTTGTGGTCTTGATGGTGTTGATCCTTGCATTGCTGGTGAATTCATCTCATTGATCTCGGACACCCTCAGCTCTCTAATTAATTGTTCTTTGTTAACGGGGAATGTTCCTGATGACTTAGAATTGGCCAAAGTGATTCCATTGCATAAATCTGGTGATTTGAACAAGATCTGCAATTACAGACCTATCTCAATCCTGCCATATTTTTCTAAAATTTTTGAAAAGGCAGTATATCGTCGAGTGGAAATCTTCTTATCAAAGTTCAGTCTCCTTAACAACAAACAATTCGGATTTCGAAAAAATCACTCTACATATATGCCTTTGTTGTTACTTCATTCCAGAATCGCTGACGCTCTAGACCGTGGTGAGTTCACCATTGGTGTGTTTCTTGACCTATCTAAAGCATTTGACACCGTAAATCATGAGATACTTTTGTCAAAACTCTATTATTATGGCTTGCGTGGCTGCGTTTTCAAATGGTTTGCAAGTTATTTGGCGGGTCGTAAACAATTGACAGAATTTAATGGGTCTAGATCGTTGTTCAGTGACGTAACTTGTGGTGTTCCCCAAGGTTCTATTCTTGGTCCTTTTTCATTTTTCACTCATTTTTCTCATTTTTTCACTATTTATCATTTATATTAACGACCTACACAATTACTCATCATTGCTTTCATTTTTGTTATTTGCGGATGATACTGTTGGATCCCTAGATCCAGTAAATTGAAGAAAAATTAAAATTATATTGCCGATTAATTAATTTAGTAATTAATTAAATTTAATATAATTTTATAATTAATTAATTGGTACTATTCAGACTCTTTGGTTATGTACCTCGTCAAATGGATTTATCTCGGAAAGCAGAGCGAGAGTTAGAGAAACAGCAGATTTCAAGACTTAGACATTCGAGCATTGTACATCTTCCAAGCCATCTGACAACTTTCAATAAACCTGACCTTCTATAATTAGTTTGAGGACCCCGGGATATTACAATACTAATGTATTTGCCTCTGGCAAAAATCTTAATGAATTGATTATTACCATTAATAGGGAGTTAACTAATGTTGACATATGGTTTCGCGCCAATAAGTTATCTTTAAATATTGAAAAAACTTTATGCTGTTTTGTTCAAAGAACAAGGATAGAACAGATTAAACATGTTACGTCCACCAAATTCCTCGGCATTATTATCGATGAGAAATTAAACTGGTCTTTCCACATCAATTATGTTGCCACCAAAATTTCAAAAAACATTGGAGTCATATCAAAAATCAGTTCATTTGTTGATAGAAAAATTCTTACTATGCTGTACTATTCATTAATCTATCCCTATCTCATCTATTGTAATATAGCTTGGGCATCTAGCTATCCCTCTAAACTCACCCATCTACTCACTCTTCAAAAAAGAATAATCAGGATTATGTTTCGCCTCCATCCACGTGCTCACACAAAGGACTTCTTCATTTCAAATGGTTTTTTGAATATTTATCAGATCAATAAATTCCAAACTTGCCTCTTTACGTATAATTATGAACATAACTTGCTGCCTTCTGCCTTTAGTAATATGCTTTCCAAATCCTCAGATATCCACTCTTACAATCTTAGATCATCCAATCAATTTAGATCTGAATTTTCCCGTACCACCTTCAAAAAATTATCCATATGTTGTAAAGGTCCATTTTTGTTCTCTTCTCTGCCATTATCCCTTACTTCTTTAAACAGTTCCTCTCTGTTTAAATCCCTTCTTAAAAAACACATTCTCTCCAGTTGTTGAACCGCACATTTCCTCATCACTTCATCATTCCTTTCGTTATCCTTGGTCTTCTGTCACAGCACCTCCCTGGTTAATCTATATCTCTCATTATCAGGTGTTCGTTGTTCCCATCGCGTTCAGAAGTTTAGAAGTTTTGTCATCAAAATCTCAGTTTATCATTTATGTAAAGACCCTTTCATACGCCCCTTCAACTTTGTCAATATGAATTAGCCTATCCCCTAGACGGGAATTAAATTCCCTTGGGATAAACCATTGATGAATTTGTGATTTTTTTTTGGCATGATTTGTGTATATTTCAAATTTTTTTTTGAATAAACGAATTCACTAACTAGGAACTAGGAACTAGGGATCAGTGCATCCTATGGAAGGTGGATCAGGTGATCCTGTAGAGAGTTTGGGATCTGGCGACATGGTGGAGCAGGAGGGTGAACTTGGAAGTGGCGATGTTCCGCAACTGAAAGTTGATGTCTGTTCGGGACGAACAGATTTAAGGAGGGGGCAGTGTTGGATCCCTGGATCCAGATAATTGAAGAATAATTAAAATTATATTGGTGATTAATTAATTTAGTAATTATATTGCCGATTAATTAATTTAGTAATTAAATAATGTTTAGAACTATTCATAGCCTTTGGTTAGGTTTGGTTAGGAACCTTAACAAATTATGTAATCAGAAAAAGGAAGGGGAGCGAAAGCAGAGAGCGAGAGAATTAGCAGATTCCGAGACCTGGACAATTATGCATTGATTAGCTTCCAAAGCCATCTGAACACTTTCAATAAACCTGACCAACCATAATTAGTTTGAGGACCCCGGGGTTATTAAAATATTTAGATTAATTAATATTTGCTATTACATTAACACATTTTCATAAAATTAAATTTAAATTAGGGTTCCTTAATCGATTTTTAATATAAATAATTAGATAACGCAGATTAAATATTATAATGCATGACATAATAGATATTATAACATATTGAACGATAATAATCAACATACGGCTACTTACAAGTGTGCTACATTCATCTCTGATTAATAATTAAATTAGAACAATATTATATCGCTAAAAAATATTAAAATAAATATATCGATATATTAATTTCAGTCCCTTTGACTAACTCAAAAACATCTCAAAGTCTCACTTACACGGACCATGATTCTAGTTTGGCGATCGATGGAAACACAGATACCTGTTCGATTACTAAAATAGAATTAGAACCTGGCAAAAATCCTTGGTGGCTTTTGGAACTCGACAGATTTTATCACATAAAGGATATTAACTTACATGTCGCAAATTTGATGTGTTTGTAAAATTAACTAAATTAATAAAAATAGATTTAAGATGCAGCAAAATAATATATATGAAATTTTGTCCGTTAATAATTTTGAAGATATATTTGCTATCTAACAATTATAACGCATTTCGTTATAAAAAATTTCCTTTTTAATTGTGCATTTGCTGTTTAGACTGCTTATTTCCAGATGGGGATTTAATCCGAAATTTGAAAGTCTATGTTTCAGGCAATAAATTGAACTTGAAAGAACACTTATGTGCCACAATGATAAAGCCAAATAAAGTTTCTGGTGAGTACATTCAATATGGCCTCATTGCATAACACAAATATTTCATTCCAAACATATGTAATTTAACTATTTTTAATTGAATAATTTTAATAAAATTATTCGCCCGTTTCAAAATCGAAACCGGAATCATTTGCTGCATTATAAGCTAAATAATTCAAATCATTGCTTATAGAAAATTTAAATATGCCATAATATCCAAAAAATTAGATAAATATACATCTTAGAAAATAGTATTGTCGTAACCCGGGGTCTGATGAATTAATTAACGTAAGGATATCTTCATTGGATTTAACTAATGGCAAATACGGCTGGATGATTTGGTTGATTGCTTGTCCCGATCGGAGCTGAACTAATGACTCGAATCACTAGATACGATTTCGAAATAAAAGATTCTGAATATTAACTAAACTTAATTAATTAATCGTCCAGCCGTATTTGCCATTAGTTAAATCCAATAAAGATATCCTTACGTTAATTAATTCATCAGACCCCGGGTTACAACAATATTTTCGACTCGAAATTCCTTCCTTGGTCCGAATGTAACTCTAATGGCACCCCGAATCGACTAATCCAATAATTTACGAGAGCATCAGCTACATTTTCCGCCTCCTGATTTGGCAGTGCAAACGCTTCAGTCCATTTGGTGAAGTAATCGCTGATCACTAATATGTCCCGATTTCCCTTCTTTGATGCAGGGAATGGTCCGGCAATATATAAATCTATTCTTTCAAAAGGTACTCCCACATTATAAGGTTGCATTAGACCTTTAGTCTTCTTTTGAGGACCTTTACTGGTTGCGCAATTATTGCAATTTCTACACCACTCCTCAACGTCTTGTTTGTAGTGCAACCAGTTAAACCTCTCCCTCACCTTCCTGATGGTTTTATTCACTCCCTGAGGTTCCGTTATGGAATTCTTGAAACATCTCAGTGACGCAAGATCTCGGAAGTACTATTTGAAGGTGATAGTCGGTGCCAACCTCTGTTTCCCACTTCCTATGTAGGAGTCCATTACTAATTCTCAATGAATCCCACTGTACCCAATAGGACTTCTCCGTGCTCCGCTATCTGTTGCCAATCTGGTTTCACCCCGGCCTCCATCCACTGTAGTATGGGTACAAGTGCTTCGTCTCTTAATTGTAGATCTCGTAACCCGCTTTCCGTCCAGGGTTCGGGAGCCGTGATACGAATTTGTCGACATTCTTCGGTTTCCTGTTTTTTCTCTGCATTGTTGCAGTGTCTGCAGTTAAGTTGACAAGGACGTCGTGATAGCGCATCAGCGTTGTTATGTATTTGACCTTTCCTGTGTTCGATATTGAACTGAAAACCCTGTAGTTTTTCAATCCACCTCGCCATCTGACCTTCTGGGTTTTTAAAGTTTAACAGCCACCTCAGAGAGGCGTGATCCGTTCTTAGCAAAAACGGCTGGCCCAAAAGATATTTATGGAAATGTTTCATGGATTCTACTGCTGCTAATAATTCTCTCCTGGTCACGCAATAGTTGACTTCTTTTTTAAAGAGTGAGCATTTCTTTGGACTCAGTTTCATGCCTGCCTCTCTAATACTACTAAATACTTCTCGGAGGTTGTCTAAATGTTCTCCAAATGTTTTTTCGACAACAATTATGTCATCCAAATATACTTCCCAATTGAGTCCCCACAGTATATGTTCCATTAATCTTTCAAACGTCGCGGGGGCATTGCATAGCCCGAACGGCATGTCAGTGAATTGCCATAATCCTTCACCTGTCGAGAAGGCCGTTTTTTCTTTATCTTCAGGATGTAACTCCACTTGCCAGTAACCACTTTTGAGATCTAATGTGGAAAAAATTTTTGATCCCGAGAGAGTGTCTAAAGTATCATCGATTCTAGGTAAGGGGTAGCTGTCCTTAAGTGTCATTTCGTTCAGCTTTCTATAGTCGACACAAAAACGAAGTGATCCATCTTTCTTCACCACCGGTGAACTCCAGGGGCTCTTTGACGGTTCAATAACCCCTTGGTCTCGCATTTCTTTTATCATTTCCTTGGAGTTTGCTATTGTAGCTAAAGGAAGTGGACGGGGGTTTTGTCGAATGGGTTTAGCACCGGCCGTATTTATTTGATGTTGCACGAGGTTAGTCCTACCCAAAGGGCTGTCTTGTTCAGCCATTATTTCCTGAAATTCGCTAAGCAGCTTTTCCGCTTGTTGATAATCTTCTTTTTGTAGAGTTTTGTCTAAATCTTTCAGGAGATTGTCCATTAATGGTTTAGACATGGTATCCCTTTTGATATGCTTATTTCCACTTCCATCTAATGTTAATATGCGTTCCACGTTCCTGCAAAGTGCGATAGGTGTTCCTGCTTTGATCTGTTGTTCCTGGTCAGATAGATTCATTACCCTCAGTGGAACTCTGCCGGTGTTTAGCTTGACTAATGCTCTTGACTAATAAACTTTTCGACTGTGCCGGGATGGTCTCGTTTTGTAATACCTTTACAAACGTTTCTTTGACTTCTGTACCTCCGTAGTGTAGAGGAATCTCCATCGTTCCTTGTTGAAGGGTGCCGCCCTTCATGTCAATGGAAATTCCATAGCGTCGCATGAAATCCAATCCCAGTATACATTCATCTGTTATATTGGCTATCATAAATTCCTGTTCGAATGACTTGCCTCCTAAATCCACCGTAATAGTTTTAGTTCCTTGAACTGGCACTAATTCTCCGGTGGCTGTTTTTAGCTTGTAGTTGTTGGTCGTTAATTTACTGTTTCTTTCCAACTTTGGTTGGACAATAGATGTAGATGCCCCTGTGTCTATTACAAGATTATATTCTTTCCCTCCAATTTTCCCTTTAACTTCTAGTGATGATCCTTTTCCTAATGCTGTAACGTGAAAGACGAGTGGGGCATTTCGAGTTTGCTGAAACGATCTTTGCCCCCTAAAATTAGTAGCTTCAGGTTTTTCTGATTTATAGGGTTCTATCCAGTGCTGCTGTTTTTGGGAGAAGGTCGTTCTACATGCTCGGGCTAAATGGCCAGGCTTGTTAGGGCCTGAAGCACCTTGGTCTTCTATCTACTACCTGGAATCTTAAGTTTCTTTGGGGCTTGCTGAGGTCATTGACTTGTCGGACTATTTTTTTAATCATTTCTCTGTCTTTATCTTTATCTTTCTCCTTGTCTTTGTCTTCCTGAACTTCAATTTTCTTTACATTCAAGCTTTTTTGGATTGAGGCTCTTGCCGCTTCAATGGAGATTGCAAACGCCAATGCTTCATGGCTGGCCTTTTTTCCATGAATTTTTAGTGCCATTTTGGTTTCCGCATCCCTTATCCCATAAACGAAGGCGTCAGTTACAATGTTTTCAATGAAATCTGTTGACTGTCCTGGGTGGTAGGTATGCGAGCCTTCTGACATCAGCCTCTAATTCTTGGAGTGGCCCTGTTTTTGCGTACGGTTTTTTAATTCGTTTTTATGTACTTCCAGCATGTGGCCATTCCCAAATCTTCTTTCCATTGCTTCTGTTATTTCTGAATAGGCTATTCAGTGAAGCATTGTTTGCAAAAGCTTTGAAACTGATGTCTTTTTGATTCATTGTATTTCTTAAACTTCTCTATTTCCTTCTTCTGTTCTTCTTTTAGTGCATCTAATTCTGCTTTAACCTTTCTAAGGTCGGCCATCTCCTTGGATGATCTGAGGTTGGCTACGTCAGTTTTTACCTCTTCCCGTAGAACATCCATGGATGTCTGGAATTTGGCTGCATCAGTTTTTACCTGCTCCCGTAAAACATCCATGGCTACTTGGAAGATGGCTATATCGGATTTCATATCCGACCGCAAAGCATCAATGTCGCATTTCATATCTGACCGCAAAGCATCCATGCCGCAAATCATATCGGATTTCATATCTGACCGAAGGGCTTCAGAATCTTCTTTCTTTTTTGGATCCTCAAATTCATACTCTGATGGATCATGATTATTTTTGTTGTATCTTGAATTACTTGCTATATAATTAAGGAGTACTTTGGGAATTGGAGATACTAAGCTATTTTATTACCAAGAATGTGCCACTGCACTAACCTCAAAAAGATACTGAATATTATAATAATAAACTTTAAGTAATAATAAATTCTTACAATATTATTACACTATCCAAAACAATTTTCCAAAAGCCATTTCTCGAGCCGTTCTTGTAGTTCGGCTTTTAGGCCATTTGCATCCAGGCCTCGATTCCTTAGTTCCCGTTTTAAATCGGGAACGCGCAACTCGTCCAGTATCTTAAGTCCCATTTCTGTTGTTAAAACTCGCTGTCTTTACCTCTAGTGAATCGATATCCCTTTACGACGTTAAATCCCACTCCTGACACCAATGTTGTAACCCGGGTACTGATGAATTAATTAACGTAAGGATATCTTTATTGGAATTAACAAATGGCAAATACGGCTGGACGATTTGGTCTATTGCAATTGCTGTCCGGATCGGAACTGCCTAATGACTGGAATCGCTAGATACGACTTCGAGATAAAAGATTCTGAATATTAACTAAACTTAATTAAATAATTAATGTCAGGGATCCAACAGTATTTTCGAATGGTGAAAAGAACTTGAATTTCCATTCTAATGTGAACAAATCCTATTTTGTAAACATTTCATATTAATATTTCATTTTAGTGGAATATTATGAGGTAGCTTGCAAAAATACTTACTATGGCAAATTTCTTATGATTGAAAGAATCAGGGGACCGATAATGAATATGCTCGTTTTATGTGAAGTTCGTTTGAACGCCGATAAAGATACAGGTTTGCAATACATTTTGAAAACTGAGTTACTTAGAGTTTAATTTGAAAATTTATTAAATTGCTTTTAGTTAATTTGGCTTTTAATAGACCAACCGAACAAAGTGGAGTATTTTTCCAAAATACATCTCAATATTCAGTAGACGGAAATTTGGACACTTGTACCATAATCAGATCTTTTAGCAATGAGTTTGCCTGGTGGAGAGTGATTCTTGATGATAGTTATTATGTCACTAAAGTGACTATATATTTTTTGGCAAATTCAACAGGTACTATGATGTCCTCTCAGGCTTATTACACCTACCAAGTGACTTCGACTCATGAGGGAATTATTGTGACAAACTTATAAATTATATTAAGACTCGTTAATAATTATTGTTATTATTAAAACATTATTATTAGGTCAATTTGCTAAAAAACACGTGTACGTATATGTTTCAAACGAGGAAGATCGCCATGAAACATACACATGCGGTAATACCGAATATCCTCATGACAAAGTTGGCGAAAGTGAGTTTGTCCTGTATGTGTTGGAACAAAGACTGGTTAAATATTTAAAATCAAAATTGCTTTTAGGAGGAGCAATAAACATTACTTGTAAAAGGCCATATCTCGGAAGTTCGGTCACGATTAGAAAGTTTACAGGGGCAAGGCCAAGATGGATGGTGCTATGTGATGTGCAAGTTTACTCAAAAGACGAACCGAAAGGTTAATCATTATTCTGAATAAACATAATAATTATGAAATTCATTTGTAATGCAAATGGTAATTTTGTTTAGATAATACTGTAATTTTACAGGTGTCAACGCGTCCCGAGTGGGGAATTGTAGTGATTATGAATTTAAATGTTATGAAGACCGTTGCATACACAAGGACTTTGTATGCGATGGGATAGAAGATTGTCCACAAGGAGACGATGAAGCACAGTCATGCAGTAATATTATAAGCATTGGCATTTAGAATTAATAAATATTTAATTTCGTTTCGCGATTTGTTTTCAATATTAATATTATCGAAATACAATCGTTTATAGGAATTAAATGTGGAGAAGGTCAGTTTAAATGCCTAAGACGTAACTACTGCGTCGATTATACAAGTAGATGTGATGGCGTTGTGAACTGTCGAGACTATTCTGATGAACACGGCTGTTGTAGGGAAGTTATATCATATTTTTATGTTAAAATAAAATGTTAAAAAACAAATGCCATATCATTTACTAACACGTTTTCCTAATTTAGTTCAATTTGAATCAAATACTAACCTTCTCAAAGCAATATATAAGGGAGAGTCAGATTACTACATTTGCTCTCGAGGTTGGAAACCAAGAGAGAGTTTTGATGTTTGTGCTAAACTTGGCAGGTGCCGAAAGTTTTTATTTTAAATATACAATCCAATCAATTTTACATCATCTATCATTTAATTTTAAATGATATTCGAGTTATTAAAACAATATTAAGCAATTTGGTTATAAAATTGTTTGTCCTGTTGATATTTCAAAAATCTGGGAACATTTATTATTCTTTTGTCTATTGCAGATTATGTTTTTTTTTTTGCAACGATATGACTTCATATTAATATTTTGGAGCGTTAAAAAGAATAGTTAATAACATTTAATATTCAGATTTAAAACTTTCTTCACGTTCTATTTATTGGTATGAACAGACGATATACAAACACTACCTTAAAGCCAACATCAAATAGAATGCGAAAATTTCTAACTAAAAGGAATATTGAAAGAGAAGATTTACCATTTATGAGATATCTGAAAACTATGTTAACATTTTATCAGAGATTTTCAATAATATCAGAATAACTTTTTTTTAAATTTAATATTTAATGCCTTTAAGTTCACAATGTCCATCTGGCCTAGTGGTAAAACTTCATTGCGAGCTTACTGAGAAAAACGGTAAGTAAATGGTTACTTTTTTGGTAAATTCATTTTACAATGCGTTTTTAATTCACTTATTTTAATCTAATAATATTGAACCTAAATTTATTCAATTTATATTTGTGGAATGTTCAAATCATTAGCTTCATATGCGTGACCCACAGAAACTGAAAGCATTTGCGGTACACGTGGATCACCTGACGCCGATTTTGAACCTTATATTATCAATGGGTTTGAATCAAAATACGGTGCCTGGCCATGGCACGCACAAATAATCATCGACGGACAATATGCATGCGGAGCAAGTATTATAAAAGAAAATTGGATACTTACTTCGGCTCATTGCTTTGGGTATAAATATACGCTTTGTTTTTCTTGATTATAGAGTTCAACGTAACTAAAATATAATCATTCCAAAAGTAAAATTGTTAAATACAGTTATTCTGTTGAACTTATTGCAATTAATGCAATTAGAATTTTTTCAAAGTACGTTGATATGTGGTTGAATTTGTTCCATATATTGATATCCTTCAAGGAATGGTAATTATAGATCAGTTCACGTTATGATTGATACAATTATTCGAAATGATCCCAGTGGAAAAATACTTCCTGCTTCCCATCTCATTACTCATCCAAGATATGATAAAGAAGACCCTGATTCTTATCACGACATAGCATTACTCAGAGTTAAGTCACCGATAATCTATTCAAAACATGTGAGGCCAGTTTGTTTGCCTAGAGGAAAATTAGACACGGAAATGTTTATGTCTTATCGATATTGCTTAGCGACTGGATTTGGTCACATTGATAGAAGTATGTATAGACATGTTTTGCATAGAATTTCTATAACTGTCAGTTCTAGCAAATATTTTGGTAGCAATCTGTAATTTTATATGTTTGTAATATATATTTGAATGCATGAAATCTATCTTCTACATAAATAAAAATGCAATGTGTGCTTGTATCATGTAAATGTTCTCGGAAAGTATTTAACCAATTGCTTTGAAATTTTGAAACATCATAATGTTCGATTAGAGGAGTGTTTTTGTGTAGGTTTCATATATAAGCCACAACTATATCATGTAAGAATACGCTTTTTCTAAAATCCTGCCATCTTGCCATGGACGTGAAAAAAGGCGAACATTTAATTTTTTTATTTCATTTCCTTATAAATATAAATTAAATTTAAAAACACATTTTAAAACTAAAATTAATTAAAATAATTAATGTCATTAATTTAATATAATTTAAAATAAAATAATCTGATTCTGTATCAATTGAATGACAATGGTCTAAGCAGTTCGAAATTCCTTTTTTGCTTCCTCTTGAAACGTTTATTTGTGAATTACATATAGCAGTTCGAAATTAGTCTAAATTAATCCGTCGAAATAATTTTTAATATCTTTATTTCATTTCTTTATAATCTTCTATATAAATAAAAATGCAATGTGTGTTTGCATCAAATTAATGTTCTTTGAAAGTTCTTAACCAATTGCTATGAAATTTTGGCACACCGTAGAAATCGAATAGATGAGTGTTTTTACATAGGTTTCATATAAATATCATTAAACGATATTAAATTCATCTTTGGTTTGTTTCCTTTAGAAACTATCAATGCTGATCAAACTAAGCATTGTGAATTTGTAAATATAAAAATAAAGTTTGCGAAAGTCTTTATGCCAAGGCCAATTGCGAAATCAGAATTAAGGCCGAACTTCTTAGGTTTCACCTGTGCGAAAGTGGTCCCAATAAATTTGTTGAAAGGAATTCAAAGAATACAAAAGACAACTATTATAACACATATATCCTGTGCCAAACCATCAGAGATCAAGGAAAGCCAATAAATGTTCTGCGACAAAACCTGAAGGAATTAAACACACTCTCCGTCCAAAAGCTGGAAGAAAATAGGGAAGAAACAAAGCAATGGAGTAATTTGTTTCAAAACAAAGTTAAAACTGGTGTAGGAAAAGTTTAGGGTTCAACAAAATTAACATTTATTAACATGAAATCTAAGATTTTAAACAATGTTGATAGACAAAGGATAAAACAGAACATCATAATTGTTCTCTAACCACATTTACAGGATATGATGGATATTATTTATACTGAAGATCAACAGAAGATATAGGCAACTTAGCAGTAACCCAAACGCGAAATGGTTTATCTGACTTCAGGACGAATTTCGTTGCCACATAATTTCTGTAATTTCGTGACGACAAAAGAATTGGTTGACAAAGTACTTCCAAATAATCAAAACATTAGAATCATGATTGGCTGAGTGAACGAGTTATTCTTCGAGTCCAAGAATACGCCTATGAACTGAAAAATATTGTAATAACCCGGGGTCCTCAAACTAATTATAGAAGGTCAGTTTTATTGAAAGTTGTCAGATGGCTTGGAAGATGTACAATGCACAAATGTCTAAGAATTGGAATCTGCTGTTTCTCTAACTCTCGCTCTCCTTTCCGAGATAAATCTATTTGTCGAGGTTCATAACCAAATAGTCTGAATAGTAATTAATTATTTAATTAATTATAAAGCCCCTAAATTTAATTAATTACTAAATTAATTAATCAGCAATATAATTTTAATTATTCTTCAATTATCTAGATCCAGGGATCCAACGCTGCCCCCTCCTTAAATCTGTTCGTCCCGAACAGACATCTATTCCCATTTTCATTTTTACTCTAGGAATAGGATCCGATTGTCTTCTAACAATCTCATGGCTGCGAATCTCAGATCCTTTTGCTTGGTCCTCTTCTGAGATTTCTGTTTCCTCCCTTTGGCTCCTGCGCCCCGCAACTTTCAGTCGCTGAACGTCGCCACTTCCATGTACGCCCTCCTGCTCCACCATGTCGCCAGATCTCAAACTCTCTACAGGATTACCTGCTCCACTTTCCATGCTAGGCGCTCTCCCGAAATCCCGAGCACTCCCTTCTGTTATCTCCAATCGAACCGAAACATCCGCTGGTAAATCCATGGCCTCTCCGAAGACTTCATTTGTTCCAGGACTAACACCGTGTGTTCCACTGGTAACTCTATGTGCTTCTTCAGTAACTCCTCGGGCTGCACTAAGAACTCCACAGGCTCTGCTGGTAAATCCATGGGCTGTTCTGTAGACTCTACTTGTTCCACCATCAACTTCGTGTGCTTCACTGGTAACTCCTCGGGCGGTAATAATAACTTCACAGACTCTCCCGGTAAATTCACGGGCTCTTCCGAAAGCTCCACTTACTTCACTAACACCTCCGTGAGCTCTCTGGGCCCTGCTGACATCTCGACCTGATCTGGTGACTCTATGGGCACCAACGGCGAGTCCTCTGAGTCCGCCATCACGCACAGCGTTTCTGGAGACACGCACGCACTGTGGTCGGATGTGTCTTCTAATGACTCCATTCCAATGCTGCCAGAAACTGTACCTGGAACAACGGACATGATTTGTTCTTCGTTGGTAACCTTTTTGCAGAGTTCCTCTTCTTGTTCCTCGCAAGATGGAAGCATCACTTTGCTCTCGTCAAAAGAACCATCAGGACTCTTCTCGGTAGAGTTTTCACCCGAAAGCAGCAAGACATCCTGACACGGAACCGCTGTGTTTTCCGCGGCATCCTTTACTTTTCAACTAAACAAGCTTCTACCTTAGTTACTCTTGGATCCCTTTAACTCTAAATCCCACTCCTGACACCAATGTAATAACCCGGAGTCCTCAAACTAAATATAGAAGGTCAGGTTTATTGAAAGTTGTCAGATGTACAATGCTCAAATGTCTAAGAATTGGAATCTGCTGTTTCTCTAACTCTCGCTCTCCTTTCCGAGATAAATCTATTTGTCGAGGTTCATAACCAAAGAGTCTGAATAGTAATTAAAAATACAAAATTATATTGCCCTTAAATTTAATTAATTACTAAATTAATTAATCAGCAATATAATTTTAATTATTCTTCAATTATCGGGATCCAGGGATCCAACAATATTAATCATTCCGACATTCAAAGAGAGGTAGTCACTTTTAAGTCCATCAACACTGTTATGGAAGCAGATGAAGCGGTATATATCCAACAGAATTGTTTACTTCAATTGATCTGCCAGGGATTCCACCGCAGATATCGCAACTGAAAGTCGGCGAGCCATATTGCGAAATTTCAACCAACAAAAGCTTTGTACGGTACGCGGCTTGCAGTAAAACATTAATGAGCAATAAGTACTAGAAGAAATGCTCTTGACAAGACCTATAAAAAGTGAAGATATGTTTATTTTTCGCAATCTCCAATACTGATAATGTCTACATTTATATAGAGAACGAAAAAACATAAAATATCGTAACCCTCAAGGATCGTGTAAATAGTAAAAATCAAAATACTAGAAAATGTGTGCTAAATTTCTTTCCTTTAAAATAAATCGGAATGAGCCACAGCAACGCGTGGCTGGGCAAGCTAGTAAATAATAAATCGGTAGAATTTAGATGTTCCAAAATAGGTAGAAAACAAAATCAAGTTTTACAATTTGCAGATAAATCTAGACCGAAATATTTGCAAGAAGGACGATTAAATCTGCTTACTGACTACAACTGTTTAAGGGAATTGTCTAATCTGGGATCCAAACCTCCTGACGCTTATTTGGACTTCATATCGCCTGAGACATTTTGTGGTGGCTCCTCTCCCACTTTTCATGGAATAAATATTTGCACGGTTGTATTTGAACCTGTAATCTTTGCATATAATTGTTGTTACAATTGAATAATTATTTGATGTTAGGGAGATAGCGGTGGCCCTTACGTTTGCAAAGATGATCGTAGAATATGGACATTAATTGGTATAACAACATCTGGTGCTCAAGATTCATCAGGTTTGCCTTGCACATTGAGCTTTTTCACAAAAGTGGATTCATATTTGGACTTCATTTATAAAGGTTATTTTAATATCAATTGAAGTTTAACGTTAAATTATCTACATGAGTTTATGATTTTATTAGTTTTCCAACAAGAATTGACAATAGAAACCCAAATCCAAGGTGCTTGTATGAAACACCTATTCGAACCTTTAACATATTTTATAATGATATGTTACATTGAAATTTTCGTTTGAATGTTTATGTGGTTTACAACCACAATAAAATATCATAATTAACTTGAATATTTAAAACTTTAATTACACTTGAATAAAACTTAAAAGTGAGAAAACGAGTGCTTTATATTTAAAGAATTTAAAATTTAAAGGAAGGATCGAGGAAATTCATCATTGTGAATCTTATTTTGTGTATTTGATCAATTAAGAGATGCATAAATGGTAATCATGCTGAGTTACATGGGCATCAATTTGAACAATTTAAATTTTCATGTTTTTTAGATTTTACAAATTTATAAATTGTGATGTCCATACGAACACAGGACAGGGCCCTGTTTAAATATCAAGTTTACCAATTAGTCACATTACTTGTTCACTGCAATTTAGATATGATTTTCGTTTTTCCAAGATAACATTAACAGACGATTAGCAATTAGAAATTGTTAACATTTTTAACAAAAAGCACAAATCTTCTAAGAAGTTTGATAATTTATTATATTTGATGAAAATTATCCAATAATAGTTAGTATATTACATAGTGAATTCTTCTAATGTTAAGATTAACGCATTTTCTTCAATATGCTCTATTGATTTTGTTTAATTTTTTTCTAACATAGTTATTAAAACACGACGCAATTATTGTATATAGCACTTTGAATGTTGATGCTGAGAAAAATCCAGTAAATAATGTACATTCATGGTGGCGTGCCAAAATTGGTGGACAGAATTTACAACATAACGGATATAAGCTTATCTTTGAAAAAACAGTGTAAATTCGAAGAATATTTAAACCTTAGCATAATTACTTTTGTATATAATGTATATAAATTTCTTGAAATATTCCAGGCAAATCTTTCTTAAACAATTTGGAAATCTAAATTTCAACGAAAGATCACAATTTTGATGAGCATTTAGAAAATTTGCTAATAAATCAAGTGAGTTCGACATTGTTAATGAATCATATCTCCTCAGGCAGAATAAAATTTTCTAAAGATAAAATAGTGTTTATTTTTGTATGATGTGTCAAATCTTTCCTGAATATTAATTATTAATACTAAGATAATAATTTGATAAAGACATTCATAAATCAGTGACATGCGACACGACCCATCATGGAAATCAAGTTTACAAATCACTCAGATTACTTTTCCAAGATAACGTTAATACAGATGTAGATTTGTTAAAAAGAATCTAACATTGCTTAGGTATGCACCTATGACATATTTACATACTAATTTAAAGACATTGCCGCAATTTCTTGGCGATGATCTGCTGCTTGTTATATTACAATTAATATCTTACTTTCAAACCTATCTCTTTCATCAATATTATCATTGCAATATTTATGTTCTCAGACAAAATGTGGAGATCATTTGGAATTGTTTCATTTGGAAATGTTTCATTTGGAAATGAAGGTTATGGATATATATCTTAAGCATTAGAACAAGCACATTTTAATTATTAATATTATGATTTTATGTCAACCATTCCTACATACAAATACATCAAACTGTCATAGAGTAATAACCAATATAAATTCAGATAAGTAACACTGCGATGTAGTCTTCATGGTCCACTAAATATAGCTAAGGCTATGCACTTGACTTTGTCAAGTCAAATGGTCATGATAACTTCTAGCAACAACATTTCTTTGGAAGAGATAATTCGATATTAATATGTATTTATCAACAAAAATACATCATTCCAATGAATGAGATACAAAACTTAAATTAAGCAATTATAAATTGCAAATGATTTGGTATTGCCAATGAATATTGTAATAACCCTGGGTCCTCAAACTAATTATGGAAGGTCAGGTTTATTGATAGTGTTCAGATGGCTTGGAGCATATACAATGCTCAATTGTCTAAGCCTTGGAATCTGTTGTTTCTCTTACTTTTGCTCTAGTTTTCGAAATAATTCTTTTTGTCGAGGTTCATAACCATAGAATCTGAATAGTACCCTGACCATTAATTAATTATTGAATTAATTAAATACAATTTTAATTATTCTTTAATTACCTGGATCCAAGGATCCAACAATATCAATAATACAGAAGATGTAATTGAGTCATATGTACGTATTATATATTGCCAATCCAAAGGTCATATATAGACATTACATTTTACATCGAAATAAAGTCAATAAAATCAATCTTATAGATATAAAATAAATTTAATAGCCTCAATTCAAAATCAAATTGGGTTTATCAGTAGTAATACATCAAATCAGACGTGTTTTTTTCGACTTAAAACAAACGTTTCAAGTCTAATTTTGTCTAATTACGTTGCCAAATAATTATTTTTCTTTGTTCTTGAAAGAAAAAGTTCGAAATGGCGGAAGGTTTAAGACACCGGGGTACCGGGTCAAAATTAGGACTGCACCTGTGCGATAGGTGTGAAAAAGACAATGCTGAAGTGATGAAAAAGCTATTAAATTGTTGTAAAATTGAAGAACATGTTGACGAGTTGAGTACCGAAGTAAAAGAAATAAAAGACATTCTGAAAGTCAAAGTTGATAAGGAAGCCTTGATTGAAATTCGTGAAATCAAACAGATGCTGCAAGAGAAAGAATTGAGGCAAACTGAACTGGATGTATATAAAGTAGAGATGGCTGAACTGAGAAATAAACTGGATGATTTGAAACAAATGTGCAGTAAAATGACTGAAATTGAAGTAATGCTAAAGGAAAATGCAACTGAAACTTATCTAATCCAAAGCTCCATTAAAAAAATAGAAGAAAACCAACAAGCTACAAAGGATTGGTCAAGTTTATTTAAAGACAAAGTAGAAGTAATGGTGACTGATGTCAAAAAGTCTGTGGTTGATACTAAGACAAACCTTGAGCTCAATACTGAGAGAACACGAAGGAAAAATAACATAGTTGCTTACAATGTCCCAGAGAATGAGAACAACTCCAAACTAAAGGATAAAGAAAACATCCTGAGGCTTCTGAAGGAGATCACCACTGTGGATATGGAGAAGGAAGTCATCGAAATCTTCAGGATGGGAAGAAGAACAGAATTAATTCAAAGACCTAGACCAATACTTGTCAGATTTCAAAACCAATTCCAAAGGAACCTGGTACTGGAAAATTGTTATAAACTCAAGAAGCTTGAAGCTTTCAACAAAATAATCCTGTGCCAGGACCTATGCAAGGAAGACCGTGAGGAATGCAAGAGACTACTGATGAACAAAAAAGGTGAAATTGATTCAAAAGGTGATAGCAGTAAATGGATTGTCAGAATAAGAGGGGAGCCTGGAAACTTCCACGTTGTCGCATATAGAAGGCAAAATTTGTAGATTTGCCCAATTCAAGTTTTCTCAGACCAGTGGATGGAACAACACTAGAGCATCAGAATTTAGAGACTTTGCCCAGCCCCAACCCCACGGCATTTACTCATAGCAATCCGGAGTACTCAAAACCAGGCTACCATACAATTTGTAGTGAAGAAAATTTCGATTATGATTTCTCACCTGATAATTTATTTGACTTATCTCTTTTATGTGACAATATCTACACATCACCCTCTCCCCTACCAAGGACTGAAGATAAATTTACATTCCTTCATTTAAATTGCCGCAGTATCATACATAAAATGCATGACATACAGCTTCTCATAGAACAATGCGAGGCCAGTATAGTTGCACTAACAGAAACTTGGCTAAATGAAAATAACGAGGGCTCTGTTTCTATTGCAGGTTATAATTTTATTTCTAAATGTGCTGATGTAGATAGGGGAGGAGGTGTTGGATTTTTTGTTTCTGATAATATTTTGTTTAAAGTTGTTGAATTAGAAACACTTAATATTTCTGTTACCTCTTTCGAGATTTTATTTTTAAAGGTTGTTCAACGTAAATCTGTGGATATTTATGTTGGAGTTGTATATAGACATCCAGATTGTAATATGAATCAATTTAATTTGGAGTTTTTCAGTTTCTTAAATTATTTTGCTAATAGACTTATTTTCATATTTGGGGATTTTAATGTTGATCTACTAACAGCTTCTTCTCATAAATCATCATCTCAGTTCTATAATAATGTTGCATCCTGCTCTTTGTTACCTGTTTTTACTAAACCTACCAGAATTACTCCTACCTCTCAAACTACAATTGACAATATCCTGACAAATTTTCCTCTCCATAATTGCTTATCCAAAATCCTGATAGTAGATATTTCAGATCACTTTCCTATATTTCTACAGATTCCTATAAAATGTGATCGAGCAAATACAAAGCTTAGACAATATAGACAGATTAACACCCATTCCAAAAATAAATTTCAAAATGCACTTACATTATGTGACTGGTCTTGTGTATCAAATCATTGCATAAATGATGATCCCTGTTCGGCTTACAAAGAATTTATTTCTATTTACTTAACTCTATACAATGAAGCTTTTCCCCTAGTGCCTGACCAACATAGGCCAATCAGAAATTTCAAACAACCTTGGATGAATGCATCCCTGCTGAAGTCTTCCAATACAAAAAATAAATTATATAGAACTTTCCTTCAATACCCCACAGACCAAAATAAACTGGCCTTCGTTAATTTCAGAAATGCTTTTAGGAAATCCAAATTAGCTACTAAAAAGGCATATTATGATAAACTCTTTATAAAACATAAATCCAATATGCACAGAACCTGGGATATCATTAAATCTTTGATGGGATGTCAGACCAGTACCAGAAATAACTCTGGTTTCTTTGTGAATGACAATGGTGATTTGCTTACTCCACATGAAACTGCTAGCCAATTCAATCGCTATTTCTCTGGTATTGGAAATAACATTGCCAGCACTATTCCCACAACAGACAGGAACATCTCGGATATGCTGAGTGGATTTTCCCAATTACAGTCCATGAGTCTCACACCAACCAGTCCTTTCGAGATCATCAAATTTTCCAGTGCCCTCAACAAATCCCATAGTTGTGGTGTCGATGACATAGACCCTTGCATAGCACATGAATTTATATCACTAGTAGCAGATCCTTTATCTTCTATTTTCAATTCCTCCTTCCGTACTGGTCTCATCCCAAAAGAACTTAAATCTGCTAAAGTTATACCTCTCTTCAAATCAGGTGAGCAGGACAAGGTTGAAAACTACAGGCCCATATCTATCTTACCATACTTTTCCAAATTTTTAGAAAAAATTGTACATTCCAGACTATATGATTACTTTGATAAATTTAACCTACTTAATGATTCTCAATTTGGTTTCAGAAAGAATCATTCAACTTATATGCCTCTATTGTTGCTTCAAACTGATGTTTACAATGCTTTTGATGATGGTGATGTTGTATTGGCTTTGTTTCTTGATTTACAAAAGGCTTTTGATACTGTTAATCATCAAATATTGCTTCGTAAGCTTGAATTGTATGGTGTCAGAGGTGTCGTTTTGTGTTGGTTTAAAAATTATTTGTGTGGCAGAAGTCAAAGGGTTATGTTTAATGGTGTGTGTTCTTCTGATGTTCTTATTGATTATGGTGTTCCTCAAGGTTCTATACTGGGTCCCCTTTTATTTCTTATTTATATTAATGATTTTCAATGTTCTTCTGATCTTTTCAAAGTATTAATATATGCTGATGATATTGTTATTTATGCATTAGGGAAAAACATAAATAGTCTTATTACTTTATTCAATAATGAATTAACTTTTTTGAAAAATTGGTTTGCGAGTAATTGCTTATCTATCAATGTTTATAAATCAAATTTTATGGTTTTTCACTCTTCCAGAAAGGTCATTGCATGTAACTCCTCTCTCTACATAGATAAGTTTTCCCTAAATAGAGTCACAAGTATTAGATATTTAGGGATCACAATAGATGAACACCTTTCTTGGCTAAACCATATATCTTATTTACAAAATCGCATCTCCAGAAATATTGGAATAATATCAAGGATACGGCCTTTTATCAACACAAAAATAGCACTTTCATTATATTTTTCACTTGTCTATCCCTACCTAACTTACTGTAATATCATATGGGCTTCTATTTACAAGACACACTTACATCAGTTATCATTATTACAAAAACGGATTGTGCGTGTCATTTTCCTGCTGCCGCCTCTATCATCAACTGTCTCTGCCTTTACAAACAATAATCTACTAAGTGTAACCCAAATTCATGACTTCCAAACTGCCCTTTTTATGTTTGCCTATCACTTCAATTCTATTCCTAAAATATTTTCAGATTTTTTCATAACAAGCAATACCTATAACAATCCTTCTTATTTCTTACGTAACAATCACGAATACAGTCCTACCTTTGCTAAATCTACTTTGAAATTATTTTCTATACAGTGTTATGGTCCCAGATTATATACTTCAATTCCAGATTCAGTTAGGGAATTAACTTGTTTTCATTCATGTCCTTTTGAGTTATTGTTTCTGTTGTTTAAGAAATTGTATAAGTCTCATTTAGTAAGGGTTGTTTGAGTTTACATGGTTGTATTATATATATTATGATTTTTAGGGCCAGTCTGTTTAGCGGAAGCTTGCGCTTCCTTAAGACTGACCCTATGAGTTTATTTTGTATTTTAAGTTTAATTTGTTTCGTTGGTGTACATAATTGTTTGTTCAATAAACTCATAAACTCAAAAAAAAAAAAAAATTAAAATAATGAGATAAGAATCCAAAAATAAAACTTAGCACCTGTTCGATTACTAAAATAGAATTAGAACCTGGCAAAAATCCTTGGTGGCTTTTGGAACTCGACGGATTTTATCACATAAAGGATATTAACTTACATGTCGCAAATTTTATGTGTTTGTAAAATTAACTAAATTAATAAAAATAGATTTAAGATGCAGCAGAATAATATATATGAAATTTTGTCCGTTAATAACTTCGAAGATATATTTCTATCTAAGAATTATAACCCATTTCGGTATATAAAATTTCCTTCATAATTTTGCATTTGCTGTTTAGACTGCTTATTTCCAGATGGGGATTTAATCCGAAATTTGAAAGTCTTTGTTTCAGGCAACAAATTAAACTTGAAAGAACACTTACGTGCCACAATGATAAAGCCAAACCAATTTTCTGGTGAGTTCATTCGGTATGGCCTCATTGCATAACACAAATATTTCATTCCAAACATATGTACTTTACCTATTTTTAATTTTATAATTTTAATAAAATTATTCGCCACGTTTCATAGTCGAAACCGGAATCAATTGCTGCATTAGAAGCTAAATAATTCAAGTCATGGCTGTGAGAAAATGTACTTAGATAAATATACATCCAAGAAAATAGTATTTTCGAATGCCGAAAAGAACTTGAATTTCCACTTTAACGTGAACAAAACCTATTTTGTAAACATATCATAGTAATAGGAGCTGAGATTACATTTTAATATTTCATTTTAGTGGAATATTATGATGAAGATCCTTACTATGGCAAATTTCTTATGATTGAAAGAATCAGGGGACCGATAAGGAATAAGCTCATTTTATGTGAAGTTCGTTTGAAATACGTATATGCTTCAAACGAGGACAATCGCCTTGATACACACATGCGGTGATACCGAATATCCTCATGATTGAGTTGGCGAAAGTGAGTTTGTCCTGTATGTGTTGGACCAAAGACTGGTTCAAGATAAGCAGTCAAAATTGTTTTTAGGAGGAGCAATTAACATTACTTATTACCATATTTCGGAAGTTCGGTCACAATTACAAAGATTAACGGGGCATGGCCAAGATGGATGGTACTATGTGATTTGCACGTTTATTCAAAAGACGATCCTAATGGTTAATCATTATTCAGATTCAAAAGAATAATTATGAAAAACATTTATAGTGCAAATGGTAATTTTGTTTAGATAATTCTGTAATTTTACAGGTGTCAACGCGTTGTGGGGAATTGAAGTGAGTTTGAATTTAGATGTTTCCAAGACAGCTGCATACACAAGGAAATTTTTATGCGATGGAACCGATGATTGTCCACAAAGAGACGATTAAGCAGTCATGCAGTAATTTTATAAGCATTGGCATTTAGAATTAATTAAGGTATTTTCACTTTCGTTTCGCGATTTGTTTTCAAGATAAATGTTATTGAAATACAATTGTTTCTAGGAAAATATTGCAAAGATGGTCAGTTTTAATACGTAAGACGAGACCAATGCGTCGACTATACAAGTAGAAGTGATGGCGTTGTGAACTGTCCAGACTATTCTGATGAACAAGGCTTTTGTAGGGAATTTATATCATATTTATATTTTAAAGTAAAATGCTAAAAAACATATGCGATATTAATTACTAACACGTTTTCCTAATTCAGTTCAAGTTGAATCAAATACCATCTTCTCAAAGCAATATATAAGGGAGATCATTACATTTGCTCTCGAGGTTGGAAAGTAAAGCAGTGTTGATGTTTGTGCTAGACTTGGCAAGTGCCGATAATCGTTATTTTGGTTTAACAAATACAATTCAATCAATTTTATTGCTACTATCACTTAATAATAAATGATATTCTAGTTATTTAAAACACTATTGAGCAAATTTGTACAAACGTTGCTTTTCCCATTAATATCGAAATAACCTGGGGTCTTCAATCTAATTATTTAAGGTCAAGTTTATTGAAAGTGTTCATTGGGCTTGAAAGATATACAATGTCTAATTGTCTAACACTTGGACTGTTGTTTCTTTTGCTTTCGATCTACTTTTTTAGATAACTCTATTTGTCGAGGTTCATAACCAAAGACTCTGAATAGTACCCTGAATTTTAATGAATTATTAAATTAATTAATTAGAAATAGAATTTAATTGTTCATTAATTATTTGGATTCAGGCATCCTACAATATTCTTATATTACAAATTCTGGTAACACGAAATGTTTACAAGAATTGTTTACTCTGGGGCCCATCGATATTACCGCAGCTTATTTGGATTATATATCGGCTTAGACATTTTGTGGTGACTCATCTCCCACTATTGGTGGAATAAATATTTTGGAGGTTGTATTTGTAATATATATATATATATATATATATATATATATATATATATATATATATATATATATATATATATTATAATATATATATATATATAATTGTTGCTTCAAAGACGGAGCTAGAAGCACACCTCACCAAGACGTACACCGATGCTCTTCGCAGCACACCGCTTCCTCAGAGAACTGAGATTCTGGAAGCACCTTTCCCGGATCATCCATTTCAAGAGGCAGCTCCATCGATCGAGGAGGTTAAGGGAGTCGTGAAGAAGGCAAGAAACCGCTCCGCGCCCGGGCCCAACGGGATCCCATATCTGCTTTACAAGAGATGCCCAAGAACGCTCAAGCTGCTCCACACAATAATAGTTTCCACCTGGGCCAATGCCGCAGTCGACAACGAATGGAAAGTAGCGGAAGGTGTGTACATTCCGAAAGAAAAGGAATCTAAGCACATAAGCCATTTCAGGCCTATTTCGTTGTTGAATGTCGAAGGGAAAATCTATTTCTCATGTCTAGCGGCAAGGCTGACTACGTTCATGACAACAAACAAGTACATCGACACAGCAGTTCAAAAGGGAGGCATCCCAGGTGTGCCGGGGTGCATTGAGCACACCGCAATGATATGGGAGGCGATCCAGAACGCAAAAAGGAACCAACTCAGTCTACACGTCGTGTGGCTCGACCTGGCCAACGCCTATGGATCGGTGCCCCATCAACTCCTCTGGAAGACGTTAGAGATCCACCATGTTCCTGGAACGGTGATTGAGGTACTCAAGGAATACTTCAACGGTTTCGTGATGCGTTTTTCCACAAAAGATTGCACCACGTGTTGGATCCCTCTGCAGATCGGCATAGCCATGGGATGTGCCATTTCTCCATCGCTGTTTGTGCTTGCCATTCAAGTCGTTCTAAATGCAGTAGGAGCTGAGATCCCCGAGATGCGTTTGGGTAAAGGGGTGTTTATGCCTTCAGTAAAGGTTTTCATGGACGACACCACCATCGTTCTAAACAGGCAGCAGATTGTCCAAAGAGCCCTTGACAAGCTCAATGATCTACTCCAATGGTGTCGCATGGCTCTGAAGCCCGCAAAATCCCGGAGTCTTTCTCTCACAAGAGGGAGAGTTCGCAGCGACGTGTGCTTCACCGCCGGAGGACAACGCATTCCGACGGTCTCAGAAGAGCCAGTAAAGAGCTTGGGAAGAGTTTTTGACGTGTCCCTCCGCGACAAAAACCAGGAGGCAGCCACTGTCAGTAGGATGACCGACGGTCTGAGAGCGATTGCAGAATCGCCGCTACAGGGCAGATTCAAAGTCTGGCTCCTGCAGTTCGTCCTGCTACCAAGACTGCTGTGGCCATTGACCATCTACGAAATAGGCCTGCAGTCGGTAGAAGAGATGGAAAGGAAAATAAATCGGTGTACGAGGAAATGGTTCGGGTTGCCGCCTTCGCTATCGTCGATCGCCCTGTACAGCAGAAGCACACGGTTGAGGCTGCCCCTCAGATCCATCGTTGAAGAATATAAAATTAGCAAAATCAGAACTCAATGGTCGCTCAACAACTCCAGTGACAGCAGGGTCCGCGACGTCATGCCGCAACTCCGCTCAGGAAGGAAATTCAGAGCCCAGGAAGAAATTGAGGAATCCGAGGCAATCCTAGCCTTCGAGGAGAAAAGAGGACCCGTGCAGGTAGACCGCCATGGAGTTGGATGGAACCATTTTCCAAGATGGTCCACAGCGAATGTGCAGACAAAAGCCGCCATGATAATCCAAGAGAGAAGGCGAGAGATGGAGACCGAAAGGAAAGCGCTGGCAGTGCAGCAAAGCCAGCAAGGACAGTGGACAACCTGGGAAGACGTCATCCAAAGATCCATCACATGGAAAGACATTTGGAAAAAGTCTCCCCTCCGCTTGGCATTCCTCATAAGGTCGGTCTACGACGTGCTCCCTTCCGGGTCCAACTTACAGAAGTGGGGGATGGTTCAAGACGCCAGCTGCGAGCTCTGCGGAGGTGAACAGTCACTCCGGCACGTGCTTTCATCATGCACGTACGCCCTTGCTCACGGTCGCTACACTTGGCGACATAACCAAGTCCTGCAGGTCGTGGTCGAAGCGGCTAAGACGGCATGCTCCCAGGCGAATGCCCGAGAAATCGCGGCACCAAGAAGAATGTACTTCTTAAGAGAGGGCTCAACACAGCACCGCAAAAGGAACATGGCCCAAATGAGGGACTTGCTGTCCACAGCCAAAGACTGGACAGTTGCGGCAGTCCTGCAGGGAGAAAGGCACTACCACCAGGTGCTACAAGAGAGCGGCAAGCGGCCTGATCTGGTGCTGGCGTCGGCAGCAACCGATTCCGTCATTATCGTAGAGCTGACGGTCCCATGGGAGGACCGAATTGATGTCAGCAATGCTCTGAAGAGCGACCGTTATGAAGAGCTGAGGATGGATTTAGAGGGGAAAGGTTATAGCGCCCGTGTGTTACCAATAGAAGTCGGAGCGAGAGGGCTGGTAGGCAAGTCTACATACGCCTTTCTCAGGAAGATAGGCCTTTCAAACAGGCAAACCAAACAGTTCGTCCAGAAAATAGCCGAGTCCGCAGAATCGGCTTCTCACTGGATCTGGACAACGAAGGACCGAAGGTAAGCCTCAGACACGGCGAGGCTAGTCGTCCCTGTCCACTCCACCAAAACAGGGACTCCAGTGTAAGACCAGGAAAGAGACACCCCGGACGGCATTCACACCAAAGTGATATAAGAAGTGCCGTAATGGCTACTTTGACGGTTTTTCGGACGGCGGAGCCCTCGCGGAATTTTTCGTAAAATGGCGGTGCGAGTATTGTTTGTTTGTCGGAAGTCGTTGTCTGGTTATCGGAAGAAAGTATCTGGCAGGGACATCCGCTTGATCAACGGATGCGGCCCAGCCCCCGAGAGTGTCAGGATTCAGGGCCGAAACACTCGTAGAAGGGGCCATTCCTCTGAAGATCCCTGTCAGAACGCTCGTTCAAGAGTTTCTATCAATATATGAAATCCATTCTATATTCGATATCAGGGGATAGTGGTGGTTTGTAAAGACGATGGTAGAATATGGACATTACTTAGTATGACAACATCTGCTGCTCGTGACAAATGAGGTTTGATTTGCTATTGAGCTTTTACACAAATGTGGATCCATATTTGGATTTCATATATAAAGGTTATTTTAATGTAAATTGATGTTTAATGTTAAATTACTAACAAGAGTTTTAGATTTTATTAGTTTTCCAACAAGAATTGACAATAGAAACTGAAATTTAAATGAAGGGTGGGGAAATTTATCATTGTGAAGCTATATCTTATTTACAAAATCGCATCTCCAGAAATATTGGAATAATATCAAGGATACGGCCTTTTATCAACACAAAAATAGCACTTTCATTATATTTTTCACTTGTCTATCCCTACCTAACTTACTGTAATATCATATGGGCTTCTATTTACAAGACACACTTACATCAGTTATCATTATTACAAAAACGGATTGTGCGTGTCATTTTCCTGCTGCCGCCTCTATCATCGACTGTCTCTGCCTTTACAAACAATAATCTACTAAGTGTAACCCAAATTCATGACTTCCAAACTGCCCTTTTTATGTTTGCCTATCACTTCAATTCTATTCCTAAAATATTTTCAGATTTTTTCATAACAAGCAATACCTATAACAATCCTTCTTATTTCTTACGTAACACTCACGAATACAGTCCTACCTTTGCTAAATCTACTTTGAAATTATTTTCTATACAATGTTATGGGCCCAGATTATATACTTCAATTCCAGATTCAGTTAGGGAATTAACTTGTTTTCATTCATGTCCTTTTGAGTTATTGTTTCTGTTGTTTAAGAAATTGTATAAGTCTCATTTAGTAAGGGTTGTTTGAATTTACATGGTTGTATTATATATATTATGATTTTTAGGGCCAGTCTGTTTAGCGGAAGCTTGCGCTTCCTTAAGACTGACCCTATGAGTTTATTTTGTATTTTAAGTTTAATTTGTTTCGTTGGTGTACTTATGTACATTATTGTTTGTTCAATTGTTTGTTCAATAAACTCTAAACTCTCAAAAAAAAATAAAAAAATAAAATAAAATAAAAGGTGCTTATATGAAACACCAATTCGACCTTTAACATATTTTATAATTATAAATTACATTGCAATTTACAATTGAATCCTTGCATAATTAATTTAGAACTTCAGTCACATTTGGTTTAAACTTAAACATAAGAAAACAAATACTTTTTTCTCAAAGGTTTGGTCGGGATTTTAAATTTAAATGAAGGGTGGGGAAATTTATCATTGTGAAGCTATTTTATTTTGTATGTTTTCAGTATCACTCTGTCTAGCGGAAGCCTATGCTTCCTTGAGACTTACCCTACGATTTTATTTGTGCTTGCTTTTTTAGGTCCATTTGTTTTATTCTGTTATGTACATAATTCTTTATTTAATATGGTACATGTTTAATTTGCGATTTTGATTGCTTCAGTTGCTTTGACATTTGAATAAAATCATAAAAGAAATACAGATATATAATTTAAAGGAACAGGGTATCGTGGTAGGAAGATTACATCATTCTTTGATATAAACAACCACCTTGATTTGTATTTAAAATTGTATCATTTTAAGCATTTTACAACTAAATAAATATGTGCAATAAAATGCTCGGCCATATACCTATGGGCAAACTTTTTATAATGTTTATGTTTGCATGATGTGTCAAATCTCGTTATTAATTATTAGTACTAGGTACTTTAATGATAATAATTTGATAAAGACATGATAAATGAGTCTGCATTAAATTGGACTCTCAATATTATCAAACTTTTGGCATTTAACTAATTAACTAGGTTTTGATTGTAATCCCAAGATCCAGGGTTGAGCATATTCGTTCAACACCTTAAAAATTGTCATAAAGAAATATCTAAATTTATGATATCGTTAATACCTACATAGTTATTTCAACACGGTATTCTTTAATCCCATCATATTCTTCAAATTTGTTTGAAAGAAAAATCCACTTAAAATGTACCAAACTTTCCCTCGGTAATTTTGTTACTATTAAGAGAATTGGAGGTCTGAAAAGAACATTCCTTATTCTTTGTGAAATGAAAGTGAACTCAGGTGGAAGATCACGTTAGTAAATGCTGTAATTGAAGTTTGATTGGATGAGGTAAACCATACTTATTGAATACACATTAAAACCCGATATAAGCTGGATTAAATTAGATTAAATTAAATGATGTTTCCTTGAGAAAATTGTGTAATTATTTATATGAGATAAATTCTTCGTTTGAATTTATTATTCAAAAATTGAATTATTTGAACTCCTAAACGTAAAAGTCCTAAAACCCATAATAATAATAATAGTTGATTTATATAGCGCCATATGCATAGCGTCGGAGGCGCTTTGTGTGATCTTGTGTCTCTGGTCTAGTCTAGAAGGTATTTCCTGAAGAGGTGAGTCTTCAGGTGATACTTGAAGAGCTCCAGGGATGGCTGGGCTCTCACAGATGGGGGTAGCTCGTTCCAGACGGCAGGAGCGGCGTGTGAAAAACCTCTGTTGACGATGGTTGCTCTGTGAACCGCCTGATGGTGGCAGAGGAGAGAAGGCTCGAGGGTGGGCGGTGGCGCTGTATGAGGCGATGGAGGTATGGCGGATTTGACGTCGCGTGTATGCGATATGTGATGGTTGATATTTTAAAGGAGATTCGGGCGGTGATGGGTAACCAATGCAGTTCTCCCAGGCACTCAAAGCTGTCAAGACTCGGGTTGAGTAGTAGGAGCTTGGCTAACTTGTTTTGAATGCGTTGAAGGGATTGGATCAGGGAAGCAGATGATCCATATAGAAGAGAGTTGCAGTAGTCGAGGCGAGATAGAACCAGCGAGCGGGCGAGTGCAGATGGAGGGATGATGCAGAGGAGATCTCTCCGAGAGTACTTCGCTTGAGCCATGTAGAGTGACTTGGTTTTACTAGTTGAAGAACACATAAAGACACACAAGAGCCACGCGGTACGCTTTTCGCCTGGGCGACAATACGGTACCGACGCACGCTATATAAACCTTTCAGCTAATTTAGCTTGTAAAACTGATCAGAGTGAAATCTACTTCAAAATTGACAGGACTTACTCTGTGAACATTGATTTTGAAACATGTGCAACAATTACACCCTACATAAGACTATGCATGGTGGCGTGTGGTTCTAGACAAGAGTTATTACATTACGAACGTAGACATTTATTTCAAACTTAATATACAAGGCCAGTTTCAAAATTGTAGTTATATAATTATATTCTAGGCTTAAAATTTAATCTATTTCACATTTCCACCAAATTAAAGCCGTTGGTTGCCTTCAACAACGATTGTACTATTATAGTTTTGCTTGTCACTTTACAATCCCTTCACAGAACATAATATACACATTTGTTTTATAATTACGTGATTTAACAATTATTCAAAATCATAAAGTCACAAATTTTAATGTACTAGGATCAAATACATCCAAATTTGTAAATGTATTTGTGTATAACGAAAATAATTATTTTCAAGCGCAGTCATGTTTTTTATTACTCCACCTTGGACAGAAATCCAGGAGTCCACCGCCTTCAAACGTAATTTGTAAAACCCGGGGTCTTCAAACTAATTATGAAAGGTCAGGTTTATTGAAAGTGTTCAGATGGCTTGGAAGTTGAATCAAAAATGACTGTGGTCTGATGACACTTCTCTTCAGACGACTTTTATTTTACTATTTTTCGCAAATTTAAAAGACAAAGTAATTATTCAGCTATATGAGATTATCCAATGATAGATATTAGACTACAGCATAAAATATTTTGGGAGTAATACAAAATTCTATTTTGGCAAACTTAAATCACATTATTTTCAATTATTACGAAAAAAATTAAATTAGAATTTTCGGTCAATTGTATTCGTACTAGAATATTTAAAATTTATTTCCATGTAATTCGTACATTAAAGACATTTATCTCAAACTTTAGACTATGCATTTAGATAATGTGTCAAGTCAAATGGTCATGATATAGTGACAACATTTCTTTGGAAGAGATAATTCATGATTAAGGTGGATTTATAAAAAAAATTAATCGTAGCAATTTAAAATGCAAATGTTTGGGCATTCATAAAAAGTACCTATAATTAAAATAGCTAAGATGTAATTGATTCATTGGTATATACTTGTATTGCTAATCCATATCTTAGATCTAATCATTTTATTTCGAAACCAAAACAAATAAAATAAAATTGCTGAAATTAAAATATCTTTATAAGAATCAATTCAAAATCGATGTGAATGAAATAAGTTTAAGCTTTATTATTTCAATCGATGATAAATTGAACAAAACGATCAAAATCATTTTTAATTTGAACCATGATTTGTGTGTACATAAATGTAAATGCTTATCAACAGGAAGTTCAAATTTAGAAGTTCGAAGGTCTCTTAAAATTGACAATTTTGTATAAAAGTTCAGTGGTGAACAAATTGAACTTCAAAGAACATTTATGCGCCACAATAACAGAGAACCAACGTTTCTTGTGAGTGCAGTCTGGTGGCCCCCTTGTGGTATGTCAACAATTCCAAACTTATATTTTTAACTATTTGTAATTATACAATTTTAACAAAATCATCACCATGTTTCATAGTCGATTTACGAATCAACGTCTTTAGTAGAAGTTAAATAACAAATAATTCAATTAATTACTAAGAGAAACTGCAAGGATACACCTACTATAATAGGATAATCACCTAATAAGTTGTTTATTATACGGGCAGGAATATGGTTACCTATGCTGAAAAGAACATGAATTTCAACGGGCATTGTAACATGGACTTAAATTATTTCAGCTTTCATGTTAATATTGTTGGATATCTGGATCCAGATAATTAAAGAATATTTAAAAATTATATCGCTAATTAATTAATTTAATAATTAATTAATGTTCAGGGCACTATTCAGAGTCTTTGGTTATGAACCTCGACAAATAGAGTTATCTCGAAAAGCAGACCGAAAGTAAGAGAAACAGCAGACTCCAAGACTTATACAATTAGGCATTGTACATCTTCCAAGCCATCTGAACACTTTCAATAATCCTGATCTTCCATAATTAGTTTGAGGACCCCGGGTTATTATATTTTAGTGGAATATCTTGATGCAGGTTGCAAAGATCCTTACTGTGCCAATTTTCTTAAGATTAAGAGATTCGTGGGACCGTGAAGGACTTTGCTAGTTTGATGAAACAACTACAATTTTCTCTAAAGTATAGCCATGACTTTAAATTGAGAAAGGGGAAGGAAGGAAGTAGGAAATTTAACATTGTGAAGTAATACTATTTTGCGTATTTTATAAAATACACAAACTTAATTTAAAGGCAAATCATGCTGAGTTCGGAAGATGTACAATGCTCAAATGTCTAAGTCTTGAAATCTGCTGTTTCTCTAACTCTCGCTCTGCTTTTCGAGATAACTCTATTTGTCGAGGTTCATAACCAAAGACTCTGAAGAGTGCTCATTAATTAATTATCAAAATTATACTGCCAATAAATTTAATTAATTACTAAATTAATTATTAATTATTCATCAATTATCTGGATCCAGGGATCCAACAATAGGATGCTTCCGTTTTTCTGTGATATAAATAGGCATCATAATTTGAGTTCCGTTGGAGAGTTTATATTTATGCTTATATCATATATCAAATCTGTCCTGAACATTGTCATTAATTAGTGGTGCTAGATATTGATAATATATTGGTAAAAGATATCATGGATTGGCATAATCTAAATTGAAAGCTCAATATATCAAACTATTGGCAATCAAATTATTGATAAGGTTTTGATCAACTACTTCAAAATTTCCGAACGTATTTTTTTCAAACGACAATATTTTGAAGCCCACTCATGTGCACTCTACATAACATGTAGCCTCGAAATATCGAACTTGGCATCAGTAAGTTCAACATAAATACTAGGAATTGCACCGACTCCCCAATTGATATTGTAATAACCCGGGGTCCTCAAACTAATTATAGAAGGTCAGGTTTATTGAAAGTGTTCAGATGCCTTGGAAGATGTACAATGCTTAATTGATTAAGTCTTGAAATCTGCTGTTTCTCTAACTCTCGCTCTGATTTTCGAGATAACACTATTTGTCGAGATTCATAACCAAAGACTTTAATCAATCATCAAATTACATTGCCAATAAATTAATTAATTACTAAATTAATTAATCATCAATATAATTTTAATTATTCTTCAATTATTTGGATCTAGGGATCCAACAATATCAATAAATTTAATCAGATTAAAGAGAATGTATTCGAGACATATTTATGCAAATATTTTGTCAATACAGACTGTAGCAGTTTTGCATAGTAATTTTAAGCTTAATTATATGAAAACTAAGATAAATTGAACAAAAGAATCAAAAACATTTATAATTTAAACAATGATTTTAGTACACTTAAACATAAATATTGTAATAACCCGGGGTCCTCAAACTAATTATAGAAGGTCAGGTTTATTGAACGTGTTCAGATGGCTTGGAAGATGTACAATGCTCAATTGTCTAAGTCTTGGAATCTGCTGTTTCTCTTACTATCGCTCAGCTTTTTCGAGTTAACTCTATTTGTCGAGATTCATAACAAAAGACTCTGAATAATACCCATTAATTAATTATCAAATTATATTGCCAATCCAGTTAATTAATTACTAAATTAATTAATCAGCAATATAATTTAAAATATTCTTTAATTATCTGGATCCAGGGATCCAACAATATGTTATTAAATTACATTGAGTAAATAACATTTTATGAAAGCTTGATTTATTAGCAAATTTGTTTTTACGAGTCCTGAGAAATCATCTCATTAAATGAGGTTACAATAGTTTCGGAATATCGCAGTGACACAATAAATTAAGAATTACGATTCGTAATTATCGCCCAACGCAAGTTATACAATAGGTTGCAAAATAATATTCTTCTATGCTAATGTACATTAAGTCATGGTATTAAGCTTGGGAACCATCAAGTCGGTCTGATCATTTCTGCTTTGAAATCCCGGTAAAAGCAGTAATTCTTCAGTTTCATCCAATGAAATAAATTAAATTATTTGTTAACTAATTTCGATTTCACCAAAGTTGAAATTATGTGTCTGAAACGTAATTCTACGATTGATAAAATTGATTGAAGTGCTGATTAATAATGAACAGCGGATTAAACATATTCTCCTAGACGCGACAATTCAGAATTAATGTGGGTTTGTCAGAACTAATCAATCAATTTTAATGAACGAGATAAGAACTCCACAATAACTTGCAGCATTTATAAAAGCAAAATGTGTTGGCCTCACAGTTCTGACAGGATTTCTTTAATTAAAACTATAATTTAAAGTATGCATTCGAGTCATTTTTATGTAATTATTTTGTCAATCCACAGCGTAGCAGTTGTGCGGAGTGGGTTTCGATTTTACAATTTTAATAACAGTTGAATTTAATAAAATTAAATTTAATAAAAACAATCTAATTAATTTAAATTAATCCGAAATAAAAGAGTTTCTAATGATTATAAATTATAGATAAGATTATAGAATTTATATTTTATTTATTTATTTATTTATTCAAACTGAAGGGCCCAATAGGACCACTAACACAGTTTTCGATTTCCAATTCGAGCAAGGACAAATTACAATGACAGTATGAATCAGGATGGCGATAATGACTACAATGAGAGTTAGTTATATGTAAGGTATTTGCTAAGATCAAAGTCTCTTATAAGTGCATTGAATCTAGAAACGGTTGTAGCATTAATAAAATCAGGTGGTAATGAGTTCCAAGGTTGAACAATCCTATTGCAAAAAGAATATTTGACGACGTCGGTAGAAAATTTGCATTGCTTTAGCTTGAGATTGTGACCCCTTGTGCCGCGATAACTTTGAAGAACCAGGAAATGTTTCAGGGGAGAGTCTACAAAACCCTTCAGCAGTTTGAAGCAGAAGGTCAAGTCGGCCAGGAGGCGGCGCTTTTCCAAGGTGGGGAGATTGAGGAGTTTGAGTCTGTCCATATATGAATATGATGCAACAGAAGGTATTGATTTAGTGAATTTTTTCTGAACCTTTTCAATTCTGTCAATGAGAAATATATGGTGGGGATTCCAGGCTGGTGAACTATATTCGAGGATGGGTCTGACGTAAGTGCAGAAGGCAAGCTTTAAGATTTCCTGGTCTTTGGCAGAAAAAGACTTCCTGATCATCCAAGAGATTTTGGCAGCTTTGTGAGTGATGGCTTCAATATGAGTAACAAACTTCAGGGAAGGACCTATTACGACTCCGAGATCTCTAATCATGTCCACGCTTTGAAGGGCCTGACCGTTGATGGAGTATTTTCGGAGGTCGCCTGCTCCCTTTCTGCATATAATTATGTAATGAATTTTTAAAAGAATTTGTATGCCAGGCATGAAATAATTTCAACTGAATTTTTTGAAAACACTTAAAAAATTGCAAAATGTCCCCCTTGAGAATGAATTTTCGTCTAATCTCAAGGTAAAGAGAATACATGTATAATGATAAACAAACAAATGTCCTAAAACAAAAGAAATAGATTACAAAAACCCACGTTCAATTTATCAATTTAAATGAAAGTACATCATTTTAATGCTTTGATTTGTTTCTTAATTTCAGTCAATTTGATTCGCTCAAGAACGTCTCAAGTCAATCCTTTCTTGAACCATAATTCTAGTTTGGCAATCGATGGATTTCAAGACACATGTTCAATTACCGATCCAGTACCAGAACTTGCAGAAAATTCTTGGTGGCTTTTGGAACTCGACACTTTTTATAACATAACGGATGTTAAAATATTCGTTGCATCTGATGCGTGTTTGTAAAATTGTAAATTCTGCATTTAATGAGACGTAACGCTTCTGCAATTTCAAATTTAGTTTTAGGACTTTTATTTCCAGATGGAGTTTTCATCAAAAATTTGAATATCTACGCAGCAAAAAAACAAGGAGGAATCCGGAGTTCCTTATGCGCCACATTTATAAAAGGAACTATTGATCCTAGTGAGTGCAATCATTATTTAGAATGTTGAGTTACATTTAGATAATTGTTACACAGAATCCTTATATGTTTCGTAATTTCATTTAACAGTTTATTTACTTCAGCCATTGCTATGAGGTTCATCTATTTATAATTTAAATCATTTTATTTGCCAAGTACCAAGAATTTAAAATTTGACCTCGAGATATGATAATTTAAAGAATTTCAATATAACATCCATTTCTGCATCACCATGTGTCATCTTTTCTGTTACATCAAATTGTTCAGAAATTTTGTTCCAAATAAATAATTTAAGACAATAGTTACAAAATTCAATTCACGTTAAGTAACATTGAAGACGTTCCAAAATTCTCTCATCATCTGTTACATATGAATATTAAAACAGTATGACATGTAATTAAGAATAAATTTTATAGATACACAGTAATAATAAAAGTATCATATTGTTGGATCCCTAAATCCAATAAATTGAAGAATAATTAAAATTATGTTGCCGATTAATTAATTTAATAATTAATTAAATTTAGTGGCAATATAATTTGAGAATTAATTAATTGGTGCTATTCAGACTCTTTGGTTATGTACCTTGACAAATGGATTTATCTCGGAAAGTAGAGCGAGAGTAATAGAAACAGCAGATTTCAATACTTAGACATTCGAGCATTGTACATCTTCCAAGCCATCTGACAACTTTCAATAAACCTGACCTTCTATAATTAGTTTGAGGACCCCGGGTTATTACATTGGTGTCAGGAGTGGGATTTAGAGTTAAAGGGTGTCCAAAAGTAACCAAGGTAGAAGCTTGTTTAGTTGAAAAGTGAAGGATGCCGAAGTACTTGGATGAATTGTACGTGCCTCGATTGAGACAAGAATTGAGAGATCGTGGCCTGGATTCGACAGGCACGAAAGCTGAGATACGGGAGCGACTTGGGGCATGGCTGACAGAGAATGGCCATGACCCGGAGGAATACGAATTCGAGTCTCGATATAGTAAGTTGCTGAGAGAGTTAGCAGAGGACTCTAGGAGGATTATTAGGGGCGATTTGAAAAACACAGCGATTCCATGTCAGGATGTCTTGCTGGTTTCGGGTGAAAACTCTACCGAGAAGAGTCCTGTTGGTTCTTTTGAATTCGAGTCCGAATATAGTAAGTTTCGGAGAAAGTTAGCAGAGGACTCTAGGAGGATTATTAGGCGCGATTTGAAAGGCACAGCGGTTCCGCGTCAGGATGCCTCTTTGGTTTCTGGTGAAAACTCTACTGAGAAGAGTTCTGATGTTCCAAGTACCGTTTCTGGCAGCATTGGGATGGAGTCATTAGAAGGCACATCCAACCACAGTGCGTGCGTGTCTCCAGAAACTCTGTGCGTGATGGCAGACTTAGAGAACTCGACGTTGGCGCCCATAGAGTTATCAGATCAGGTCGAGTCGTCAGCAGGGCCCAGAGAGCACAAAGAGGTTTTAGTGGAGCAAGTGGAACTTTCGGAGGAGCCTGTGGGATTGTCGGTGGATCATATGGAGTTGTTGGTGCAGCCCGAGGAGTTACTGATGAGTCACGTGGAGTTGCCTGTGGAGCGAGCGGATTTGATGGTGGAACAAGTAGAGTGTACAGAACAGCCCATGGATTTACCAGCTGATGTTTCGGCTCCATTGTAAATAACAGAAGGGAGTGCTCGGGATTTCGGGAGAGTGCCTAGCAAGGAAAATGGAGCAGGTGATCCTGTAGAGAGTCTGAGATCTGGCGACATCGTGGAGCAGGAGGGTGAGCATAGAAATGGCGATGTTCCGCGACTGAAACTTGCGGGACGCAGAAGTAAAAGGGGGAAAACAGAAATCCCAGAAGATGGCAAAGCAAATGGATCTGGGATTTGCAGCCATGAGATTGTTGGAAGATCGGATCCTATTCCGAGAGTAAAAATGAAAATGGGAATAGATGTCTGTTCGGGACGAACAGATTTAAGGAGGGGGCAGTGTTGGATCCCTAGATCCAATAAATTGAAGAATAGTTAAAATTATATTGCCGATTAATTAATTTAATAATTAATTAAATTTAGTGGCAATATAATTTGAGAATTAATTAATTGGTGCTATTCAGACTCTTTGGTTATGTACCTTGACAAATGGATTTATCTCGGAAAGTAGAGCGAGAGTAATAGAAACAGCAGATTTCCAGACTTAGACATTCGAGCATTGTACATCTTCCAAGCCATCTGACAACTTTCAATAAACCTGACCTTCTATAATTAGTTTGAGGACCCCGGGTTATTACAATATTGTTGGATCCCTGGATCCAGATAATTAAAGAATAATTAAAATTATATTGCTGATTAATTAATTTAGTAATTAATTAAATTGAGTGGCAATATAATTTGAGAATTAATTAATTGGTACTATTCAGAGTGTTTGGTTATGAATGTAGACAAATAGATTTATCTCGAAAAGCAGAGCGAGAGTAATAGAAACAGAAGATTCCAATTAGACAATTGAGCATTGTACATCCTCCAAGCCATCTGAACACTTTCAATAAATCTGACCTTCTATAATTAGTTTGAGGACTCAGGGTTATTACAATATAATGCATGTTTTTCGTATTTTAATTTTATTTTAGCTGGATATATTAAAGTAACCTGCAAAAATCCTCATTTTGTCCAATTTGTTCTGATTGAGAGGTTTAGGGGACCTCTAAGGGGCATGCTCGTTCTTTGTGAAGTTCGTTTGTACGCTGCATTAAATACAGGTTTGATAGATATGTATAAGATCTCTTTCCTAACAGTCTAAATTGACAAATATTTTAAATTGCTTTCAGTGAATTTGGCTTTGCATAGACCAACCAGACATAGTGGAGTATTTTTCCGAAAGACATCTCAATATTCAGTAGACGGAAATTTGGACACTTGTACCATAATGAATTCTTTTGTCAATGAGTTACCCTGGTGGAGAGTTCTTCTTGATGATAGTTATTATGTTACTAATGTCAACATTTATTTTTTGGCAAATTCAACAGGTATGTTTAGATGGATTTTCGTAACGATTTGCTGGATATTAGTATTGAGCCCCAAAAAAATCAAAAGAATAATCCGTAACATAACTAATTATTTTATGTCTGGATTCAAACCTACATTTAGTTTTTCTGCTGCTACTCCTAGCAATATTTGGAAAGCCACTTTTTCATTTAACATTACAAATTGTTTAAGAAATATATCTTTCATATTAATGTAGTTTTAATACTATTGCTGTAACCTTGGTCCTAGATAATTAAAGAAAAATTAGTTAAAATGCGATTAATTAATTTCATAATTAAGCACATTAATATTCAGAATCTTTTAATTATAAGGACTAATCCTGAACCTAATAGTTAGGGCGCGCTTCAATACTTCAGTCTAAGTTCATAACTTCTAGCCATCAGTTACGTTAACTGAACACCTTCAATAAAAGTCTAAACCTCCCATCAGTTAATTGCGAACCCCTAGTTATAACACTATAATAACCTCTCAGGTTTACTGCAATTACCAATTTCTTCGAGTTATGAGGGAATTATTATGACAAATCTATAAATCGTTAAAAGACTCCTTGCTAATTATTGTTGTTATTAAAACATCATTATTAGGTGAATTTGCTAAAAAACACGTTCATGTATATGTATCAAACGAGGAAGATCGGTATGAAACACTCAAATGCGGTGATACCTTAAATAGCACCGTTGGCGAAAGTGAGTTTGTTCTGTATGTGTTAGACCAAAGACTGATTCAAGATTTAAAATCAAAATTGTTTTTAGGAGGAGCAATAAACATCACTTGTTTAAGGCCAATGCTTGGAAGTTCGGTCACGATTAGAAAGTTTAACGGGGCAAGGCCAAAATGGATGGTGCTATGTGACGTTCACGTTTACTCAAAAGACGAACCGAAAGGTTAATCACTATTCTGAATCAACATAATAATTATGAAATACATTTATAATGCAAGATGTAATTTTGTTTAGATAATACTGTAATTTTACAGGTATGAACGAGTCCCGAGTGGGGAATTGTAGTGATTATGAATTTAAATGTTATGAAGACCGCTGCATACACAAAGACTTTTTATGCGATGGAATCGATGATTGTCCACAAGGAGACGATGAAGCACAGACATGCAGTAATTTTATAAGCATTGGCATTTAGAATTATTTAATAAATATTTAATTTGGTACGCGATTGGTGTTCAAGATTAATGTTATCGAAATACAATTGTTTCCAGAAAAATTTTGCTTAGAAGGTCAGTTTAAATGCGTAAGACGAGACCATTGCGTCGATTATAGAAGTAGATGTGATGGCTTTTTCAACTGTCCAGATTATTCCGATGAACAAGGCTGCTGTAGGGAAGTTACATCATATTTATATTTTAAAGCAAAATGTTCAAAAACAAATGCGATATCATTTACTAACACGTTTTCCTAATTCAGTTGAACTTGAATTAAAAACTGACCTTCTCAAAGCAACATATAAGGGAGAGTCAGATCATTACATTTGCTCTCGAGGTTGGAAAGTAAAGGAGAGTATTGATGTTTGTGCTAGACTTGGCAGGTGCCGATAATCTTTATTTTGGTTTAACAAATACAATTCAATCAATTTGACTGCAACTATCACTTAATATTATATGATATTTTAATTGTTTAAAACGATATTGAGCAAATTTGAACAAACGTTGCTTTTCCCATTAATATTACAAATTCTGGTACCATGAAATATTTTCAATAATTGTCTACTAGGGGTCCATCGAAATTCCTGCATTTTATTTTAATATTACAAAGTCTGATATCATAAATTATTCCTTTGTTTACTTAGGAACTTTTGCAACAATAAAAAAATAGTTAATAACATTTAACATTCATTTTAAAAACCTGCCTCACATAATAATATTTTTTATTTGTAATATCAGATATTATTCAAACTTTTCTTTGGAGCCAATGTCAAACAGAATGCAAAAATTTCTTTTTAAAAGGAAAATTGAAGAAAAAGATTTACCATTTATGAGATATTTGAATACTATGTTAACGTTTTTATATTTATTTTAGAGATTTTCAATAAACTCTGAATAATTCTTTTATTATTTAATCTTTTTAAGTTCACGATGCTCATCTGGTCTAGTAATTAAGCTTCATTGCGAGCCTATAAGTAAAACTGGTATGTAAATGGATAATTATTTAATGAATGCTGTTATATACTCGTTTTCAAATCAATTATTTTAAATTAGTAATATTGAACTAACTTTACAATTTGTATTTGTGCAATTTGCAAATCTTCATAGTTTCATATATTTTGACCCTCAGAATCTGAAAACATTTGCGGTACACGTGGATTACCTGACGCCGATTTTGAACCTTACATTATTAAAGGACTACAATCAAAATACGGTGCCTGGCCGTGGCATGCTCAAGTATTAGTAGACGGAGAATATCGATGCGGAGGAAGTATTATAAAGGAAAATTGGATACTTACTTCGGCTCATTGCGTTATGTAATAAATATACGTTTTTTTATCTTGAAGGAATATGGTCATGATTCTAGCGTAACTAAAATATAACCGTTCCAACAATAGAGTTTTAAAATGAAAATATTTTATTAAACTAATTAATGCAATTAGAATTTCTTTTTGAAGGAACAATTATATGTTTTTCAAATTGTTTTGACTTATTGTTCAAGATATAGATATCCTTCAAGCTTGGACTATGAAATTGACGTTATGATTGGCACAAATATTCGAAACGATCCCAATGCAAAAAAATTTCCTACTTCCCATGTCATTATTCACCCGAGATTTGATATACATCTGGAGGATTCTTTTGACGACTTAGCATTACTCAGACTTAAGTCACCGATAACCTATTCTAAATATGTGAGGCCAGTGTGTTTGCCCAGAGGAAAATTAGACATGGAATTGATTACGTCTTATCGATATTGCTTAGCGACTGGATTTGGATATATTGACAGAAGTACGTATAAACAAGTTTACGTCGAGAAATTCTATATCTATCAGTTCTAGAAAAAAAATTATAACAATATATAATTTTCTATTTGCATATGAATTATTTCAAGATTTGAAGTAAATAATAAATTGGTAAAATTTAAAAAAAAAAAACAACATTCAACATTTACAATTTGCAGATGGTTCCAGACCTAAATATTTGCAAGAAGGAAGACTAAACATATTTAGTGACGAGCAATGTTTAAATGAATTTTCAATTATGCATTCCCGAGAACCTGAAAATTTTTTGCAATTTGTATCACCTGAGACATTTTGTGCTGGACCATCTCCGACAAAAGGTGGAATAAATATCTGCAAGGTTTTACTTGAATATAATCTATATGTAGAACTGTTGATTGGATCAATTCATTATTCCATTTCAGGGAGACGGTGGTGGACCTTACGTCTGCAAAAATGATCGCAGAATATGGACATTAATTGGTATAATAACATTTTCCATTTATGATAAATCAGGCATACGTTGCTCGATGAGCTTGTTCACCAAAGTGGATCCATATTTGGATTTCATTTATAAAGGTTATTTTAATGTAAATTCATGATTAATGTTGAATTACTAACAAGAGTTTTCGATTTTATTAGTTTTCCAACAGGAATTGGCAATACAAACTGAAATCAATGGTGCTTGCATAAAACATCAATTCGATCTTTTAACATATTTTATAATAATATGTAACATTGCAATGTGTAATTATATTTAAGGTATTATACTATTGCAAGAAAAATGCTATAATTAACTTGAATATTTTTGGATCCCTGGATCCGGATAATTAATGAATAATTAAATTATATTGATAATTAATTAATTTAATAATTAATTCATGTTCAGGGTCTATTCAGAGTTTTTGGTTGTGAACCTCGACAAACGTAGACAATTGAGCGTTGTATATCTTCCAAGCCATCTGAACACTTTCAATAAACCTGACCTTTCCCAATTAGTTTGAGGACCCCGGGTTATTACATTGGTGTTAGGAGTGAGATTTAGAGTTAAAAGAGTGTCCAAGAGTAACAAAGGTAAATGCTTGATAATTTGAAATAGTGAAGGATGACGTTGATCTTGGATGAATTGTACATGCCTCAATTGAGACAAGAATTGAGTGATCGAGGCCTGGATTGGAAAGGTACGAAGGCTGAGATACGGGAACGACTTGGGGCATGGCTGGTAGAGAATGGCCATGACTCGGAGGAATACGAACTCGAGGATCGATTTTATAGAAAATGGATGAGTTTAGTCAATTTCTGAAGAAGAGCAGAGATGAGTGGAAGAGAGGTTTTGGGATTCTGGAAGACACAGCGATTCCGTGTCGGGATACCCCGCTGGTTTCGAGTGAAAACTATTCCAAGAAGGAGGAGAACAAATTGGTACTTCCTTGTTGCAAGGAACTAGAAGAGGAACTCTGGAAAAAGGGTCATTGGCAGTTTTAAAATGTGTTTCTCGACAGCTCAGCCATCAATTCGCTCTTCGATTAAAAACAAAGCTGACTCTTTTATTCTTCATGACCATCAAGTTATCATCATTATCACTATCGTCATCCTGGTCATCATCAACAGATATTATATTGTTGGATCCCTGGATCCAGATAATTGAAAAATAATTAATTAAATAATTAATTACTATTCAGACTCTTTGGTTATGAACCTCGACAAATAGATTTATCTCGGAAAACAGAGCGAGAGTTAGAGAAACAGCAGATTTCAAGACTTAGACATTTGAGCATTGTACATCTTCCAAGGCATCTGAACACTTTCAATAAACCTGACCTTCCATATTTAGTTTGAGGACCCCGGGTTATTACAATATACTATAATATAAAACTCGAAGCAGATAATTGAAGATTCTATTTTGACAAACTAAAATTTATTTATTTTCTATTATTACAAAGTCATTGAAATTGGACTATTTTGTCAGTTTTATTTTATTTTTTTCCATGTAATTCGTACAATAAAATAAACTTATCTTAAACTTTAGCACCAGCTCATTTTAATTATTAATATTATGATTCTATGTCAACTATTCCTATAAAAATACATCAAACTGTCACCGAGTAATAACTAATATAAATTCAAATAAATAACACTGTGATGGTCCAGTAAATATCGATTAGGCTAAGCACTTTGTCAAGTCAAAAGGTCATGATAACTTCTGGCATCAACATTTCTTTGGAAGAGATAATTCGAGATTAATATGGATTTATCAACAAAAATACATCATTCTAATGAATGAATATAAAAATTAATTGAAGCAAGCACAAATAAAAATTTTAAAATTGATTTGGTCTTCCCAATGAATATCTGTAATTCAGAAGATGTAATTGATTTCATATTTCATATGTAAATAATATATATTGCCAATCAAAATGTTAGAAATAACCATTAAATATTATATCGAAATAAAGAGAATAATGTCAATCTTATAGAAATAAAAAAAAAACTTTAAAAGCGTCAATTCAAATTCAAATATGGTTTGTCAGTAGTAATACATCAAACAAGAATGTGCCATTGCACTAGCCTAAAATAAATTCTGAATATTATCGTAATAAACTTAAGTAATAAATTCTTACAATATTATTACATTATCCACAACACCTCCCCTTATACATAATTGCAGATCTTCTTGCTTGCGTCAATTAAGAGACACTTATGTGGACTGCGATGGCGTGTGGATCTTAACGCTGGCTTTGGCATTCTCTTGGGAGTGTTCCTCTAGCATCGACTTGCCTCTGTCGAATGACTAACACCTTTTCTTCTGTCTTGCTGACTTCTCAATTGGTCCCTTCTTATCACCAGCATGCCTCTTCCTTTTTGACAAGGAACTTATACTGCTTCTCCTCCTATCATCATATTTGTCGGATATGCATCTGTCATGGCTTCCCGACCTCGATTTACTATTGTATCGATTGCGATGACTCTTTGACCTTGGAGAAGATGATTGAGATGTACTCCAGTACATGAATGTAACCTCCTACGTGTGCACCCATGATTACTGATAGAATCGCTTTGTTCGTCAATCCTCATGGATTGAGTAAGATCTCCTTGGTATTGGAACTCTGTTCATCCACTTACTGTCTACTAATACAACACTGCCATCTACGTTGCCAGGTTTTTCACTACGTGCGACTACAGCAGACACCCTCTGCTTCCTCCTCCTCAGGCAATGGGTTCCGGTTTACTTTTGAGGGAAATCTAGAGAATACAAATACTGTCCTTTTTTTTCTTAACAATTAATTTTCCTTTAGTATTTCAACAAGAAATGACAACAACATATGAAATCGGCAGAGCTAGCAAAACGATAATAATTCCAGTCACATACATCGTAATGTGGTGTTACATTGTCATCTTAATTAATTCATTTTGCTCAATGTCATAATAACCTTATTTATGAAAACGTTTAAAGATGTCGGAAAATATACCTAAAGAAAATAAACCAAAAGTGCAAACGAATGTTTATGTGCAGTAAATAAAGTTCGAATGACTTAAATTGGGTGAAATAATAAAATGTTATTAAATTACATTGATTAAATAGATTTTTATGAAAGCTTGATGTATTAGCAAATTTGTTTTCGCGAGTCCTGAGAAATCAATCCCATTATATGAGGTTGCAATAGTTTCGGGTTGTCGTAGTGGCACAATAAATTAAGAATTACGATTCGTAATTATCGCCAACGCTAGTTATACAATAATTTGAAAAATAATATTCTTCTCTACTAATGTACATAGCATTTAGATTGGGAACCATTAAATCGGTCTGATCATTTCTTCTTTGAAATCCCGGTAAAAGCAGTGATTCTTCATTAATAATTTACAGCGGATTAAACATATTCTCCTAGACGTGATAATTCAGAATTAATGTTGGTTTATCAGGAGTAATCCATCAATTTTAATGAACGAGATAAGAACTTCACAATAACCTTTAGCAGTTATAAAATAAAAATGTGCTGGCCTCACAGATCTGACAGGATTTCTTTAATTATAATTATAATTTAAATATGTATTCGAGTCAATTTTATGTAATTATTCTGTCAATCCACAGCGTAGCAGTTGTGCGGAGTGGGTTTCAAATTTACAATTTAAATAAAAGTTGAATTTAAAAAAATTTAATTTAATAAAAACAATCTAATTTTAATTAATACGAAATAAAAGAGTTTCTCTCCAAATGTAAATATAGAATGGATATGATAATGATTATAGAATGATTATAAACTATTTATAAATATGTAATGGATATTTAAAAGAAATTGTATGCCAGGCATGAAATAATTTCAACTGCATTTTTATAAAAAAATATTTAAAAAATTGCAAAATGTCCCCCTTGAGACTGAATTTTCGTCCAATCTCAAGGTAAAGAGAATATAATGATAAACAAACAAATGTCTTAAAACAAAAGAAATAGATTTAAAAAAACCACGTTCAATTTATCAATTTAAATGAAAGTACATCATTTAAATGCTTTTATTGGATTTTTAATTTCAGTCAATTTGATTCGCTCAAGTACGTCTCAAAGCCGTCCTTTCTTGAACCATAATTCTAGCTTGGCAATCGATGGAAACCCAGAGACATGTTCAATTACCGATCCAGTACCAGAACTTGAAGAAAATTCTTGGTGGCTTTTGGAACTCGACACTTTTTATAACATAACGGATGTTAAAATATTCGTTGCATCTGATGCGTGTTTGTAAAATTGTAACTACTGCATTAAATGAGACGTAACACTATAATATATCTGAACGTTGACAGTTAATATATTTTAAGATATTGTTTTGACAATTTCATGGTAGAAAATTGCTTTTGCAATTTCAAATTTAGTTTTAAGACTTTTATTTCCAGATGGAGATTTCATCAAAAATCTGAATATCTATGCTGGAAGAACACAAGATGGACTCCATCACTCCTTATGCGCCACATTTATAAAAGCAACTAGTGATCCTAGTGAGTGCAATCAATATTTAGAATGTTGAGTTACATTTAGATAATTGTTACACAGAATCCTTAGATGTTGCATAATTTCATTTAACAGTTTATTTACTGCATCTATTGTTATGTGGTTTATCTATTTATTATTTCAATCGTTTTATTTGACAAGTACCAAGAATTTAAAATTTGAACTCGAGATAATTTAACGAATTACTTATGATAATTTAAAGAATTTCAATATAACATTCATTTCTGCATCACCATGTGTCATCTTTTCTGCTACTTCAAATTGTTCAGAAATTTGTTCCAAATACATAATTTAATACAATAGCTACAAAATTCAATTCACGTTAAGTAACATTGAAGACGTTCCAAAATTTTCTCATCATCTGTTATATGATATATTATAACATGATGACATGTCAAAAAGAATAAATTTTATAGGTACACAATAATAATAAAAGTATCATAAAATGTATGTTTTTCATATTATAATTTTATTTTAGCCGGATATAATAATATAACCTGCAAAAATCCTCATTTTGTCAAATTTATTATGATTGAGAGGTTCAGGGGACCTCTAAGAAACATGCTCGTCCTATGTGAAGTTCGTTTGTATGCTGCTTTAAATACAGGTTTGATATTTAGAAAATCCCTTTCCTATTAGTATATCTTGACAAATTTCTTGAATTGCTTTCAGTGAATTTGGCTTTGCATAGACCAACAGAACAAAGTGGAGTATTTTTCAAAAATACATCTCAATATTCAGTAGACGGAAATTTGGACACTTGTACCATAATCAGATCTTTTAGCAATGAGTTTGCCTGGTGGAGAGTGCTTCTTGATGATAGTTATTATGTTACTAATGTGACCATATATTTTTTGGCAAATTCCACAGGTATGTTTAGATTGGCTTTCGTAACGATTTGCTGGATATTAGTAGTGAATCCCAAAAAATCAATAGAATAATCCATAACATACTTAATTATTTTGTGTTTGAATTCAAACCTACATTTATTTTTTCTGCTGGTATTCCTACCAATCTTCGGAATGCATGCCATATATACTTTTACATTTAATATTATAAATTGCATAAGATGTTTATCTTAGAAATTAATGTCGTCTTAATACTATGATGACCTCTCAGGATTACTACAACTACCAAATGTCTTCGACTCATGAGGGAATTATTTTGTCAAATCTAGAAATCGTTAAAAGACTCTTTGCTAAATATTTTTGTTATTAAAACATCATTATTAGGTCGATTTGCTAAAAAACACGTGTACGTATATGTTTCAAACGAGGAAGATCGCCATGAAACACACACATGCGGTGATACCGAATACCCTCATGATAAAGTTGGCGAAAGTGAGTTTGTCCTGTATATGTTGGACCAAAAACTGGTTCAAGATTTAAAATCAAAATTGCTTTTAGGAGGAGCAATAAACATTACTTGTAAAAGGCCATATCTCGGAAGTTCGGTCACGATTAGAAAGTTTACCGGGGCAAGACCAAGATGGATGGTGCTATGTGACGTGCACGTTTACTCAAAAGGCGAACCTAAAGGTTATTCATTATTCTGAATCAACATAATATTTATAATGCAAATTGTAATTTTGTTTAGATAATACTGTAATTTTACAGGTGTGAAAGTGTCCCGCGTTGCGGGGAATTGTAGTGAGCATGAAGTTAAATGTTATGAAGACCGCTGCATACACAAGGACTTTCTATGCGATGGAACAGAAGATTGTCCACATGGAGACGATGAATCGCAGTCATGCAGTAATTGTATAATGGACGGCCAATAAATTTATTTAATATATTTTGATTCATTTTATTTAAATTATTTCAATAAACTCATAAACTCTAAAAAAAAAAAAATTTCGTTTCGTTATTTATCGATATAAATTTTATTTTCAGGAACAAAATGCTCATTAAATCAATTCAAATGCCTAAGAAGAAACAGGTGCATCTTTATTTTTGAAAGATGCGATGGCGTTATCAACTGTCCAGATTATTCCGATGAACAAGGCTGCTGTAGGGAAGATATGTCATATTTATATTTTAAAATAAATTGTTCAAAAACATTTGACATATCATTTACTAACATATTTTCTAAATCAGTTCAAGTTGAATCAAATTCTGACCTTCTCAAAGCAATGTATAAAGGAGAATCAGATCATTATTGTTGGATCCCTGACATTAATTAATTAATTGAATAATTAATTAATTAAGTTTAGTTAATATTCAGTATCTTTTATTTCGAAGTCGTATCTAGCGATTCAAGTCATTAAGCGGTTCCATCGGGACAAGCAATCGACCAAATCGTCCAGACGTATTTGCCATTAGTTAAATCCAATAAAGATATCCTTACGTTAATTAATTCATCAGACCCCGGGTTACAACATTGGTGTCAGGAGTGGGATTTAGCGTCGTAAAGGGATATCGATTCACTAGAGGTAAAAACAGCGAGTTTTTAACGACAGAAATGGGACCTAAGATACTGGAAGATTTGCGCGTTCCCGATTTGAGACGAGAACTAAGGAATCGAGGCCTGGATGCAACTGGCCTAAAAGCCGAACTACAAGGACGGCTCGAGGAATGGCTTTTGGAAAATAATCACGATCAGGCAGAGTATGAATTTGGGGTTCAAAAAGAAAAACAATGGGAAACCATTCAGACTGCTATGAAAGCCGACAATAATGCCCTGATTTGCGGCTTGGATGCTTTGCGGTCAGACAATAATGTTTTACGGTCAGATGTGACTTGCGGCTTGGATGCTTTGCGGTCAGACAATAATGTTTTACGGTCAGATATGACTTACGGCATGGATGCTTTGCGGTCAGATATGAAATGTGACATCGATACTTTGCGGTCGGATATGAAATCCGATATAGCCAACTTCCAGGTAGCCATGGATGTTCTACGGGAGCAGGTAAAGACAGACGTAGCCAAATGCCAGACATCCGTAGATGTTCTGCGGGAAGAGGTAAAAGCTGACTTAGCCAACCTCAGATCATCCAAGGAAATGGCCGACCTTAGAAAGGTTAAAGCAGAATTAGATGCACTAAAAGAGGAGCAGAAGAGGGAAATAGAGAAGTTTAAGAAATACAATGAATCAAAAATAGAGACATATAGAAGAGAGAAAACGACGAGACCACCACTATTCGACGGACAAGGTCCATGGGCAGTGTTCAGACATCAGTTTGAAATTGCCGCTGCACGTAACAAGTGGACCGAAGAGGAAAAAGCAACAGAGCTGATAATGGTACTGCGAGGAAGGGCAGCCGAGCTTTTGCAAACAATGCTGCACTGTAAAGCCTATTCAGAAATAGTAGAAGCAATGGAAAGAAGATTTGGGAATGGCCACATGCTGGAAGTACATAAAAACGAATTAAAAAACCGTACGCAAAAACAGGGCGAATCACTCCAAGAATTAGAAGCTGACGTCAGAAGACTCGCATACTTAGCCCACCCAGGACAGTCAACGGATTTCATTGAAAACATTGTAACTGACGCCTTCGTTGATGGGATAAGGGATGCGGAAACCAAAATGGCACTAAAAATTCATGGAAAAAAGGCCAGCCATGAAGCATTGGCGTTTGCAATCTCAATTGAAGCGGCAAGAGCCTCAATCCAAAAAAGCTTGAATGTAAAGAAAATTGAAGCTCAGGAAGACAAAGACAAGGATAAAGATAAAGATAATGACAAAGACAGAGAAATGATTAAAAAAATAGTCCGACAAGTCAATGACCTCAGCAAGCCCCAAAGAAACTTAAGATTCCAGATGGTAGATAGAAGACCAAGGTGCTTCAGGTGTAGCAAGCCTGGCCATTTAGCCCGAGAATGTAGAACGACCTTCTCCAAAAACCAGCAGTACTGGAGAGAGACCTCTAAATCAGAAAAACCTGAAGCTACTAATTTTAAGGGGCAAAGATCGTTTCAGCAAACTCGAAATGCCCCACTCATCTTTCACGTTACAGCATTAGGAAAAGGATCATCACTAGAGGTTAAAGGGAAAATTGGAGGGAAAGAATATAATCTTGTAATAGACACAGGGGCATCTACATCTATTGTCCAACCAAAGTTGGCAAGAAACAGTAAAGTAACGACCAACAACTACAAGCTAAAAACAGCCACCGGAGAATTAGTGCCAGTTCAAGGAACCACAACTATCACAGTGGATTTAGGAGGCAAGTCATTCGAACAGGAATTTATGATAGCCAATATAACAGACGAATGTATACTGGGATTGGATTTCATGCGACGCTATGGAATTTCCATTGACATGAAGGGCGGCACCCTTCAACAAGGAGCAATGGAGATTCCTTTAAACTACGGGGGTACAGAAATTAAAGACACATTTGTAAAGGTATTGCAGGACGAGACCATCCCAGCACAGTCGGGGGCGGGCTAGAAGGCGACCACACAAAATTTGGTATAGGAGCAATCGAAGATCAATCGGGCATTGGCCAAGGACTACTAATAGGACGATCACTAGTCAAGCTAAACACCGGCAGAGTTCCACTGAGGGTAATGAATCTATCTGACCAAGAACAACAGATCAAAGCAGGAACACCTATCGCACTTTGCAGGAACCTAGAACGCATATTAACATTAGATGGAAGTGGAAATAAGCATATAAAAAGGGATACCATGTCTAAACCATTGATGGACAATCTCCTGAAAGATTTAAACAAAACCCTACAAAAAGAAGATTATCGACAAGCGGAAAAGCTGCTTAGCGAATTTCAGGATATAATGGCTGAACAAGAACTAACCTCGTGCAACATCAAATCCATTCGACAAAACCCCCGTCCACTTCCGTTAGCTACAAGAGCAAACGCCAAGGAAATGATAAAAGAAATGCAAGACCAAGGGGTTATTGAACCGTCAAATAGCCCCTGGAGCTCACCAGTAAGAAAGACGGATCACTTCGTTTTTGTGTCGACTATAGAAAGCTGAACGAAATGACACTTAAGGACAGCTACCCCTTACCTAGAATCGATGATACTTTAGACACTCTCTCGGGATCAAAAATTTTTTCCACATTAGATCTCAAAAGTGGTTACTGGCAAGTGGAGTTACATCCTGACGATAAAGAAAAAACGGCCTTCTCGACAGGTGAAGGATTATGGCAATTCACTGTCATGCCGTTCGGGCTATGCAATGCCCCCGCGACGTTTGAAAGATTAATGGAACACATACTAAGGGGACTCAATTGGAAAATATGCCTAGTATATTTGGATGACATAATTGTTGTCGGAAAAACATTTGGAGAACATCTAGACAACCTCCGAGAAGTATTTAGTAGGATTAGAGAGGCAGGCATGAAACTGAGTCCAAAGAAATGCTCACTCTTTAAAAAAGAAGTCAAATACCTTGGCCATATCGTGTCTTCTGAAGGTGTCAGTACAGATCCAGATAAAGTCGAGGTAGTAAAAAATTGGCCTGTACCCAAAAATATCCAAGAACTTCAAAGCTTTTTAGGACTTTGTACCTATTACAGACGATTTATTGCCAACTTTTCAAACATCGCAAAAAGCCTTCATGAGCTTACTATAAAAGGCAAGCCATTTATCTGGAACGACAGCTGTGAGAAAGCATTTGATAATCTGAAAGAAGCTATGATAACGGCACCGATCCTGGCATATCCTATTCCCGGATTACCTTTTATCCTCGATACAGATGCCAGTAATTGTGGAATCGGGGCAGTTCGCAGGTTGAAAATGAAGAAAAAGTTCTAGCATTTTATAGCCGTTCACTGTCTAAAGCGGAAAGAAACTATTGCGTGACTAGGAGAGAATTATTAGCAGCAGTAGAATCCATGAAACACTTCCAGAAATATCTTTTGGGCCAGCCGTTTTTGCTAAGAACGGATCACGCCTCTCTGAGGTGGCTGTTAAACTTTAAAAACCCAGAAGGTCAGATGGCGAGGTGGATTGAAAGACTACAAGGTTTTCAGTTTAATATTGAACACAGGAGAGGTCAAATACACAACAACGCTGATGCGCTATCACGACGTCCTTGTCAACTTAACTGCAGACACTGCAACAACGCAGAGAAAAAACAGGAGACCGAAGAATGTCGACAAATTCGTATCACGGCTCCCGAACCCTGGACAGAAAGCGGGTTACGAGATCTTCAATTAAGAGACGAAGCACTTGCACCCATACTACAGTGGATGGAGGCCGGGGTGAAACCAGATTGGCAACAGATAGCGGAGCACGGAGAAGTTACTAAGTCCTATTGGGCACAGTGGGATTCCTTGAGAATTAGTAATGGACTCCTACATAGGAAGTGGGAAACAGAGGATGGCACCAACTATCACCTTCAAATAGTACTCCCGAGATCTTGCGTCTCTGAGGTGTTACAAGAATTCCATAACGGAACCTCAGGCGGACACCTAGGAGTGAATAAAACCATCAGGAAGGTGAGGGAGAGGTTTTACTGGTTGCACTACAAACAAGACGTTGAGAAGTGGTGTAGGAATTGCAATAATTGCGCAACCAGTAAAGGTCCTCAAAGGAAGACTAAAGGTCTAATGCAACCTTATAATGTGGGAGTACCTTTTGAAAGAATAGCTTTGGATATTGCCGGACCATTCCCTGCATCAAAGAAGGGAAATCGGTACATATTAGTGATCAGCGATTACTTCACCAAATGGACCGAAGCGTTTGCACTGCCAAATCAGGAGGCGGAAAATGTAGCTGATGCTCTCGTAAATAATTGGATTAGTCGATTCGGGGTACCATTAGAGTTACATTCGGACCAAGGAAGGAATTTCGAGTCAAAAATATTTCAAGAGCTATGCGAAAACCTTGGAATCCATAAGACAAGAACCACTGCATTACATCCGCAATCGGACGGTATGGTCGAGAGATTTAACAGGACCATGGAACAGTATTTGTCAAAAATGGTAAGTGAACAGCAAGATGACTGGGACAGATACCTGCCACTTTTCCTTATGGCCTACCGGACAGCCGTGCATAAAACGACAGGAATCAGTCCATCGAAAATGACATTCGGGAGGGAGATTCGTCTTCCTGCCGATATGATGTTCGGAAGAGCAGAGGAACCTAAGTCGGCATGTGACTACGTTTCAAGCCTAAGAAATACACTGGCCGATACACACCAGGTTGCCCGGAAAAATATTAGTGTTAATAGCGATCAAGCCAAAGCGAGATACGATAGGCAAGCCAATGATATAAGCTTTAAAGAAAATGAACTAGTCTGGCTATACAACCCCCAACGAAAAAAAGGGAAGTCGCCAAAGTTACAAAAAGATTGGGAAGGACCATACCGAATCATAAAGAAAATAAACGACGTGGTATACCGCATACAGAAGTCAGCAAGGACTAGAATGAAAGTGGTCCACAGCAATCGATTAGCAAAATATCACGGAGAAACAGAACAGCCTGTTCGGGACGAACAGATTTAAGGAGGGGGCAATGTTGGATCCCTGACATTAATTAATTAATTGAATAATTAATTAATTAAGTTTAGTTAATATTCAGTATCTTTTATTTCGAAGTCGTATCTAGCGATTCAAGTCATTAAGCGGTTCCATCGGGACAAGCAATCGACCAAATCGTCCAGACGTATTTGCCATTAGTTAAATCCAATAAAGATATCCTTACGTTAATTAATTCATCAGACCCCGGGTTACAACATTATATTTGCTCTCAAAGTTGGAAAGTAAAGCAAAGTTTTGATGTTTGTGCTAGACTTGGCAGGTGCCGATAATCTATATTTTGGTTTAACAAATACAATTCAATCAATTTTAATGCAACTATCACTTAATTGTATATGATATTCGAGTGATTTCAAACGATATTAAGTAATTTTGTGTTAAAATTATTTTTCCTTTTGCTGTTACAAAATCTGGGATCATATATTATTTCTTTCTTTATTACAGATTAATTTTTAGTATTAATAATAATAATAATAGTTGATTTGTATAGCGCCATATGCATAGCGTCGGAGGCGCTTTGTGTGATGTTGTGTCTAGTCCGGTAGGTATTTCCTGAAGCGTTAAGACTTTATAGCCATATTTTGCACCATTAAAGACAATTGTTAATAACATTTTAATATTGAGAATAAAGAACTGCCTCATATACTAATATTATTTATTTGCATTAACAGACATTATTCAGAAACTTCCTTTGAAGCAATATCAAATAAAATGAAAAAATTTCTTATTAAAAGGAAAATTGACCAAGAAGATGTACCATTTATGAGACACTTCAAAACTATGTTTCGTTTGAATATTTATTTTGAGATTTTCAAAAACTTTGAAATTTTTTCATTAATTTAATATTTAAACTTTTTAAGTACGCGGTGTGAATCTGGTCAAGTGATAAAACTTCATTGTGAGCTCAGTAATCTAAACGGTATATAGATTGTTAAATAGTTTTCAAATCCTTTGTTCAAATTTTGTAATACTGAACTGACTTTATTCAATTCATATTTGTGCAATTTAGATCTTTTTAGATCTTTATAGTTTCATATGACTCACAGATACTGAAAACATTTGCGGTACACGTGGGTTACCTGACGCCGATGCTAGACCTTATATTATCAACGGATACAAATCAAAATACGGTGCCTGGCCATGGCAGGCACAAGTATTCGTCGACAGCCAGTATGCTTGTGGAGGAAGTATTATAAAAGAAAATTGGATACTTACTTCGGCTCACTGCTTTGGGTACGAATTTGCGTTTTTTCCAGATTCAATGTAACCATTACGGAATCTAATGTAACAAAAAATGTAATCATTCCCAAAGTAATTTGAAATACTTTAAGGAATCTGCAAATGCTATTGGAATTGTTTCATAAATGAACATTGATATGTGATTCAATTTATTTCAACTCATTGCCACAAATATTGTTAATTTTTCAAACAGGGGTTACTTTAGTTCAATTTACGTTATGTTTGACACAATTATACGAGATGATCCTAGTGGAAAAACGCTTCCTGCTTCCCATGTTATTATTCATCCAAAATATAATATGGATGACGTTGAATCTTATCACGACATAGCATTACTCAGGCTTAAGTCACCGATAATCTATTCAAAACATGTGAGGCCAGTATGTTTGCCCAGAAGAAAATTAGACATCGAAATGCTTACATCTTATCGATATTGCATAACGACTGGATTTGGTCATATTGATAGAGGTACGTAAAGAAAAGTTTAACTAGATAATTTTTGTGACTCAATTTTTGATAACAGTCTTTATAATTGTATGTAAAGTATTCGATGTAAATAAGAAAATGATCGAATTTCATAAACAATTTGTAGATAGTACCAGACCACAATATTTGCAAGAAGGAAGACTAAATTTACTTACTGACAAGAAATGTTTAATGGAATTATCTTACCTGGGATCCGAACGCCCTGAATTTTATTTAGGCTATGTATCCCCTGAGACATTTTGTGCTGGATCATCTCCGACAATTGGTGGAGTAAATATTTGCCAGGTTTTATTTAAAATATATAAACTTTACATAGAATGTTGATTGGAATCCATTCCTTATTCGATTTCAGGGGGATAGTGGTGGTCCTTACGTCTGTAAAAATGATCGTAGAATATGGACATTAATTGGTATAACGACATCTACTGCTCAGCAAAAATCAGGTGTACGTTGCGCTTTGAGCTTTTTTACTAAAGTGGATCCATATTTGAATTTCATTTATCAAGGTAATTTTAAAGTAAATTGATGTTTGATATGGAATTACTAACAAGAGTTTGCGATTTTATTAGCTTTACAGTTGAATATTGATGTGGGAGGTGCTTGCATGAAACCACTATTCCATCTTTCAACATATTTTGTAATAATATCTTATATTCCGATTTTCAATTGAATCTTTCTTTATTATAAAATTACAAAAAAAGTGTCATAATATTCTTTAATATAAAAATCATTACTTGTATTTTTATAAAATTTAAACATGAGAGAGGAATTCATTTTCTGTAAAGTATGACCTGGATTTTAAATTTAGGAAGGGGAAGGAGGGAAGTAGGAAATTTAACATTGTGAAGTAATACTATTTTATAAAATATACAAACTTAATTTAAAGGCCAATCATGCTGAGTTCGACATGCATCACTTTGAACAATTTGAATATTCTTTTATATTTTACAAATATTAAATTTTGATATCCTTATGAACACAATGCCCATTACAGCTGTCAGATGTACTACTCACTCAGATTACTTGTGCAATGTAATTTAGGTTTGATTTGAATTATCCAGCATTACATCAATAGCCGATGAGTAATTTAAATAAGTTAATGTAATGTTTTGGATTTGCTTTTAAAAAAAATATCAGACGAGGGTCAAAATATAACATAGTGTTGGATCCCTGGATCCAGATAATTGAAGAATAATTGAGATTATATTGCTGATTAATTAATTTACTAACTAATTAATTTATTGGCAATATAATTTTATAATTAATTAAATAATTAATTAATGTTCAGGGCACTATTCAGAATCTTTGTTTATGAACTTCGACAAATAGAATTATGTCGAAAATGAGAGCGAGAGTTAGAGAAACAGCAGATTTCAAGACTTAGACATTCGAGCATTGTACATCTTCCAAGCCATCTGAACACTTTCAATAAACCTGACCTTCTATAATTAGTTTGAGGACCCCGGGTTATTACAATAGGATGCTTACGTTGTACTGTGATATAAATATGCATCATGATTTGATGTTTATGTTTATATCATATATCAAATCTGTCCTGAATATTATCATTAATTAGTAGTGCTAGATATTGATAAAAGATATCATGGATTGGTTTAATCTAAATTGAAAGCTCAATATATCGAATTATTGATAAGGTCTTGGTCAAATACTTCAAAACTTCCAAACGTATTCTTTTCAAACGACAATATTTTGAAGCCCACTCATGTGCACTCTACATATCATGTACCCTCGAAATATCGAAGTCAGTAAGTTCTACATAAATAATTAGAATTGCACGATGTATTGAAATCAAAAAGGAACTTGTATAGGAGATTTAATAAATATAACATACTAATAACCTATTCTTGGAAATTATCATCACCATCAGGAAATATAGTTGAAATATTGAGGAATGAGGTGGCTGTTATTGTGTGAAGAAGAAAATTTCTCGAGACCTTTTTGTTGGAATGTTAATAAATGTCAGTTGTTGATAATAGCGAGGGTTATAAGTCTTGTTCATTTAGAAAGATGGTCATGTCATTAAAACTTTCTGACTAAATCTATGATATTTAAGCTATTTTAGAATTTCAAAGCTGGAGTTTTTGCACGCATCAAATTTTGAAAGCAATATTATTAATGAGCTATATAAGATTTTCCAAAGACATATATATACTGTAATATAAAACACATTGGGGTCAAATTTAGCAAACTTAAATATTTTATTTTCAATAAATACAAAAACATGTAATTTTAAATGTTTAATCAGGTTTGTTCAAACATAAATATTTAAAACTTATTTTCATGATATTCCTAAAATAATTGTAGCAATTATAAATTACATTATCCCAAAGAAAACCTATAATTGACATTCTAATAGAGAAGATATACTAACGTATAAGATATTGTTACCCGGGGTCTGATGAATTAATTAACGTAAGGATATCTTTATTGGATTTAACTAATGGTAAATACGGCTGGACGATTTGGTCGATTACTTGTCCCGATCGGAACTACTTAATGACTCGAATCGCTAGATACGACTTCGAAATAAAAGATTCTGAATATTAACTAAACTTAATTAATTAATTAAATAATTAATTAATTAATGTCAGGGATCCAACATTGCCCCCTCCTTAAATCTGTTCGTCCTGAACAGGCTATTCTGTCTCTCCGTGATATTTTGCTAATCGATTGCTTTGAACCACTTTCTTTCTCGTCCTTGCTGACTTATGTATGCGGTATACCACGTCGTTTATTTTCTTTATGATTCTTTATGGTCCTTCCCAATCTTTTTGTAACTTTGGCGACTTTCCTTTTTTTCGTTGGGGTTTGTATAGCCAGACTAGTTCATCTTCTTTAAAACTCACATCATTGGCTTGCCTATCGAATCTCGCTTTGGCTTGGGCAACCTGATGTGTCTCAGCCAGTGTATTTCTTAGGCTTGAAATGTAGTCACATGCCGACTTAGGTTCCTCTGCTCTTCCGAACATCATATCGGCAGGAAGACGAATCTCCCTCCCAAATGTCATCTTTGATGGACTGATTCCTGTCGTTTAATGCAGGGCTGTTCGGTAGGCCATAAGGAAAAGTGGCAGGTATCTGTCCCAGTCATCTTGCTGTTCACTTACCATTTTTGACAAATACTGTTCCATGGTCCTGTTAAATCTCTCGACCATACCGTCCGATTGCGGATGCAATGCAGTGGTTCTTGTCTTATGGATTCCAAGGTTTTCGCATAGCTCTTGAAATATTTTCGACTCGAAATTCCTTCCTTGGTTCGAAAATAACTCTAATGGCACCCCGAATCGACTAATCCAATTATTTACGAGAGCATCAGCTACATTTTCCGCCTCCTGATTTGGCAGTGCAAACGCTTCAGTCTACTTGGTGAAGTAATCGCTGATAACTAATATGTACCGATTTCCCTTCTTTGATGCAGGGAATGGTCCGGCAATATCCAAAGCTATTCTTTTAAAAGGTACTCCCACATTATAAGGTTGTACTAGACCTTTAGTCTTCTTTTGAGGACCTTTACTGGTTGCGCAATTATTGCAATTTCTACATCACTCCTCAACGTCTTGTTTGTAGTGCAACCAGTAAAACCTCTCCCTCTCCTTCCTGATGGTTTTATTCACTCCTAGGTGTCCACCTGAGGTTCTGTTATGGAATTCTTGTAACACCTCAGAGACGCAAGATCTCGGAAGTACTATTTGAAGGTGATAGTCGGTGCCATACTCTGTTTCCCACTTCCTATGTAGGAGTCCATTACTAATTCTCAAGGAATCCCACTGTGCCCAATAGGACTTAGTAACTTCTCCGTGCTCCGCTATCTGTTGCCAATCTGGTTTCACCCCGGCCTCCATCCACTGTAGTATGGGTGCAAGTGCTTCGTCTCTTAATTGTAGATCTCGTAACCCGCCTTCCGTCCAGGGTTCGGGAGCCGTGATACGAATTTGTCGACATTCTTCGGTTTCCTGTTTTTTCTCTGCGTTGTTGCAGTGTCTGCAGTTAAGTGGACAAGGACGTCGTGATAGCGCATCAGCGTTGTTGTGTATTTGACCTCTCCTGTGTTCAATATTGAACTGAAAACCCTGTAATTTTTCAATCCACCTCGCCATCTGACCTTCTGGGTTTTTAAAGTTTAACAGCCACCTCAGGGAGGCGTGATCCGTTCTTAGCAAAAACGGCTTGGCCCAAAAGATATTTTCTGGAAATGTTTCATGGATTCTACTGCTGCTAATAATTCTCTTCCGGGTCACGCAATAGTTCCTTTCCGCTTTAGACAGTGAACGGCTATAAAATGCTAGAACTTTTTCTTCATTTTCAACTTGCTGGGAAAGAACTGCCCCGATTCCATAGTTACTGGCATCTGTATCGAGGATAAAAGGTAATCCGGGAATAGGATATGCCAGGATCGGTGCCGTTGTCATAGCTTCTTTCAGATCATCAAATGCTTTCTCACAGCTGTCGTTCCAGATAAATGGTTTGCCTTTTACAGTAAGCTCATGAAGGCTTTTTGCGATGTTTGAAAAGTTGGCAATAAATCGTCTGTAATTGGTACAAAGTCCTAAGAAGCTTTGAAGTTCCTTGATATTTTTGGGTACAGGCCAATTTTTTACTACCTCGACTTTATCTGGATCTGTACTAAAACCTTCAGAAGATACGATATGGCCAAGGTATTTGACTTCTTTTTTAAAGAGTGAGCATTTCTTTGGACTCAGTTTCATGCCTGCCTCTCTAATCCTACTAAATACTTCTCGGAGGTTGTCTAAATGTTCTCCAAATGTTTTTCCGACAACAATTATGTCATCCAAATATACCAGGCATACTTTCCAATTGAGTCCCCTTAGTATTGTTGGATCCCTAGATCCAATAAATTGAATAATATTTAAAATTATATTGCCGATTAATTATTTTAATAATTAATTAAATTTAGTGGCAATATAATTTGAGAATTAAATTGGTGCTATTCAGACTCTTTGGTTATGTACCTTTGACAAATGGATTTATATCGGAAAGTAGAGCGAGAGTAATAGAAACAGCAGATTCAAGACTTCGACATTTGAAGCATCGTGCATCTTCCAAGCCATCTGACAACTTTCAATAAACCTGACCTTCTATAATTAGTTTGAGGACCCTGGGTTATTACATTGGTGTCAGGAGTTGGATTTAGAGTTAAAGGGTATCCAAAAGTAACTAAAGTAGAAGCTTGTTTAGTTGAAAAGTGAACGATGCCGAAGTACTTGGATGAATTGTACGTGCCTCGATTGAGACAAGAATTGAGAGAGCGTGGCCTGGATTGGAAAGGCACGAAAGCTGAGATACGAGAGCGACTTGGGACATGGCTGACAGAGAATGGCCATGACCCAGAGGAATACGAATTCGAGAATCCATCCCATAAAAAGATGGATGAATTTCTTGATTTTATGAAAACGTCCGTAGATGAGATGAGGGAATGTATTAGGAGTATTAGGGGTGATTTGAAAAACAGAGCGGTTCCGTGCCAGGATGTCTCGTTGGCTTCGGGTGAAGACTCTGCCGAGAAGAGTCCTGTTGGTTCTTTTGAATTCGAGTCCGAATATAGTAAGTGGCGGAGAAAGTTTGTAGAGAACTCTAGGAGGACTATTAGGGGCGATTTGGAAAACACAGCGATTCCGCGTCAGGATGCCTCTTTGGTTTCTGGTGGAAACTCTACTGAGAAGAGTTCTGATGTTCCAAGTACCGTTTCTGGCAGCATTGGGATGGAGTCATTAGAAGGCACATCCAACCACAGTGCGTGCGTGTCTCCAGAAACTCTGTGCGTGATGGCAGACTTAGAGAACTCGACGTTGGAGCCCATAAAGTTACCAGATCAGGTCGAGTCGTCAGCAGGGCCCAGAGAGCTCACGGAGGTTTTAGTGGAGCAAGTGGGGCTTTCGGAGGAGCCTGTGGGATTGCCGGTGGATCATGTGGAGTTGTTGGTGCAGCTCGAGGAGTTACTGATGAGTCACGTGGAGTTGCCGGTGGAGCACACGGATTTGATGGTGGAACAAGTAGAGTCTACAGAACAGCCCATGGATTTACCAGCGGATGTTTCGGCTCCATTGGAAATAACAGAAGGGAGTGCTCGGGATTTCAGGAGAGTGCCTAGCATGGAAAGTGGAGCAGGTGATCCTGAGGAGAGTCTGGGATCTGGCGACATCGTGGAGCAGGAGAGTGTGCATAGAAATGGCGATGTTCCGCGGCTGAAACTTGCGGGACGCAGAAGTAAAAGGGAGGAGACAGAAATCCCAGAAGATGACAAAGCAAATGGATCTGGGATTTGCAGCCATGAGATTGTTGGAAGATCGGATCCTATTCCGAGAGTAAAAATGAAAATGGGAATAGATGTCTGTTCGGGACGAACAGATTTAAGGAGGGGGCAGTGTTGGATCCCTAGATCCAATAAATTGAATAATATTTAAAATTATATTGCCGATTAATTATTTTAATAATTAATTAAATTTAGTGGCAATATAATTTGAGAATTAAATTGGTGCTATTCAGACTCTTTGGTTATGTACCTTTGACAAATGGATTTATATCGGAAAGTAGAGCGAGAGTAATAGAAACAGCAGATTTCAAGACTTCGACATTTGAAGCATCGTGCATCTTCCAAGCCATCTGACAACTTTCAATAAACCTGACCTTCTATAATTAGTTTGAGGACCCTGGGTTATTACAGTATATGTTCCATTAATCTTTCAAACGTCGCGGGGGCATTGCATAGCCCGAACGGCATGACAGTGAATTGCCATAATCCTTCACCTGTCGAGAAGGCCGTTTTTTCCTTATCGTCAGGATGTAACTCCACTTGCCAGTAACCACTTTTGAGATGTAATGTGGAAAAAATTTTTGATCCCGAGAGAGTGTCTAAAGTATCATCGATTCTAGGTAAGGGGTAGCTGTCCTTAAGTGTCATTTCGTTCAGCTTTCTATAGTCGACACAAAAACGAAGTGATCCATCTTTCTTCTTAACGAGTACCACCGGTGAGCTCCAGGGGCTATTTGACGGTTCAATAACCCCTTGGTCTTGCATTTCTTTTATCATTTCCTTGGCGTTTGCTCTTGTAGCTAAAGGAAGTGGACGGGGGTTTTGTCGAATGGGTTTAGCACCGGCCGTATTTATTTGATGTTGCACGAGGTTAGTCCTACCCAAAGGGCTGTCCTGTTCAGCCATTATATCCTGAAATTCGCTAAGCAGATTTTTCGCTTGTTGATAATGTTCTTTTTGTAGAGTTTTGTCTAAATCTTTCAGGAGATTGTCCATTAATGGTTTAGACATGGTATCTCTTTTGATATGCTTATTTCCACTTCCATCTAATGTTAATATGTGTTCTAGGTTCCTGCAAAGTGCGATAGGTGTTCCTGCTTTGATCTGTCGGTCCTGGTCAGATAGATTCATTACCCTCAGTGGAACTCTGCCGGTGTTCAGTTTGACTAGTGCTCGTCCTATTAGTAGTCCTTGGCCAATGCCCGATTGATCTTCGACTGCTCCTATACCAAATTTTGTATAGTCACCTTCTAGCCCGCCCCAAATTAAGCTTTCTGACTGTGCCGGGATGGTCTCGTTTTGTAATACTTTTACGAACGTGTCTTTGATTTCTGTACCCCCGTAATTTAAAGGAATCTCCATCGGTCCTTGTTGAAGGGTACCGCCCTTCATGTCAATGGAAATTCCGTAACGTCGCATGAAATCCAATCCCAGTATACATTCATCTGTGATATTGGCTATCATGAATTCTTGTTTGAATGACTTGCCTCCTAAATCTACTGTAATAGCTGTGGTTCCCTGGACTGGCACTAATTCCCCTGTGGCTGTTTTTAGCTTGTAATTTTTGGCTACGGTTATTTTACTGCTTTCTGCTAACTTTGGTTGGATAATGGATGCAGATGCCCCTGGGTCTATTACCATATTGTATTCATTCCCTCCTATTTTCCCTTTAACTCCCAGCGATGATTCTTTCCCTAGTGCTGTAAAGTGAAAGATAAGTGGGGCATTTCGAGTTTGCTGAACCGAACTTTGCCCCGCAAAACCGGTAGCTTCTAGTTTTCCTGATTGTACGATCTTCCCCAGTACTGTTGTTTTGGGGGAAATATCGTTCTGCAATCTCGGGCTAAATGGCCAGGCTTGTTACATCTGAAGCACCTTGGTCTTCTATCTACTTCTTGGAACCTTGATTTTCCTTGAGGTTTGCTGAGGTTATTGATTTGTTGGGCTATTTTTCTAATTATCTCACTGTCTTTATCATTGTCTTTTTCCTTGTCTTCGTCTTCTTGTGCTTCAATTTTCTTTACATTCAAGCTGCTTTGGAATGAAGCTCTTGCCGCCTCCATTGAGATTGCAAACGCCAATGCTTCGTGGCTGGCCTTCTTTCCATGTATTTTTAATGCCATTTTTGTTTCCACATCCCTTATCCCATCAATGAAGGCGTCAGTTACAATGTTTTCAATGAAATCTGTTGACTGTCCTGGGTGGTAGGTATGCGAGCCTTCTGACATTAGCCTCTAATTCTTGGAGTGATTCGCCCTGTTTTTGCGTACGGTCTTTTAATTCGTTTTTATGTACTTCCAGCATGTGGCCATTCCCAAATCTTCTTTCCATTGCTTCTACTATTTCTGAATAGGCTTTACAGTGTAGCATTGTTTGCAAAAGCTCGGCTGCCCTTCCTCGCTGTACCATTATCAGCTCTGTTGCTTTTTCCTCTTCGGTCCACTTGTTACGTTCAGTGGCAATTTCAAACTGATGTCTGAACACTGCCCATGGCCCTTGTCCGTCGAATAGTGGGGGTCTCGTTGTTTTCTCTCTTCCATATGTCTCTATTTTTGATTCATTGTACTTCTTAAACTTCTCTATTTCCCTCCTCTGCTCTTCTTTTAGTGCATCTAATTCTGCTTTAACCTTTCTAAGGTCGGCCATTTCCTTGGATGATCTGAGGTTGGCTACGTCAGTTTTTACCTTTTCCATGGATGTCTGGAATTTGGCTGCATCAGTTCTTACCTCTTCCCACAGAACATCCATGGATGTCTGGAATTTGGCTACGTCTGTCTTTACCTGCTCCCGTAAAACATCCATGGCTACCTGGAAGTTGGCTATATCGGATTTCATGTCCGACCGCAAATCATCAATGTCGCATTTCATATCTGACCGCAAAGCATCCATATCGGATTTAATAGCTAACCGAAGGGCTTCAGATCCTTCTTTCTTTTTTGGATCCTCAAATCCATACTCTGATGGATCATGATTATTTTCCAAAAGCCACTTCTCGAGCCGTTCTTGTAGTTCGGCTTTTAGACCATTTGCATCCAGGCTTCGATTTCTTAGTTCCCGTTTTAAATCGAAAACGCGCAACTCGTCCAGTATCTTAGGTCCCATTTCTGTCGTTGAAACTCGCTGTCTTTACCTCTAGTGAATCGATATCCCTTTACGACGCTAAATCCCACTCCTGACACCAATGTTGTAACCCGGGGTCTGATGAATTAATTAACGTAAGGATATCTTTATTGGATTTAACTAATGGTAAATACGGCTGGACGATTTGGTCGATTGCTTGTCCCGATCGGAACTACTTAATGACTCGAATCGCTAGATACGACTTCGAAATAAAAGATTCTGAATATTAACTAAACTTAATTAATTAATTAAATAATTAATTAATTAATGTCAGGGATCCAACAATATGTACTTAAATTGTCATTAAAAATCTTATATTTAAGCCTTTTATTTTATTTGGAAACTAAAGTGAATGAAATAAGCATATTTCAATGAGTACAAAATAAATGTGAATTTATCGTTACTAATAAATTTAAATCGTGAGGCAAGAATCCAAAAATAACACTTAGCAATTACAATTAGATGACCTCTCAGGCTTAATACAACTATCATATGTCTCCGACTCAAAAGGGAATTATTATGACAAATTTATAAATCGTTATAAGACTCCTTGCTAGTTATTAAAACATCATTATTAGATCAATTTGCTAAAAAAAAAACACGTACATATATGTTTCAAACGAGGAAGATCGGTATGAAACACACACAGGCGGTCATTCCGAATATTAACATGACAAAGTTGACCACAGTGAGTTTGTCATGTGAGTGCTGGACCAAAGACAGGTTCAAGATGCAAAGTCAAAATTGTTTTTAGGAGGAGCAATAAACATTTCCTGTAAAAGGCCATACCTCGGATGTTCGGTCACAATTAGAAAGTTTGCCGGGGCAAGGCCAAGATGGATGGTGCTATGTGATGTGCACGTTTACTCAAAAGGCGAAACAAAAGGTTAATCATTATTCTGAATCAACATAATAATTATGAAATATATTTATAATGCCAATGCACAATAAGCCTTTTACCAAAAGTCGACAATTATTTGCTATTTATTAATAAAGGTGATTTTAGTTTGAATGACATTTTTTTAAAAAAGAAAATTATCAATAGATGATGTCTTTAATTTAAAAAAAAAATTTTTTTCTCTTAACAATTAAATTTCTTTTAGTATTTCAATAAGAAATGACAGCAACATATGAAATCGGCAGAGCTAGGTAAACGATAATACCTCCAGTCACATACATCGTAATGTGGTGTTACATTGTAATCTTAATTAATTCATTTTTCTCAATTTCACAATAACCATATTTACGAAAACGTTAAAAGATGTTGGAATATATATCAAAAGTAAATAAACCAAAAGTGATTGCGAATGTTTATGTGCAGTAAAAAAAGTGCCAATGACTTAAATTGGGTCAAATAATGAAATGTTATTAAATTATATTGAGTAAATATCTTTTATGGAAGCTTGATTTATTAGCAAATTTGTTTTCGCGAGTCCTGAGAAATCATCTCATTAAATGAGGTTACAATAGTTTCGGAATGTCGTTAGTGACACAATAAATTAAGAATTACGATTCGTAATTATTGCCCAACGCTAGTTATACACTAGGTTGCAAAATAATATTCTTCTATGCTAATGTACATTAAGTCATGATATTAAGCTTGGGAACCATTAAGTCGGTCTGATCATTTCTGCTTTGAAATCCCGGTAAAAGCAGTGATTCTTCAGTTTCATCAAAGGAAATAAATTAAATTATTTGTTAACTAATTTAAATTTCACCAAAGTAGAAATTAAGTGACTGAAACTTAATTCTACGATTGGTAAAATTGATTGAAGTGCTGATTAATAATGAACAACGTATTCAACATATTCCCCTAGACGCGACAATTCAGAATTAATGTGGGTTTGTCAGAACTAATCCATCACTTTTAATAAACGAGATAAGAACTCCACAATAACTTGCAGCATTTATAAAAGCAAAATGTGTTGGCCTCACAGTTCTGACAGGATTTCTTTAATTATAATTTAAAGTATGCATTCGAGTAATTTTTATGTAATTATTTTGTCAATCCACAGCGTAGCAGTTGTGCGGAGTGGGTTTAAAATTTACAATTTAAATAAAAGTTGAAGTTAATATAATTAAATTTAAAAGTGTTTATCTCCAAATGTAAATATAGAATGGATATGATAATGATTATAAATTACAGATATGATTATAGCATGGATATATGTAATGAATTTTAAAAGAAATCGTATGCCAGGCATGAAATAATTTCAACAGAATTTTTATAAAATACTTAAAAAATTGCAAAATGTCCCCTTGAGAAAGAATTTTCGTCCAAACTCAGGGTAAAGAGAATATAATGATAAGCTAACAAATGTCTTAAAACAAACGAAACAGATTACAAAAACCCACGTTCAATTTATCAATTTAAATGAAAGTACATCATTTTAATGATCTGATTTGTTTCTTTCAGTCAATTTGATTCACTCAAGTACGTCTCAAAGGCGTCCTTTCTTGAACCATAATTCTAGTTTGGCAATCGATGGAAACCCAGAGACATGTTCAATTACCGATCCAGTACCAGAACTTGCAGAAAATTCTTGGTGGCTTTTGGAACTCGACACTCTTTATAACATAACGGATGTTAAAATATTCGTTGCATCTGATGCGTGTTTGTAAAATTGTAAATTCTGCATTTAATGAGACGTAACACTATAATATGTTGACTGTTAATAAATTTTAAGATATTGTTTTAACAATTTTATGATAGAAAATTGCTTTTGCAATTTCAAATTTAGTTTTAGGACTTTTATTTCCAGATCGAGATTTCATAAAAAATCTGAATATCTATGCTGGAAGAACTCCATCATTGGATGGACTCCATCATTCCTTATGCGCCACATTTATAAAAGCAAACAGTGATCCTAGTGAGTGCAATCATTATTTAGAATGTTGAGTTACATTTAGATAATTGTTACACAGAATCCTTATATGTTGCGTAATTTCATTTACATATTGTTGGATCCCTAGATCCAATAAATTGAAGAATAATTAAAATTATATTGCCGATTAATTAATTTAATAATTAATTAAATTTAGTGGCAATATAATTTGAGAATTAATTAATTGGTGCTATTCAGACTTTTTGGTTAAGAATCTTGACAAATGGATTTATCTCGGAAAGCAGAGCGAGAGTTAGAGAAACAGCAGATTTCAAGATTAAGTCAATTGAAGCATTGAGCATCTTCCAAGGCATCTGACAACTTTCAATAAATCTGACCATCTATAATTAGTTTGACGACCCCGGGTTATTACATTGGTGTCAGGAGTGGGATTTAGAGTTAAAGGGTGTCCAAAAGTAACTAAGGTAGAAGCTTGTTTAGTTGAAAAGTGAAGGATGCCGAAGTACTTGGATGAATTGAACGTGCCTCGATTGAGACAAGAATTGAGAGAGCGTGGCCTGGATTCGACAGGCACGAAAGCTGAGATACGGGAGCGACTTGGGGCATGGCTGTCAGAGAATGGCCATGACCTGGAGGAATACGAATTCGTGTCTGAATATCGTAAGTTGCTGAGAGAGTTAGCAGAGGATTTGAGGGAGTGTATTAGGAGTATTATGGGTGATTTGAAGAACACAACGGTTCCGTGTCAGGATGTCTCTCTGATTTCGGGTGGAAACTCTGCCGAGAAGAGTCCTGTTGGTTCTTTTGAGGAGAGCAAAGTGGTGCTTCCATCTTGCGAGGAACAAGGAGAGGAACTCTGCAAAAAGGTTACCAACAAAGAACAAATCTTGTCCGTTATTCCAGATACAGTTTCTGGCAGCATTGGGATGGAGTCCTTAGAAGACACATCCGAACACAGTGCGTGCGTGTCTCCAGAAACGCTGTGCGTGATGGCGGACTCAGAGGACTCGCCGTTGGAGCCCATAGAGTCAAAAGATCAGGTCGAGACGTTAGCAGGGCCCAGAGAGCTCACGGAGATGTTAATAGAGCAAATGGAGCCTTCGGGAGAGGCCAAGGATTTACCAGCGGATGTTTCGGCTCCATTGGAGATAACAGAAGGGAGTGCTCGGGATTTCGGGAGTGATGGGAAACTGCCTAGCGTAGAAAGTGGAGCAGGTGATCCTGAAGAGAGTCTGAGAAAATGGGAATAGATGTCTGTTCGGGACGAACAGATTTAAGGAGAGGGCAGTGTTGGATCCCTAGATCCAATAAATTGAAGAATAAATAAAATTATATTGCCGATTAATTAATTTAATAATTAATTAAATTTAGTGGCAATATAATTTGAGAATTAATTAATTGGTGCTATTCAGACTCTTTGGTTAGGAACCTTGACAAATGGATTTATCTCGGAAAGCAGAGCGAGAGTTAGAGAAACAGCAGATTTCAAGACTTAGACAATCGAAGCATTGTGCATCTTCCAAGGCATCTGACAATTTCCAATAAACCTGACCATCTATAATTAGTTTGAGGACCCCGGGTTATTACAATATAAATATTTTGACATGACGACATGTAATAAAGAATAAATTTTATAGGTACACAATTATATTAAAAGTATCATATAATACATGTTTTCATATTATAATTTTTTTTAGCGGGATATGTTAAATTAACCTGCAAAAATCCTCATTTTGTCAAATTTGTTATGATTGAGAGGTTTAGGGGACCTCTAAGGGGCATGCTCGTTCTATGTGAAGTTCGTTTGTACGCTGCATTAAATACAGGTTTGATAGATATTTAGAAATTCCCTATCCTAATAGTCTAAATTGACAAATTTCTTAAATTCCTTTCAGTGAATTTGGCTTTGCATAGACCAACAGAACAAAGTGGTGTATTTTTCAAAAATACATCTCACTATTCAGTAGACGGAAATTTGGACACTTGTACCATTATCAGATCTTTTAGCAATGAATTTGCCTGGTGGAGAGTGCTTCTTGATGATAGTTATTATGTTACTAATGTGACCATATATTTTTTGGCAAATTCCACAGGTATGTTTAGATTGGCTTTCGTTACGATTTGCTGGATATTAGTAGTGAGTCCCAAAAATCAAAATAATAATCCAAAACATACTTAATTATTTTGTGTATGAATTCAAACCTACATTTATTTTTTCTGCTGGTATTCCTACCAATCTTCGGAATGCATGCCATATATACTTTTACATTTAATATTACAAATTGTTTAAGATGTTTATCTTAGAAATTAATGTCGTCTTAATACTATGATGACCTCTCAGGATTACTACAACTACCAAATGTCTTCGACTCATGAGGGAATTATTTTGTCAAATCTAGAAATCGTTAAAAGACTCCTTCTAAATATTTTTGTTATTAAAACATCATTATTAGGTCGATTTGCTAAAAAACACGTGTACGTATATGTTTCAAACGAGGAAGATCGCCATGAAACATACACATGCGGTAATACCGAATATCCTCATGACAAAGTTGGCGAAAGTGAGTTTGTCCTGTATGTGTTGGACCAAAGACTGGTTCAAGATTTAAAATCAAAATTGTTTTTAGGAGGAGCAATGAACATTACTTGTAAAAGGCCATATCTCGGAAGTTCGGTCACGATTAGAAAGTTTACCGGGGCAAGACCAAGATGGATGGTGCTATGTGATGTGCACGTTTACTCAAAAGGCGAACCTAAAGGTTAATCATTATTCTGAATCAACATAATAATTATGAATTATATTTATAATGGAAATTGTAATTATATTTAGATAATACTCTAATTTTACAGGTGTCAACGAGTCCCGAATGGGGAATTGTAGTCATTATGAATTTAAATGTTATGAAGACCGCTGCATACACAAAGACTTTCTATGCGATGGAACAGAAGATTGTCCACATGGAGACGATGAAGCGCAATCTTGCAGTAATTTTATAAACAATGGATTATAGAATTATTTAATTTCTTTTCGTGAATTGTTTTCAAGATAAATGCAAAGAAGGTCATTTTAAATGCGCAAACTACTGCGTTATGGATGCACGTAGATGTGATGGCTTTGCAGCGCAGTCATGCAGTAATTTTAAAAACTATGGAATATAGAATTATTTAATAAATATTTAATTTCGTTTCGTGATTTGTTTTCAAGATTAATATTATCGAAATAAAATTTTTTCTAGGAACAAAATGCGTAGAAGGTCAGTTTAAATGCTTACGAAGGAACTTCTGCGTCGATCATATTCATAGATGTGATGGCCATATGCACTGTCCAGATTATTCCGATGAACAAGGCTGCTGTACGGAAGTTATATCATATTTATATTGTAAAGTAAAATGTTCAAAAACAAATGCCATATCCTTTACTAAGTCATTTTACAATACAGTTCAAATTGAATCAAATACTGACCTTCTCACAGCAATGTATGTGGGCGAGTTAGATCATTTTATCTGTTCTCGTGGTTGGAAACTAAGACATAGTTTTGATGTTTGTGCTAAACTTGGCAGGTGCCGATAATCATTTATTTGGTTTTAAAAATACAATCTAATAAATTTTTATGGCATTTATCACTTAATTGTATATCATATTCGAGTGATTTAAAATAATAATAAGCAATTTTGTATTAAAATTGTTTTTCCTTTTAATATTACTGTTGTATCTTGAATTACTTGCTATATAATTAAGGACTACTTTGGGAATTGGAGATACTAAGCTAAGCTGCTTTATTACAAAGAATGTGCCATTGCCCTAGCCTCAAAAAGATTCTGTATATTATCGTAATAAACTTAAGTAATAAATTCTTACAATATTATTACATTACCCACAACACCTCCCCCTCATTTATAATCATAGATCTTCTTGCTTGCGTCGATCACGAGACGCTTAGGTGGACTGCGATGGCGTGTGGATCTTATTGCTGGTTTTGGCATTGCGTCTTCTTGGGAGTGTTTCTCTACCATCGACTTGCTTCTGTCGAATGGCCAACACCATTCCCTCTGTCTTGCTGACTTCTCAATTTGTTCTTCCTTATCATCAGCATGCCTCTTCCTTCTTGACACGGACTTCCTACTGTTTCCCTTCTTATCATCGTATTTGTCAGATCTGCATCTGTCATGGCTTCTTGATCTCGATCTACTCCTGTATCGTCTGTGATAACTTCTTGACCTTGATCCTCTATCATCATTTGAGTGAGATAGATTACATGAATGGAACCTCCTTCGTTTGTCCCCATTTTGACCGATAGAATTGCCCTGTTCATGGACTGAGTAAGATCTCCTTGGAACTCTACTCATCCACTTACTGCCTACTAATACGACACTGCCATCTACATTGCCACGTTCTTGGCCAGTGTGATTACTGCAGCAATCCTCTGTTTCCTCCTCCTCCTCCTGAGGCAATGGGTTCCGGGCTTCTTTGCTAGGGAAGTCTCGAGAATCCCCAAATGCTGACCTATCTTCAACCACAACTGGATCAGCATCGACTGTCTTCCCCGGCTCATCCTGGAGCTCGTTCACTCTCTCAACAGGATCAACATTACTCCTTTCCTCTTCCTCCTTCCACGCATCGCAGTGGACAGGAGTAGTTGCCACCAAGGTCTCTGCGCTCACCTTGCGCAATATGGATTCTTCTTGGGCCTCGCCCAATACATCAAATGGAGTTCCCTTACTCCATTCTTCCTCCTTCCACGTATCGCAGTGGACAGGTTTAGGTGCAGCCACAGTGTCTGTGCTGACCTTGCCCATCTTGGGTTCAACTTGGGCCTCGCCCATTACCACAAGCGGAGTATTCCCACTCCCTACCTCCTCCCTCCATGCATCGCAGTGGACAGGGATAGGGTCAATCACGGTATCTGCGCTGAGCATCTTGATTATTGTCAGCTACCGTTCTTGATCTCTTTGCTCCCTTTCTTCGCGCTTTTGTTTCAATCTCTGTTCTCCTTCTTAGCGCTCTTGTTTCAAGCTCTGCTCTTTTCATTCCTGGTAGGACAGGAACATCATGAACATCTCTGCTACCGATAGTTCTTGAGCGTTAGTCATCCTCGTCGCCAATGTTGTATCTTGAATTACTTGCTTTATAATTAAAGACTACTTTGGGAATTGGAGATACTAAGCTAAGCTGCTTTATTACAAAGAATGTGCCATTGCCCTAGCCTCAAAAAGATTCTGTATATTAAATAATAATTCTGTAATAAACTTAAGTAATAATAAATATAATTACTTTTACCCACAACAATTACAAAATCTGGGATCATATATTATTTCTTCGGTCAATTATAGATTAACTTTTATTTTTCATCGATACGACTTTAGATTAATATTTTGGAGCATAAAAAGAATATTTAATAACATTTAATGTTCATATTAAAAACTTTCCTCACATTCTATTTAATTTCTATGAACAGACGTTATTCAAACACTACATTAGAACCAGTATCAAAGAGAATGCGAAAATTTCTTATTACAACGAATATTGAAAGACAAGATTTACCATTTATGAGATATCTGAAAACTATGTTAACGTTTTAACATTTTTTTAGAGATTTTCAATATTATGATAATAATTTTTTTTTAAATTTATTATTTAATGCCTTTAAGTTCACTATGTCCATCTGGCCTAGTGGTAAAACTTCATTGCGAACTTTCTAAGCAAAACGGTATGTAAATGGATACATATTTGGTGAATGCAATTTCCAATGCGTTTTTAAATCATTTATTTTAAACTAATGTTATTGAACCTAAATTTATTCAATTTATGTTTGTGGAATTTTCAAAACATTAGTTTCATATGCGTGACCCACAGAAACTGAAAGCATTTGCGGTACACGTGGATCACCTGACGCCGATTTTGAACCTTATATTATCAAAGGGTTTGAATCAAAATACGGTGCCTGGCCATGGCACGCACAAATAATCATAGACGGACAATATGTATGCGGAGCAAGTATTATAAAAGAAAATTGGATAATTACTTCGGCTCATTGCTTCGAGTAGGAATTTGCATTTTTTCCAGATTTAATGCAAACATTACGGAATCTAATGTGACTAAAATGTAATCATTCCCAAAGTAATTTAAAATAATAATAATGTCATTTATAAAGAGTACTTGTTTTTCTTGATGTGAACATTATAGAGTTGAACGTTACTAAAATATTGTTGTAACCCGGGGTCTGATGAATTAATTAACGTAAGGATATCTTTATTGGTTTTAACTAATGGCAAATACGGCTGGATGATTTGGTCGATTGCTTGTCCCGATCGGAACTGCCTAATGACTCGAATCGCTAGATACGACTTCGAAATAAAAGATTCTGAATATTAACTAAACTTAATTAATTAATTATTTAATTAATTAATTAATGTCAGGGATCCAACATTACCCCCTCCTTAAATCTGTTCGTCCCGAACAGGCTGTTCTGTTTCTCCGTGATATTTTGCTAATCGATTGCTGTGGACCACTTTCATTCTAGTCCTTGCTGATTTCTGTATGCGGTATACCACGTCGTTTATTTTCTTTATGATTCGGTATGGTCCTTCCCAATCTTTTTGTAACTTTGGCGACTTCCTTTTTTTTCGTTGAGGGTTGTATAGCCAGACTAGTTCATTTTCTTTAAAGCTTATATCATTGGCTTGCCTATCGTATCTCGCTTTGGCTTGATCGCTATTAACACTTATATTTTTCCGGGCAACCTGATGTGTGTCGGCAAGTGTATTTCTTAGGCTTGAAACGTAGTCACATGCCGACTTAGGTTCTTCTGCTCTTCCGAACATCATATCGGCAGGAAGACGAATCTCCCTCCCGAATGTCATTTTCGATGGACTGCTTCCTGTCGTTTTATGCACGGCTGTCCGGTAGGCCATAAGGAAAAGTGGTAGGTATCTGTCCCAGTCATCTTGCTGTTCACATACCATTTTTGACAAATACTGTTCCATGGTCCTATTAAATCTCTCGACCATACCGTCCGATTGCGGATGTAATGCAGTGGTTCTTGTCTTATGGATTCCAAGGTTTTCGCATAGCTCTTGAACTATTTTCGACTCGAAATTCCTTCCTTGGTCCGAATGTAACTCTAATGGCACCCCGAATCGACTAATCCAATTATTTACGAGAGCATCAGCTACATTTTCCGCCTCCTGATTTGGCAGTGCAAACGCTTCAGTCCATTTGGTGAAGTAATCGCTGATCACTAATATGTACCGGTTTCCCTTCTTTGATGCAGGGAATGGTCCGGCAATATCCAAAGCTATTCTTTCAAAAGGTACTCCCACATTATAATGTTGCATTAGACCTTTAGTCTTCTTTTGAGGTCCTTTACTGGTTGCGCAATTATTGCAATTTCTACACCACTCCTCAACGTCTTGTTTGTAGTGCAACCAGTAAAACCTCTCCCTCACCTTCCTGATAGTTTTATTCACTCCCAGGTGTCCACCTGAGGTTCCGTTATGGAATTCTTGTAACACCTCAGAGACGCAAGATCTCGGAAGTACTATTTGAAGGTGATAGTCGGTGCCATCCTCTGTTTCCCACTTCCTATGTAGGAGTCCATTACTAATTCTCAAGGAATCCCACTGTGCCCAATAGGACTTAGTAACTTCTCCGTGCTCCGCTATCTGTTGCCAATCTGGTTTCACCCATCCACTGTAGTATGGGTGCAAGTGCTTCGTCTCTTAATTGTAGATCTCGTAACCCGCTTTCCGTCCAGGGTTCGGGAGCCGTGATACGAATTTGTCGACATTCTTCGGTCTCCTGTTTTTTCTCTGCGTTGTTGCAGTGTCTGCAGTTAAGTGGACAAGGACGTCGTGATAGCGCATCAGCGTTGTTGTGTATTTGACCTCTCCTGTGTTCAATATTGAACTGAAAACCCTGTAGTTTTTCAATCCACCTCGCCATCTGACCTTCTGGGTTTTTAAAGTTTAGCAGCCACCTCAGGGAGGCGTGATCCGTTCTTAGCAAAAACGGCTGGCCCAAAAGATATTTCTGGAAATGTTTCATGGATTCTACTGCTGCTAATAATTCTCTCCGGGTCACGCAATAGTTCCTTTCCGCTTTAGACAGTGAACGGCTATAAAATGCTAGAACTTTTTCTTCATTTTCAACTTGCTGGGAAAGAACTGCTCCGATTCCACAGTTACTGGCATCTGTATCGAGGATAAAAGGTAATCCGGGAATAGGATATGCCAGGATCGGTGCCGTTGTCATAGCTTCTTTCAGATTATCAAATGCTTTTTCACAGCTGTCGTTCCAGATAAATGGTTTGCCTTTCACAGTAAGCTCATGAAGGCTTTTTGCGATGTTTGAAAAGTTGGCAATAAATCGTCTGTAATAGGTACAAAGTCCTAAGAAGCTTTGAAGTTCCTGGATATTTTTGGGTACAGGCCAATTTTTTACTACATCGACTTTATCTGGATCTGTACTAACACCTTCAGAAGACACGATATGGCCAAGGTATTTGACTTCTTTTTTAAAGAGTGAGCATTTCTTTGGACTCAGTTTCATGCCTGCCTCTCTAATCCTACTAAATACTTCTCGGAGGTTGTCTAAATGTTCTCCAAATGTTTTTCCGACAACAATTATGTCATCCAAATATACTAGGCATACTTTCCAATTGAGTCCCCTTAGTATATGTTCCATTAATCTTTCAAACGTCGCTGGGGCATTGCATAGCCCGAACGGCATGACAGTGAATTGCCATAGTCCTTCACCTGTCGAGAAAGCCGTTTTTTCTTTATCGTCAGGATGTAACTCCACTTGCCAGTAACCACTTTTGAGATCTAATGTGGAAAAAATTTTTGATCCCGAGAGAGTGTCTAAAGTATCATCGATTCTAGGTAAGGGGTAGCTGTCCTTAAGTGTTATTTCGTTCAGCTTTCTATAGTCGACACAAAAACGAAGTGATCCGTCTTTCTTCTTAACGAGTACCACCGGTGAGCTCCAGGGGCTATTTGACGGTTCAATAACCCCTTGGTCTTGCATTTCCTTTATCATTTCCTTGGCGTTTGCTCTTGTAGCTAAAGGAAGTGGACGGGGGTTTTGTCGAATGGGTTTAGCACCTGCCGTATTATTTGATGCTGCACGAGGTTAGTCCTACCCAAAGGGCTGTCTTGTTCAGCCATTATATCCTGAAATTCGCTAAGCAGATTTTTCGCTTGTTGATAATCTTCTTTTTGTAGAGTTTTGTCTAAATCTTTCAGGAGATTGTCCATTAATGGTTTAGACATAGTATCCCTTTTGATATGCTTATTTCCACTTCCATCTAATGTCAATATGCGTTCCACGTTCCTGCAAAGTGCGATAGGTGTTCCTGCTTTGATCTGTTGTTCCTGGTCAGATAGATTCATTACCCTCAGTGGAACTCTGCCGGTGTTCAGCTTGACTAGTGCTCGTCCTATTAGTAGTCCTTGGCCAATGCCCGATTGATCTTCGACTGCTCCTATAACAAATTTTGTATAGTCGCCTTCTAGCCCGCCCCAAATTAAGCTTTCCGACTGTGCTGGGATGGTCTCGTTTTGTAATACTTTTACAAACGTGTCTTTGACTTCTGTACCTCCGTAGTGTAGAGGAATCTCCATTGCTCCTTGTTGAAGGGTGCCGCCCTTCATGTCAATGGAAATTCCATAGCGTCGCATGAAATCCAATCCCAGTATACATTCGTCTGTTATATTGGCTATCATAAATTCCTGTTCGAATGACTTGCCTCCTAAATCCACTGTAATAGTTGTGGTTCCTTGAACTGGCACTATTTCTCCGGTGGCTGTTTTTAGCTTGTAGTTGTTGGTCGTTACCTTACTGTTTCTTGCCAACTTTGGTTGGACAATAGAAGTAGATGCCCCTGTGTCTATTACAAGATTATATTCTTTCCCTCCAATTTTCCCTTTAACCTCTAGTGATGATCCTTTTCCTAATGCTGTAACGTGAAAGACGAGTGGGGCATTTCGAGTTTGCTGAAACGATCTTTGCCTCTTAAAATTAGTAGCTTCAGGTTTTTCTGATTTATAGGGCTCTCTCCAGTACTGCTGATTTTTGGAGAAGGTCGTTCTACATTCTCGGGCCAAATGGCCAGGCTTGTTGCACCTGAAGCACCTTGGTCTTCTATCCACTACCTGGAATCTTAAGTTTCTTTGGGGCTTGCTGAGGTCATTGATTTGTCGAGCCATTTTTGTAATCATCTCTCTGTCTTTGTCATTATCTTTATCTTTCTCCTTGCCTCTGTCTTCCTGAGCTTCAATTTCTTTACATTCAAGCTTTTTTGGATTGAGGCTCTTGCCGCCTCCATGGAGATTGCAAACGCCAATGCTTCATGGCTGGCCTTTATTCCATGAATTTTTAGTGCCATTTTGGTTTCCGCATCCCTTATCCCATCAACGAAGGCGTCAGTTACAATGTTTTCGATGAAATCTGTTGACTGTCCTGGATGGGCTAGGTATGCGAGCCTTCTGACATCAGCCTCTAATTCTTGGAGTGTTTCGCCCTGTTTTTGCGTACGATTTTTCAATTCGTTTTTATGTACTTCCAGCATGTGGCCATTCCCAAATCTTCTTTCCATTGCTTCTGCTATTTCTGAATAGGCTTTACAGTGGAGCATTGTTTGCAAAAGCTCGGCTGCCCTTCCTCGCAGTACCATTATCAGCTCTGTTGCTTTTTCCTCTTCGGTCCACTTGTTGCGTTCAGCGGCAGTTTCAAACTGATGTCTGAACACTGCCCATGGCCCTTGTCCGTCGAATAATGGTGGTCTTGTCGTTTTCTCTCTTCCATATGTCTCTGTTTTCGATTCATTGTATTTTTTAAACTTCTCTATTTCCCTCCTCTGCTCTTCTTTTAGTGCATCTAATTCTGCTTTAACCTTTCTCAGGTCGGCCATCTCCTTGGATGATCTGAGGTTGGCTACGTCCGTTTTTACCTCTTCCATGGATGTCTGGAATTTGGCTGCATCAGTTCTTACCTCTTCCCGCAGAACATCCATGGATGTCTGGAATTTGGCTACGTCTGTCTTTACCTGCTCCCGTAAGACATCCATGGCTACCTGGAAGTTGGCTATATCGGATTTCATATCCGACCGCAAATCATCAATGTCGCATTTCATATCTGACCGCAAAGTGCCCATGCCGCAAATCATATCTGACCGCAAAACATTATTGTCGCATTTCATATCTGACCGCAAAGCATCCAGGGCATTATTGTTGGCCTCTATAGCAGTCTGAAGGGCTTCCCATTGTTTTTCTTTTTGAACCCCAAATTCATACTCCAACGGATCGTGATTATTTTCCAAAAGCCATTCCTCGAGCCGTCCTTGTAGTTCGGCTTTTAGGCCAGTTGCATCCAGGCCTCGATTCCTTAGTTCTCGTCTCAAATCGGGAACGCGCAAATCGTCCAGTATCTTAGGTCCCATTTCTGTCGTTAAAACTCGCTGTTTTACCTCTAGTGAATCGATATCCCTTTACGACGTTAAATCCCACTCCTGACACCAATGTTGTAACCTAGGGGTCTGATGAATTAATTAACGTAAGGATATCTTTATTGGATTTAACTAATGGCAAATACGTCTGGACGATTTGGTCGATTGCTTGTCCTGATGGAACCGCTTAATGACTCGAATCGCTAGCTACGACTTCGAAATAAAAGATTCTGAATATTAACTAAACTTAATTAATTAATTATTCAATTAATTAATTAATGTCAGGGATCCAACATTGCCCCCTCCTTAAATCTGTTCGTCCCGAACAGGCTGTTCTGTTTCTCCGTGATATTTTGCTAATCGATTGCTGTGGACCACTTTCATTCTAGCCCTTGCTGACTTCTGTATGCGGTATACCACGTCGTTTATTTTCTTTATGATTCGGTATGGTCCTTCCCAATCTTTTTGTAACTTTGGCGACTTCCCTTTTTTTCTTTGGGGGTTGTATAGCCAGACTAGTTCATTTTCTTTAAAGCTTATATCATTGGCTTGCCTATCGTATCTCGCTTTGGCTTGATCGCTATTAACACTTATATTTTTCCGGGCAACCTGATGTGTGTCGGCAAGTGTATTTCTTAGGCTTGAAACGTAGTCACATGCCGACTTAGGTTCTTCTGCTCTTCCGAACATCATATCGGCAGGAAGACGAATCTCCCTCCCGAATGTCATTTTTGATGGACTGATTCCTGTCGTTTTATGCACGGCTGTCCGGTAGGCCATAAGGAAAAGTGGTAGGTATCTGTCCCAGTCATCCTGCTGTTCACTTACCATTTTTGACAAATACTGTTCCATGGTCCTATTAAATCTCTCGACCATACCGTCCGATTGCGGATGTAATGCAGTGGTTCTTGTCTTATGGATTCCAAGGTTTTCGCATAGCTCTTGAAATATTTTCGACTCGAAATTCCTTCCTTGGTCCGAATGTAACTCTAATGGCACCCCGAATCGACTAATCCAATTATTTACGAGAGCATCAGCTACATTTTCCGCCTCCTGATTTGGCAGTGCAAACGCTTCAGTCCATTTGGTAAAGTAATCGCTGATCACTAATATGTACCGATTTCCCTTCTTTGATGCAGGGAATGGTCCGGCAATATCCAAAGCTATTCTTTCAAAAGGTACTCCCACATTATAGGGTTGCATTAGACCTTTAGTCTTCTTTTGAGGTCCTTTACTGGTTGCGCAATTATTGCAATTTCTACACCACTCCTCTACGTCTTGTTTGTAGTGCAACCAGTAAAACCTCTCCCTCACCTTCCTGATGGTTTTATTCACTCCCAGGTGTCCACCTGAGGTTCCGTTATGGAATTCTTGTAACACCTCAGAGACGCAAGATCTCGGAAGTACTATTTGAAGGTGATAGTCGGTGCCATCCTCTGTTTCCCACTTCCTATGTAGGAGTCCATTACTAATTCTCAAGGAATCCCACTGTGCCCAATAGGACTTAGTAACTTCTCCGTGCTCCGCTATCTGTTGCCAATCTGGTTTCACCCCAGCCTCCATCCACTGTAGTATGGGTGCAAGTGCTTCGTCTCTTAATTGTAGATCTCGTAACCCGCTTTCCGTCCAGGGTTCGGGAGCCGTGATACGAATTTGTCGACATTCTTCGGTTTCCTGTTTTTTCTCTGCGTTGTTGCAGTGTCTGCAGTTAAGTGGACAAGGACGTCGTGATAGCGCATCAGCGTTGTTGTGTATTTGACCTCATTAATTAATTAATGTCAGGGATCCAACAATATAATCATTCCAAAAATAATACTATAAAATACAGTTATTCTGTTGAACTTATTGCAATTAAAGTAATTAGAATTTTTTTTTTTCAAATTAACTTGGATATGTGGTTGAATTTGCTTCAACTTATTGTTCCATATATTGATATCCTTCAAGCGATCGTGATTTTAGATCAGTTCACGTTATGATTGATACAATTATTCGAAATGATCCCAGTGGAAAAATATTTCCTGCTTCCCATCTCATTACTCACCCAAGATATGATAAAGATGACCCTTATTCTTATCACGACATAGCATTACTCAGACTTAAGTCACCGATAATCTATTCTAAACATGTGAGGCCAGTTTGTTTGCCTAGAGGAAAATTAGACACGGAAATGTTTATGTCTTATCGATATTGCTTAGCGACTGGATTTGGTCACATTGATAGAAGTATGTAGAGACATGTTTTTGAATAGAATTTCTATATCTGTCAGTTCTAGTAAAATTTTGGTAGCAATCTATAATTTTATATATGTCTGTAATATATATTTGAATGCATGAAATAAATCATAAATAGGTAGAATTTAGACGTTCAAAATAGGTAGAAAACAAAATCTTCAAGTTTTACAATTTGCAGATAAATCTAGACCGAAATATTTGCAAGAAGGACGATTAAATCTGCTTACTGACTACAACTGTTTAATGGAATTGTCTAATCTGGGATCCCAACCTCCTGATGCTTATTTGGACTTAATATCGCCTGAGACATTTTGTGGTGGCTCATCACCCACTTTTCATGGAATAAATATTTGCAGGGTTGTATTTGAGCCTGTAATCTTTGCATATAATTGTTGTTACAATTGAATAATTATTTGATGTTAGGGAGATAGCGGTGGCCCTTACGTTTGCAAAGATGATCGTAGAATATGGACATTAATTGGTATAACAACATCTGGTGCTCATGATTCATCAGGTTTGCCTTGCACATTGAGCTTTTTTACAAAAGTGGATTCATATTTGGACTTCATTTATAAAGGTTATTTTAATATCAATTGAAGTTTAACGTTAAATTACCAAAATGAGTTTTTGATTTTATTAGTTTTCCAACAAGAATTGCCAATAGAAACCCAAATCCAAGGTGCTTGTATGAAACACCTATTCGAACCTTTAACATATTTTATAATGATATGTTACATTGGAATTTTCGTTTGAATGTTTAAGTGGTTTACAATCACAATAAAATATCATAATTAACTTGAATATTTAAAACTTTAATTACACTTGAATAAAACTTAAAAGTGAGAAAACGAGTGCTTTTTATTTAAAGGATTTAAAATTTAAAGGAAGGATCGATGAAATTCATCATTGTGAATCTTATTTTGTGTATTTGATCAATTAAGAGATGCATAAATGGTAATCATGCTGATGGGCATCAATTTGAACAATTTAAATTTTCATGTTTTTTAGATTTTACAAATTTATAAATTTTGATGTCCATACGAACAACACACAGACAGGGCCCTGTTTAAATATCAAGTTTACCAATCACTCACATTACTTGTTCACTGCAATTTAGATATGATTTTCATTTTTCCGAGATAACATTAACAGACGATTAGCAATTGGAAATTGTTAACATTTTTAGCAAAAAACACAAATCTTTTAAGAGGTTTGATAATTTATTATATTTAATAAAAATTATCCAATAATAGTTAGTATATTACTTAGTGAATTCTTCTAATGTTAAGATTAACGCATTTTTTTCAATATGCTCTATTGATTTTGTTTAATTTTTTTCTAACATGGTTATTAAAACACAACACAATTATTGTATATAGCACTTTGAATGGCAGTTCAAGCTATGGGTCCAAAAGACGACAAATTTACTATAATATTGTAATAACCCGGGGTCCTCAAACTAATTATAGAAGGTCAGGTTTATTGAAAGTTTTCAGATGGCTTGGAAGATGCACGATGCTTCAAATGTCTAAGTCTTGAAATCTGCTGTTCTCTAATTCTCGCTCTCCTTTCCGAGATAAATCCATTTGTCAAGGTACATAACCAAAGAGTCTGAATAGCACCAATTAATTAATTCTCAAATTATATTGCCACTAAATTTAATTAATTATTAAATTAATTAATCGGCAATATAATTTTAATAATTCTTCAATTTATTCTATCTAGGGATCCCCCTCCTTAAATCTGTTCGTCCCGAACAGACATCTATTCCCATTTTCATTTTTACTCTAGGAATAGGATCCGATCTTCCAACAATCTCATGGCTGCAAATCCCAGATCCATTTGCTTTGCCATCTTCTGGGATTTCTGTTGCCTCCCTTTTGCTTCTATGTCCCGCTAGTTTCAGTCGCGGAACATCGCCATTTCTATGCTCAACCTCCTGCTCCACCATGCCGCCAGATCTCAGACTCTCTACAGGATCACCTGCTCCATTTTCCTTGCTAGGAAAAATAATAAAAGTGCTATTTTTGTGTTGATAAAAGGCCGAAATCTTGAGATTATTCCAATATTTCTAGAGATGCGATTTTGTACATAAGATATATGGTTAAGCCAAGAAAGGTGTTCATCTATTGTGATCCCTAAATATCTAATAGTTGTGACTCTATTAAGGGAAAACTTATCTATGTAGAGAGAGTTGTTACATTCAATGACCCTTCTAGAAGAATGACTAACCATAAAATTCGATTTGTAAACATTGACAGATAAACAATTGCTTGCAAACCAATTTTTCAAAAGAGTTAACTCATTATTGAGTAAAGTAATAAGATTATTTATGTTTTTCCCTGATGTGTAAATAACAATATCATCAGCATATATTAATACTTTGAGAAGATCACTAGAACATTGAAAATCATTAATATAAATAAGAAATAAAAGGGGACCCAGTATAGAACCTTGAGGAACACCATAATCAATAAGAACATCAGAAGATCACACACCATTATAAATGAATTAACTCTGTTCTTCTTCCCATCCTGAAGATCTCGATGACTTCCCTCTCCATATCCACAGTAGTGATCTCCTTCAGAAGCCTCAGGATGCTTTCTTTATCCTTTAGTTTGGAGTTGGTCACATTCTCTGGGACATTGTAAGCAACTATGTTATTTTTCCTTCGTGTTCTCTCGGTGTTGAGCTCAAGGTTTGTCTTGGTATCAACCACAGACTTTTTGACATCAGTCACCATTACTTCTACTTTATCTTTAAATAAACTTGACCAATCCTTTGTGGCTTGATGGTTTTTTTCTATTTTTTTCATGGAGCTTTGGACTAGATAAGTTTCAGTTGCATTTTCCATTAGCATCTCTTCAATTTCAGTCATTTTACTGCACATTTGTTTCAAATCATCCAGTTTATTTCTCAGTTCAGCTATCTCTACTTTATATACATCCAGTTCAGTTTGCCTCAATTCTTTCTCTTGCAGCATTTGTTTGATTTCGCGAATTTCAATCAAGGCTTCCTTATCAACTTTGACTTTCAGAATGTCTTTTATTTCTTTTACTTCGGTACTCAGCTCGTCAACATGTTCTTCAATTTTGCAACAATTTAATAGCTTTTTCATCACTTCAGCATTGTCTTTTTCGCACCTATCGCATAGGTGCAGTCCTAGTTTTGACCCGGTGTCTTAAACCTTCCGACATTTCGAACTTTTTTCTTTCAAGGACAAAAAAATAACTTTATTTGGCAACGTAATTAGACAAATTAGACTTGAAACGTTTGTTTTAAGTCGAAAAAACTAAGTCTAAAGATCGTTCGAAACAGTCAGCACGCAAACGTAAACAACAATTTTTCTCTTAGCAATTAATTTTCCTTTAGTATTTCAACATTAATAATTTACAGCGGATTAAACTTATTCTCCTAGACGTGACAATTCAGAATTGGTTTATCAGGACTAATCCATCAATTTTAATGAACGAGATAAGAACTTCACAATAACCTTTAGCAGTTATAAAATAAAAATGTGTTGGCCTCACAGTTCTGACAGGATTTCATTAATTATAATTATAATTTAAAGTATGCATTCGAGTCATTTTTATGCAATTATTTTGTCAATCCACAGCGTAGCAGTTGTGCGGAGTGGGTTTCAAATTTGCAATTTAAATAAATTTTAATAACAGTTGAATTTAATAAAATTACATTTAATAAAAACAATCTAATTAATTTTAATTATAGAATGGATATATAATTATGTAAAGAATTTTTAAAAGAAATGGTATGTCAGGCATGAAATAATTTCAACTGAATTTTTATAAAATACTTAAAAAATTGCAAAATGTCCCCCTTGAGAATGAATTTTCGTCCAATCTCAAGGTAAAGAGAATATAATGATAAACAAACAAATGTCTTAAAACAAAAGAAATAGATTACAAAAACCCACGTTCAATTTATCAATTTAAATGAAAGTACATCATTTTAATGCTTTGATTTGTTTCTTAATTTCAGTCAATTTGATTCGCTCAAGAACGTCTCAAGTCAATCCTTTCTTGAACCATAATTCTAGCTTAGCAATCGATGGATTTCAAGACACATGTTCAATTACCGATCCAGTACCAGAACTAGCAGAAAATTCTTGGTGGCTTTTGGAACTCGACACTTTTTATAACATAACGGATGTTAAAATATTCGTTGCATCTGATTTGTGTATGTAAAATTGTAAATTCTGCATTTAATGAGACGTAATTTTAGGATATCATTTCGACAACTTTATGATAGAAAATTGCTTTTGCAATTTCAAATTTAGTTTTAGGACTTTTATTTCCAGATGGAGATTTAATCAAAAATTTGAATATCTATGCTGGAAGAACACAAGGTGGAATCCGGAATTCCTTATGCGCCACATTTATAAAAGCAACTAGTGATCCTAGTGAGTGCAATCATTATTTAGAATGTTGAGTTACATTTAGATAATTGATACACAGAATCCTAATATGTTGCGTAATTTCATTTAACAGTTTATTTACTTCAGCCATTGTTATGAGGTTCATCTATTTATAATTTCAATCAATTTATTTGCCAAGTACCAAGAATTTAAAATTTGACCTCGAGATATGATAATTTAAAGAATTTCAATATAACATCCATTTCTGCATCACCATGTGTCATCTTTTCTGTTACTTCAAATTGTTCAGAAATTTTGTTCCAAATAAATAATTTAATACAATAGTTACAAAATTCAATTCACGTTAAGTAACATTGAAGACGTTCCAAAATTTTCTCATCATCTGTTACATATGAATATTATAACATTATGACATGTAATAAAGAATAAAATTTTATAGGTACACAATAATAATAAAAGTATTGTTGTAACCTAGGGGTCTTGATGAATTATTTAACGTAAGGATAACTTTATTGGAATAAACTAATGGCAAAGATGTTTAGAAGATCTGGTCGATTGCTTGTCTTGATCGGGACTGCCTAATGACTCGAATGGCTAGATACGACTTCGAGATAAAAGATTCTGAACATTAACTAAACTTAATTGATTAAATGTCAGGGATCCAACATTGCCCCCTCCTTAAATCTGTTCGTCCTGAACAGGCTATTCTGTCTCTCCGTGATATTTTGCTAATCGATTGCTTTGAACCACTTTCTTTCTCGTCCTTGCTGACTTATGTATGCGGTATACCACGTCGTTTATTTTCTTTATGATTCTTTATGGTCCTTCCCAATCTTTTTGTAACTTTGGCGACTTTCCTTTTTTTCGTTGGGGTTTGTATAGCCAGACTAGTTCATCTTCTTTAAAACTCACATCATTGGCTTGCCTATCGAATCTCGCTTTGGCTTGGGCAACCTGATGTGTCTCAGCCAGTGTATTTCTTAGGCTTGAAATGTAGTCACATGCCGACTTAGGTTCCTCTGCTCTTCCGAACATCATATCGGCAGGAAGACGAATCTCCCTCCCAAATGTCATCTTTGATGGACTGATTCCTGTCGTTTAATGCAGGGCTGTTCGGTAGGCCATAAGGAAAAGTGGCAGGTATCTGTCCCAGTCATCTTGCTGTTCACTTACCATTTTTGACAAATACTGTTCCATGGTCCTGTTAAATCTCTCGACCATACCGTCCGATTGCGGATGCAATGCAGTGGTTCTTGTCTTATGGATTCCAAGGTTTTCGCATAGCTCTTGAAATATTTTCGACTCGAAATTCCTTCCTTGGTTCGAAAATAACTCTAATGGCACCCCGAATCGACTAATCCAATTATTTACGAGAGCATCAGCTACATTTTCCGCCTCCTGATTTGGCAGTGCAAACGCTTCAGTCTACTTGGTGAAGTAATCGCTGATAACTAATATGTACCGATTTCCCTTCTTTGATGCAGGGAATGGTCCGGCAATATCCAAAGCTATTCTTTTAAAAGGTACTCCCACATTATAAGGTTGTACTAGACCTTTAGTCTTCTTTTGAGGACCTTTACTGGTTGCGCAATTATTGCAATTTCTACATCACTCCTCAACGTCTTGTTTGTAGTGCAACCAGTAAAACCTCTCTTTATTACTGCTTTCTGCTAACTTTGGTTAGATAATGGATGCAGATGCCCCTGTGTCTATTACTATATTGTATTCCTTCCCTCCTATTTTCCCTTTAACTCCCAGCGATGATTCTTTCCCTAGTGCTGTAAAGTGAAAGATAAGTGGGGCATTTCGAGTTTGCTGAACCGAACTTTGCCCCGCAAAACCGGTAGCTTCTAGTTTTCCTGATTGTACGATCTTCCCCAGTACTGTTGTTTTGGGGGAAATGTCGTTCTGCAATCTCGGGCTAAATGGCCAGGCTTGTTACATCTGAAGCACCTTGGTCTTCTATCTACTTCTTGGAACCTTGATTTTCCTTGAGGTTTGCTGAGGTTATTGATTTGTTGGGCTATTTTTCTAATTATCTCACTGTCTTTATCATTGTCTTTTTCCTTGTCTTCGTCTTCTTGTGCTTCAATTTTCTTTACATTCAAGCTGCTTTGGAATGAAGCTCTTGCCGCCTCCATTGAGATTGCAAACGCCAATGCTTCGTGGCTGGCCTTCTTTCCATGTATTTTTAATGCCATTTTTGTTTCCACATCCCTTATCCCATCAATGAAGGCGTCAGTTACAATGTTTTCAATGAAATCTGTTGACTGTCCTGGGTGGTAGGTATGCGAGCCTTCTGACATTAGCCTCTAATTCTTGGAGTGTTTCGCCCTGTTTTTGCGTACGGTTTTTCAATTTGTTTTTATGTAATTCCAGCATGTGGCCATTCCCAAATCTTCTTTCCATTGCTTCTGCTATTTCTGAATAGGCTTTACAGTGAAGCATTGTATGGAAAAGCTCGGCTGCCCTTCCTCGCAGTACCATTATCAGCTCTGTTGCTTTTTCCTCTTCGGTCCACTTGTTACGTTCAGCGGCAGTTTCAAACTGATGTCTGAACACTGCCCATGGCCCTTGTCCGTCGAATAATGGTGGTCTCGTCGTTTTCTCTCTTCCATATGTCTCTATTTTTGATTCATTGTATTTCTTAAACTTCTCTATTTCCTTCCTCTGTTCTTCTTTTAGTGCATCTAATTCTGCTTTAACCTTTCTAAGGTCGGCCATCTCTTTGGATGATCTGAGGTTGGCTACGCCAGTTTTTACCTCTTTCCGCAGAACATCCATGGATGTCTGGAATTTGGCTGCATCAGTTTTTACCTCTTCCCTCAGAACATCCGTGGATGTCTGGAATTTGGCTACGTCTGTCTTTACCTGCTCCCGTAAAACATCCATGGCTACCTGGAAGTTGGCTATATCGGATTTCATATCCGACCGCAAAGTATCAATGTCGCATTTCATATATGACCGCAAAACATTATTGTCGGATTTCATATCTGACCGCAAAGTATCAATGTCGCATTTCATATCTGACCGCAAAGCATCCATGCCGCAAATCATATCTGTCCGCAAAACATTATTGTCTGACCGCAAGGCATTCATATCGGATTTAATAGCTAACCGAAAGGCTTCAGATTCTTCTTTCATTTTAGGATACTCAAATACATACTCTGATGGATCATGAATATTTTCCAAAAGCCATTTCTCGAGCCGTTCTTGTAGTTCGGCTTTTAGACCATTTGCATCCAGTCCTCGATTCCTTAGTTCCCGTTTTAAATCGAGAACGCGCAACTCGTCCAGTATCTTAGGTTCCATTTATTTAATTAATTATTTATTTATTTAATTAATTAATGCAATATGATAATTAATTAATTAAATGTCAGGGATCCAACAGTATCATATAATACATGTTTTTCTATTTATAATTTTATTTTAGCGGGATATATTAAAATAACCTGCAAAAATCCTCATTTTGTCAAATTTGTCATGATTGAGAGGTTTAGGGGACCTCTAAGGGGCATGCTCGTTCTATGTGAAGTTCGTTTGTACGCTGCATTAAATACAGGTTTGATAGATATGTATAAGATCCCTTTCCTAACAGTCTAAATTGACAAATTTCTTAAATTGCTTTCAGTGAATTTGGCTTTGAATAGACCAACCAGACATAGTGGAGTATTTTTCAAAAAGACATCTCAATATTCAGTAGATGGAAATTTGGACACTTGTGCCGTAATCAATTCTTTTGTCAACGAGTTACCCTGGTGGAGAGTGCTTCTTGATGATAGTTATTATGTTACTAATGTGACCATATATTTTTTGGCTAATTCAACGGGTATGTTTAGATTGGCTTTCGTAACGATTTGCTGGATATTAGTATTGAGCCCCAAAAAATCAAAAGAATAATTCATAATATACTTAATTACTTTGTGTCTTAATTCAAACCTACATTTAGTTTTTCTGCTTCGGAATGCATGCCATATATACTTTTTCATTTAACAGTACACATTGTTTAAGAAGCGTATCTTACAAGTTAATGTAGTTTTAATTCTATGATGACCTCTCAGGCTTACTACAATTACCAATGTCTTCGACTCATGAGGGAATTATTATGATAAATCTAGAAATCGTTAAAAGACTCCTTGCTAATTATTGTTGTTATTGAAACATCATTATTAGGTGAATTTGCTAAAAAACACGTGCACGTGTATGTTTCAAACGAGGAAGATCGCTATGAAACACACAAATGCGGTGATGCCGTAAATGACACCCTTGGCGAAAGTGAGTTTGTTCTGTGTGTGTTGGACCAAAGACAGCTTCAAGATTTAAAATTGTTTTTAGGAGGAGAAATAAACATTACTTGTGAAAGGCCATATCTCGGAAGTTCGGTCACGATTAGAAAGTTTAACGGGGCAAGACCAAGATGGATGGTGCTATGTGACGTGCACGTTTACTCAAAAGACGAACCTAAAGGTTAATCATTATTCTGATTCAACATAATAATTATGAAATATATTTATAGTTCAAATTGTAATTTTGTTTAGATGATACTGTAATTTTACAGGTGTCAATGTGTCCGGCGTTGTGGGGAATTGTAGTGAGCATGAATTTAAATGTTATGAAGACCGCTGCATACACAAAGATTTTCTATGTGATGGAACAGAAGATTGTCCGCAAGGAGATGATGAAGCGCAGTCATGCAGTAATTTTATAAACAATGGAATATATTATTTAATTTCTTTTTGTGATTTGTTTTCAAGATAAATGTAAAGAAGGTCATTTTAAATGCGCAAGAAGTAAATACAGCGTTATGGATGCACGTAGATGTGATGGCTTTGCATCGCAGTCATGCAGTAATTTTAAAAACTATGTAAAATAGAATTATTTAATAAATATTTAATTTCGTTTCGTGATTTGTTTTCAAGATTAATATTATCGAAATAAAATTTTTTCTAGGAACAAAATGCGTAGAAGGTCAGTTTAAATGCTTACGAAGAAACTTCTGCGTCGATCATATTCATAGATGTGATGGCCATGTGCACTGTCCAGATTATTCAGATGAACAAGGCTGCTGTACGGAAGTTATATCATATTTATATTTTAAAGTAAAATGTTCAAAAACAAATACCATATCCTTTACTAAGTCATTTTACAATACAGTTCAAATTGAATCAAGTACTGACCTTCTCACAGCAATGTATGTGGGCGAGTTAGATCATTTTATCTGCTCTCGTGGTTGGAAACTAAGACAGAGTTTTGATGTTTGTGCTAAACTTGGCAGGTGCCGATAATCAATTTTTTTGGTTTTAAAAATACAATCTAATAAATTTTTATGGCATTTATCACTTAATTGTATATGATATTCGAGTGATTTAAAATAATAATAAGCAATTTTGTATTAAAACAGTTTTTCCTTTTAATATTACAAAATCTGGGATCATATATTATTTCTTCGGTCAATTATAGATTAACTTTTATTTTTCATCGATACGACTTTAGATTAATATTTTGGAGCATAAAAAGAATATTTAATAACATTTAATGTTCATATTAAAAACTTTCCTCACATTCTATTTAATTTCTATGAACAGACGTTATTCAAACACTACCTTAGAACCAGTATCAAAGAGAATGCGAAAATTTCTTATTACAACGAATATTGAAAGACAAGATTTACCATTTATGAGATATCTGAAAACTATGTTAACGTTTTAACATTTTTTTTAGAGATTTTCAATATTATGATAATAATTTTTTTTAAATTTATTATTTAATGCCTTTAAGTTCACTATGTCCATCTGGCCTAGTGGTAAAACTTCATTGCGAACTTTCGAAGCAAAACGGTATGTAAATGGTTAAATATTTGGTGAATGCAATTTCCAATGCGTTTTTAAATCATTTATTTTAAACTAATGTTATTAAACCTAAATTTATTCAATTTATGTTTCTGGAATTTTCAAATCATTAGTTTCATATGCGTAACCCACAGAAACTGAAAGCATTTGCGGTACACGTGGATTACCTGACGCCGATTTTGAACCTTATATTATCAATGGGTTTGAATCAAAATACGGTGCCTGGCCATGGCACGCACAAATAATCATCGACGGACAATATGTATGCGGAGCAAGTATTATAAAAGAAAATTGGATAATTACTTCGGCTCATTGCTTTGAGTACGAATATAATTATAGACTTGTTTTTCTTGATGTGAACATTATAGAGTTGAACGTAACTAAAATATAATCATTCCAAAAATAATACTATAAAATACAGTTATTCTGTTGAACTTATTGCATTTAAAGCAATTAGAAATGTTTTTTTTTCTAAGTAACTTGGATATGTGGTTGAATTTGCTTCAACTTATTGTTCCATATATTGATATTTTTCAAGCGGTGGTGATTTTAGATCAGTTCACGTTATGATTGATACAATTATTCGAAATGATCCCAGTGGAAAAATATTTCCTGCTTCCCATCTCATTACTCACCCAAGATATGATAAAGATGACCCTTATTCTTTTCACGACATAGCATTACTCAGACTTAAGTCACCGATAATCTATTCCAAACATGTGAGGCCAGTTTGTTTGCCTAGAGGAAAATTAGACACGGAAATGTTTATGTCTTATCGATATTGCTTAGCGACTGGATTTGGTCACATTGATAGAAGTATGTATAGACATGTTTTTGAATAGAATTTCTATATCTGTCAGTTCTAGTAAAATTTTGGTAGCAATCTATAATTTTATATATGTCTGTAATATATAAGGCACAGAGACAGCGTACTACCGCGAAGGTGCGGGTAGATAAAACGCCGGACGACACCGGACCGGAGTCACACCACAGTTCCGTGTGTATCCGAGTCTCATGCCCAGGACAAGACCCCCCGAGAGCTAGGATCAGGTTCCCTCGAGGAAGCGATAAGGAAAGCTGGTCAGGACTGGATGAGGAGCTGAAGCGAGGGCTGAAGAAAGTCCTGAAGGATGGATCAGTGAAGTCCTTCAGCGACTTCATTTACGACAAATGTGTCGGAAAGTTTGGGGTCATCCCTGCAAAGGAACCTCAGAAGGTGTATGAATCCAGGCGACAGTGCGACATTAACCGCCTAAAGGGCGAGAAAAAGGCGCTTCGCCGGCGGTGGAAAGTGGCCAACGAAGATGAGAGAGATGGACTCTCCGTCCTATGGGAGGACGTTAAAAGACGTGTGAGGGACTTGCGCGGAGCTGAAAGAGCGCGGAAGAGGAAATACGAGAGGAGGAAAGCTATGAGAAGCTTCTTCAGCGATCCCTATAAGTATGGGAGATCGCTGTTAGATCCTCCAAAATCGGGTGTGCTTACTGTAGAGCAAGAAAAACTGGAGGAGCACTTAGTCGGAACCTATGGTGACCTCCTCCAGCACGGGGCTCTTCAGGAAAGGCTGGACATTCCGGCGGTGCCGCTGCCAGCCAGCCCCTTTTGTATGGCGTCTCCTTCGCTCGAGGAGGTGAGAAGAGTCGTTAGAAAAGCGAGAAACCGCTCAGCGCCAGGACCCAATGGAGTTCCATATCTCCTGTACAAGAGATGCCCCAAGACACTATATCTGCTGTATTCCCTCGTCGAGGGGGCGTGGTCTTCCGCCACGATCCACGATGAATGGAAAAAGGCAGAGGGCGTCTATATTCCAAAGGAGAAAGGGATCTGAATCAATTCAGACCCATATCACTGCTGAATGTAGAGGGGAAGTTATTCTTCTCCATAATGGCATCGAGGCTCACAGAGTTTGTGATGGCTAACTACTACGTTGACATATCTGTCCAAAAGGGAGGAGTTCCAGGTGTACCTGGTTGCATCGAACACACCTCCATGATATGGGAGGCGATCCAGAGGGCCAGGAGGGGCCGGTTGAGTCTGTACGTAGTGTGGCTGGACCTAGCAAACGCATATGGGTCGGTGCCGCATCAACTCTTGTGGAAGACGTTGGAGGCACACCATGTGCCTCAGCCCGTTATCCATATCCTCCAGGAATATTTTAACGGGTTCATGATGCGTTTCTCCACCCAAGCGTACACGACGAAATGGGTTCCTCTGCAGGTCGGGATAGCCATGGGGTGTGCGATCTCTGCACATACCCTGTTCGTACTGGCGATGCAGATCCTACTGAAGGCAGTTGGGTCCGACATTCCAGAGGCGCACATTGGTAAGGGTGTGTACATGCCTCCAATAAAGGCATTCATGGACGACACCACCCTGATTATGAATAGAAAGGGAGTCGTTCAGGAAACCCTGGACAAGCTGGACGACTTGCTAGGATGGTGTCGTATGGCCTTCAAACCTGCGAAGTCCAGGAGTCTCTCTTTGGTTAGAGGGAAAATTTGCAGGGACGCGTTCTTCGAGGTGGCGGGACAACGAATCCCCACAGTATCCGAGGAGCCTGTGAAGAGCCTAGGAAGGATGTTTGACGACTCGCTCACCGACAAGAGCATGAAGAACGCCATAGTCACGCAAACCAGTAAGGGGCTGCAAGCGATCGAGGCGGCGCCGCACCGGGGTCGTTTCAAAGTGTGGCTTTTGCAGTTTGTGCTCCTGCCCAGACTCCTTTGGCCTTTGACCATCTATGAGATTGGTCTATTGGCGGTCGAGGGGTTAGAGAGGAAAATCAATCGGCACACCAGGACATGGCTGGGTTTACCTCCAGCATTGTCGTCGGTTGCCCTCTACAGCAGGAGCGCGAGCCTTAGACTGCCACTTAGGTCCATCGTGGAGGAGTACAAACTCTCCAAAATCCGAACGCAGTGGATGCTCAATAACTCCGCGGACAACAGGATCCGTGAAGTTAATCCACTGCTCAGATCTGGAAAGAAGTTCCGAGCGCAGAAAGAGATCGACGAGTCAGTAAATGTACTGATGTTCGAAGAAGTGAGAGGTCCTATCCAGACAGACCGTCACGCAGTGGGATGGAACCACTTCCAAAAATGGTCCCAGGCCAGCTCATCGACTAGAGGTGCGATGATTGGCCAGGAGAGGAGGCAGAAAGAGGAACAAGATCGAGTCACAAAGGCCGTACAGTTAGCACAACAGGGTAAGTGGACAACTTGGGAGGATGTGATCCAACGGTCCCTTACCTGGAGCGACTTATGGAAGTTGTCCCCGCTCCGGCTGGCCTTTGCGGTAAGATCGATTTATGACCAGTTGCCTTCCAAGGACAATTTAAAGAAGTGGGGGTTAGTAGAAAACGCCAAATGTGGACTCTGCGACGGAGCCGAGACACTGCACCATGTGCTCAGCAACTGCACATACGCCCTTGCCCATGGTCGGTATACGTGGCGACACAATCAGGTCCTTTGAGAAGTGTGTGAGGCCACCAAAGCAGCAGTAACCAAAGCAAACTCGCGCGCAATCTCCAAGCAGCGGAAGATTTACTTCCTGCGCGAGGGCCACGCACACCTCTGCAGAAAGCGATGTAAAACGCCAAGAAAGGACATCCTTGCAGAGGCAAACGATTGGACAGTCGCAGCCGACTTAGAAGGAATGAGGCAGTATCCCCAGGTGCTCATTGAGAGTGGCAAGAGGCCCGATATGGTGTTGATGTCACCGTCGTCAGATGCCATCATTTTGGTGGAGTTGACGGTCCCATGGGAGGACAGAATGCAATATAGCAATGCGCTGAAAGCGGAAAAGTATGCAGATCTGGCGGTGGACCTGGAAGCGAAAGGGTTCAGAGTTGACCTCTTCCCAATAGAAGTTGGCGCAAGGGGCGTTAGTCGGCAAGTCGACTTACGCATTCCTCACGAAAATAGGCCTATCTAGCCGAGAAAGAACGAAGACGATGACAAAGATGTCTGAAGCGGCGGAGGCAGCTTCGTTCTGGATCTGGCAAATGAGAGGCAAGGAAACATCTTCGGATGCCACAGCGAAAGGACCGGAGAAAGCCGCCGATCTCCGGTCAGAATAAATCCACCGAAGCAATTCATCGCTCGAGAGGCGCGGAGCCGGTGACGGAAATGTCTGTTACCGCGCGCCGCTGCAAAGAAAATTTAAAGCCCAAGTCGATACTGTTGGGCGGCAGGGATGACAGAAAGAAGGCCACTGAGAGTCATAGGGCCTAGGTGGCGTCGCTTCAGCGACTGAGTGCAGCGACGAAAGAAGCCAACGAGAGCTTTCAGTAGCCGCTCCAGTCTGGCACGTGATGGCATAAAGAGGCCAATGAGAGCCTTCCAAAGCCTAAGCTTTTGAGTCCGCACATGGAAACCGACAGGGACATCCGGCTGATCACCGGATGCGGCCCACCCCCGGAGAACGTCAGGGGTTTCAAAGGGCCGAAACGTTCGAAGATGGGGGACCTTCTCTGAGGATCCCTGTCGGAAAGCTCCGAGGAGGAGTTTCCAGCATCTATATTTGAATGCATGAAATAAATCATAAATAGGTAGAATTTAGACGTTCAAAATAGGTAGATAACAAAATCTTCAAGTTTTACAATTTGCAGATAAATCTAGACCGAAATATTTGCAAGAAGGACGATTAAATCTGCTTACTGACTACAACTGTTTAATGGAATTGTCTAATCTGGGATCCCAACCTCCTGATGCTTATTTGGACTTAATATCGCCTGAGACATTTTGTGGTGGCTCATCACCCACTTTTCATGGAATAAATATTTGCACGGTTGTATTTGAACCTGTAATCTTTGCATATAATTGTTGTTACAATTGAATAATTATTTGATGTTAGGGAGATAGCGGTGGCCCTTACGTTTGCAAAGATGATCGTAGAATATGGACATTAATTGGTATAACAACATCTAGTGCTCAAGATTCATCAGGTTTGCCTTGCACATTGAGCTTTTTCACAAAAGTGGATTCATATTTGGACTTCATTTATAAAGGTTATTTTAATATCAATTGAAGTTTAACGTTAAATTACCAAAATGAGTTTTTGATTTTATTAGTTTTCCAACAAGAATTGCCAATAGAAACCCAAATCCAAGGTGCTTGTATGAAACACCTATTCGAACCTTTAACATATTTTATAATGATATGTTACATTGAAATTTTCGTTTGAATGTTTATGTGGTTTACAACCACAATAAAATATCATAATTAACTTGAATATTTAAAACTTTAATTACACTTGAATAAAACTTAAAAGTGAGAAAACGAGTGCTTTATATTTAAAGAATTTAAAATTTAAAGGAAGGATCGAGGAAATTCATCATTGTGAATCTTATTTTGTGTATTTGATCAATTAAGAGATGCATAAATGGTAATCATGCTGAGTTACATGGGCATCAATTTGAACAATTTAAATTTTCATGTTTTTTAGATTTTACAAATTTATAAATTTTGATGTCCATACGAACAACACAGGACAGGGCCCTGTTTAAATATCAAGTTTACCAATCACTCACATTACTTGTTCACTGCAATTTAGATATGATTTTCGTTTTTCCAAGATAACATTAACAGACGATTAGTAATTAGAAATTGTTAACATTTTCAGCAAAAAAACACAAATCTTCTAAGAGGTTTGATAATTTATTATATTTGATGAAAATTATCCAATAATAGTTAGTATATTACTTAGTGAATTCTTCTAATGTTAAGATTAACGCATTTTTTTCAATATGCTCTATTGATTTTGTTTAATTTTTTTTCTAACATAGTCATTAAAACACAACACAATTATTGTATATAGCACTTTGAATGGCAGTTCAAGCTATGGGTCCAAAAGACGACAAATTTACTATAATATAATAAACAAAACTGCAAAATATTTGTTTTATTTGGAAAACTATGAAACTACTATCTGTACTACATATAATATAATTCAACTTTAGCATCTGTTTTACGGTTGATCACAAAGTGCAAATTCGTCTCAGAGCCAAACATATCCCAGTGGGGATTCGCATTTGGCTTACGATGGAAATGTCGAGACATGTGTTGATGCCGAGAAAAATCCAGCAAATAATGTACATCCATGGTGGCGTGCAAAAATTGGTGGACAGAATTTTCAACAAAACGGATATAAGCTTATCTTTGAAAAAAAAAAACAGTGTAAATTCGAAGAATATTTAAACCTTAGCATAATTACTTTTGTATATAATATATATAAATTTCTTGAAATATTCCAGGCAAATCTTTCTTAAACTATTTGGAAATCTAAATTTCATCGAAAGATCACAATTTTGATAATCATCTGGAAAATTTGCTAATAAATCAAGTGAGTTCGATATTGTTAATAAATCATCTCCTCAGGCAGTATACAATTTTCTAAAGATAAAATAGTGTTTATGTTTATTACGTTTATTTATGTAAGATGTGTCAAATCTTTCCTGAATATTAATTATTAATGCTAAGATAATAATTTGATAAAGACATTCATAAATCAGTGAACGACATGCGACACGACCCATCATGGAAATCAAGTTTACAAATCACTCAGATTACTTTTCCAAGATAACGTTAATACAGATGTAGTTGACGAGCAATTTAATATAGTTAATGTCATGTCTTGGAATATATAAGATAGGAAGCTTACGCCATTGTTTGATGGAGTGGGTGTGAGATGGTTAATATCGTTTGAAGTAAAAATTTTCTCTAGTGGTGATATTCTAGATTTGTTACAAAGAATCTAACATTGCTTAGGTATGCATCTAAGACATATTTACTTAATAATTTATAGAACTCCAATTTCTTTACAATGATCTACTGCATGTTATATTACAATTAATATTAATATCTTACTGTCAAACCTATCTCTTTCATCAACATTATCAATGCAATATTTATGTTCTCAGACAAAATGTGGAGATAATTTGGCATTGTTCCATTTGGAAATGAAGAATATGGATATATATCTTAAGCATTAGAACAAACACATTTATGATTTTATGTCAACCATTCCTATAAAAATACATCACACTATCTTAGAGTAATAACCAATATAAATTCAGATAAGTAACACTGTGATGTTTTCATGGTCAAGTAAGTATCGATAAGGCTAAGCACTTTGACTATGTAAAGTCTAATGGTCATAACGTCTAGCAATAATATTTCACTGAAACAGATAATTCGAGATTAATATAGATTTATCAACAAAAATACATCATTCTAGTGAACTGAGATACAAAACTTAATTGAAGCAATTATAAATTGCAAATAATTTGGTCTTGGCAATGAATATCAATAATACAGAAGATGTAATTGAGTCATATGTACGTACTATTTATTACCAATCCAAATGTCAGATAGAGCCATTATATTTTATATCGAAATAAAGTCAATAAAATCAATCTTATAGAAATAAAATAACTTTAAAATCGTCAATTCAAAACAAATTGGGTTTATCAGTAGTAATACATGAGATAAGAATCCAAAAAATAAAACTTATCACCTGTTTGATTACTAAAATGGAATTATAACTTGGCAAAAATCCTTGGTGGCTTTTGGAACTCGACAGATTTCATCAAATAAACGATATTAGCTTACATGGTGCAAATTTGTTGTGTTTGTAAAATTACTAAATTAAAACTACAAGATGCAGCCGAATAAAATATATGAAACTTTGTCCGTTAATATAAATCGAAGATATATTTTCTATCTAACATTTATAACGCACTTTGTTACATAAAATTTCCTTTGCAATTTTGCATTTAATGTTTAGAGTGCTTATTTCGAGATGGGGAATTAGTCCAAAGATTGAAAGTCTATGTTTCAGGCAACAAAATGAAAGAACACTTATGCGCAACAATGATAAAGCCAAACCAAGTTTCTGGTGTGTTCATTCAGTATGGCATCATTGCATAACACAAATATTTCATTCCAAACACATGTAATTTAGTTATTTTTGATTTTATAATTTTAATAAAATTATTCGCCACGTTTCAAAGTCGAAACCGAAATCAATTGCTTTATTGCTAAATAATTCAAGTCATTGCTATGAGAAAATGTAACTATGCCTAATATCCTAATAATTATATAAATATGCATCTAAGAAAATATTAATTTCGAATGCTGAAAAGAGCTTGAATTTCCACTCTAACATGAACAAAATCTATTTTGTAAACATTTCATATTAATATTATATTTTAATTCATTTTAGTAGAATATTTTGATGTAGCTTGAAAATAGCCTTACTATGGCAAAAATATTATTATTGAGAGGTTTAGGGACCTCTAAGGAACGTGCTCGTTCTCTGTGAAGTTCGTTTAATAATACAAATTGTTTTAAGATGTATATCTTAGTAATTAATGTCGTTTTAATATTATTGTAATAACCCGTGGTCCTCAAACTAATTATAGAAGGTCAGGTTTATTGAAAGTGTTCAGATGGCTTGGAAGATGTACAATGCTCAAATGTCTAAGTCTTGAAATCTGCTGTTTCTCTAACTCTCGCCATGCTTTTCGAGATAACTCTATTTGTCGAGATTCATAACCAAAGACTTTAATTAATCATCAAATTATATTGTCAATAAATTAATTAATTACTAAATTAATTAATCATCAATATAATTTTAATTATTTTTCAATTATCTGGATCTAGGGATCCAACATTATGATGACCTCTCAGGCTTACAACTACAAAATATCTTTGACTCATGAGGGAATTAAGCCTTCATTTCTGGAAACCATTAAATCGGTCTGATCATTTCTGCTTTGAAATCCCGGTAAAGGCAGTGATTCTTCACTTTCATCCAATGAAATAAATTAAATTATTTGTTGACTAATTTCAATTTCGCCAAAGTTAACATATTATGTGTCTGAAACTTAATTCTACGATTGATAAAAATGCTTTAAGACCAGCGCTCATTAATAATTTATAGCGTATTCAACATATTCTCCTAGACGCGTCAATTCAGAATTAATGTGGGTTTATCAGGACTAATCCATCAATTTTAATGAACGAGATAAGATCTCCTTAATAACTTGCAGCAGTTATAAAAGAAAAATATGTTGGCTTCAAAGTTCTGACAGGATTTCTTTAATTATAATTATAGTTTAAAGTATGCATTCGAGTAATTTTTATATAATTATTTTGTCAATCCACAGCGTAGCAGTTGTGCGGAGTGGGTTTAAAATTTACGATTTAAATAAAAGTTGAAGTTAATATAATTAAATTTAGAAGTGTTTCCCTCCAAATGTAAATATAGAATGAATATGATAATGATTATAAATTATAGATATGCTTATAGTATGGATATATAATTTTTAAAAGAAATGGTATGCCAGGCATGAAATAATAATCCTCATGGATTGAGTAAGATCTCATTGGTATTGGAACTCTGTTCATCTACTTACTGTCTACTAATACAACGCTGCTATCTACGTTGCCACGTTCTTGACTACGTTCGTCAACAGCAGACACCCTCTGCTTCCACCTCCTGATGCAATGGGTTCCGGTCTTCTATTGTAGGGAAATATCGAGAATAGAAATACTGTCCTTTTTGTTTTTGTTTTTTTTTTTTTGAGTTTATGAGTTTATTGAACAAACAGTTATGTACACAAATGAAACTTAAAATACAAAATAAACTCATAGGGTCAGTCTTACACAAGCACAAGCTTCCGCTAAACAGACTGGCCCTGGAAATCATAACATAATATATATAAATACAACCATGTAAACTCAAACAGCTCTAACTAGATGAGACTTATACAATTTCTTAAACAATAAAAACAATAACTCAAAAGGAGATGAATGTAAACAACTTAACTCCCTAATTGAATCTGGTATAGAGGTATATAATCTGGGACCATAGCACTGTATAGAAAATAATTTCAAAGTAGATTTAGCAAAGGTAGGACTGTATTCGTGAGTATTGCGTAAGAAATAAGAAGGATTGTTGTAATTATTGCTTGTTATGAAAAAATCTGAAAATATATTAGGAATAGAATTGAAATTATAAGCAAACATAAAAAGGGCAGTTTGTAAGTCATGAATTTGCGTTACATTTAGTAGGTTATTGTTTGTAAAAGCAGAAACAGTTGATGAAAGAGGCGGCAGCAGAAAAATGACACGCACAATCCGTTTTTGTAATAATGATAACTGATGTAAGTGTGTCCTGTATGTAGAAGCCCATATGATATTGCAATAAGTTAGGTAGGGATAGACGAGTGAGAAATATAATAAAAGTGCTATTTTTGTGTTGATAAAAGGCCGAATCCTTGAGATTATTCCAATATTTCTAGAGATGCGATTTTGTACATAAGATATATGGTTAAGCCAAGAAAGGTGTCCATCTATTGTGATCCCTAAATATCTAATAGTTGTGACTCTATTAAGGGAAAACTTATCTATGTAGAGAGAGTTGTTACATTCAATGACCCTTCTAGAAGAATGACTAACCATAAAATTCGATTTGTAAACATTGACAGATAAACAATTGCTTGCAAACCAATTTTTCAAAAGAGTTAACTCATTATTGAGTAAAGTAATAAGATTATTTATGTTTTTCCCTGATGTGTAAATAACAATATCATCAGCATATATTAATACTTTGAGAAGATCACTAGAACATTGAAAATCATTAATATAAATAAGAAATAAAAGGGGACCCAGTATAGAACCTTGAGGAACACCATAATCAATAAGAACATCAGAAGAACACACACCATTATAAATGAATTAACTCTGTTCTTCTTCCCATCCTGAAGATCTCGATGACTTCCCTCTCCATATCCACAGTAGTGATCTCATTCAGAAGCCTCAGGATGCTTTCTTTATCCTTTAGTTTGGAGTTGGTCTCATTCTCTGGGACATTGTAAGCAACTATGTTATTTTTCCTTCGTGTTCTCTCGGTGTTGAGCTCAAGGTTTGTCTTGGTATCAACCACAGACTTTTTGACATCAGTCACCATTACTACTACTTCATCTTTAAATAAACTTGACCAATCCTTTGTGGCTTGTTGGTTTTCTTCTATTTTTTTTGATGGAGCTTTGGACTAGATAAGTTTCAGTTGCATTTTCCATTAGCATCTCTTCAATTTCAGTCATTTTACTGCACATTTGTTTCAAATCATCCAGTTTATTTCTCAGTTCAGCCATCTCTACTTTATATACATCCAGTTCAGTTTGCCTCAATTCTTTCTCTTGCAGCATTTGTTTGATTTCGCGAATTTCAATCAAGGCTTCCTTATCAACTTTGACTTTCAGAATGTCTTTTATTTCTTTTACTTCGGTACTCAGCTCGTCAACATGTTCTTCAATTTTGCAACAATTTAATAGCTTTTTCATCACTTCAGCATTGTCCTAGTTTTGACCCGGTACCCCGGTGTCTTAAACCTTCCGCCATTTCGAACTTTTTTCTTTCAAGGACAAAAAAATAACTTTATTTGGCAACGTAATTAGACAAATTAGACTTGAAACGTTTGTTTTAAGTCGAAAAAATTAAGTCTAAAGATCGTTCGAAACAGTCAGCACGCAAACGTAAACAACAATTTTTCTCTTAACAATTAATTTTCCTTTAGTATTTCAACATTAATAATTTACAGCGGATTAAACTTATTCTCCTAGACGTGACAATTCAGAATTGGTTTATCAGGACTAATCCATCAATTTTAATGAACGAGATAAGAACTTCACAATAACCTTTAGCAGTTATAAAATAAAAATGTGTTGGCCTCACAGTTCTGACAGGATTTCTTTAATTATAATTATAATTTAAAGTATGCATTCGAGTCATTTTTATGCAATTATTTTGTCAATCCACAGCGTAGCAGTTGTGCGGAGTGGGTTTCAAATTTGCAATTTAAATAAATTTTAATAACAGTTGAATTTAATAAAATTACATTTAATAAAAACAATCTAATTAATTTTAATTATAGAATGGATATATAATTATGTAAAGAATTTTTAAAAGAAATGGTATGTCAGGCATGAAATAATTTCAACTGAATTTTTATAAAATACTTAAAAAATTGCAAAATGTCCCCCTTGAGAATGAATTTTCGTCCAATCTCAAGGTAAAGAGAATATAATGATAAACAAACAAATGTCTTAAAACAAAAGAAATAGATTAATAAAAGCTCAATTTATCAATTTAAATGAAAGTACATCATTTTAATGCTTTGATTTGTTTCTTAATTTCAGTCAATTTGATTCGCTCAAGAACGTCTCAAGTCAATCCTTTCTTGAACCATAATTCTAGTTTGGCAATTGATGGATTTCAAGACACATGTTCAATTACCGATCCAGTACCAGAACTTGCAGAAAATTCTTGGTGGCTTTTGGAACTCGACACTTTTTATAACATAACGGATGTTAAAATATTCGTTGCATCTCTTGAGTGTTTGTAAAATTGTAAATTCTGCATCTAATGAGACGTAACACTATATTATATATGACCGTTGACTGTTAATAAATTTTATGATATTATTTCGACAACTTTGTGATTGAAAATTGCTTTTGCAATTACAAATTTAGTTTTAGGACTTTTATTTCCAGATGGAGTTTTCATCAAAAATTTGAATATCTACGCTGCAAAAAAACAAGGAGGAATCCGGAATTCCTTATGCGCCACATTTATAAAAGCAACTATTGATCCTAGTGAGTGCAATCATTATTTAGAATGTTGAGTTACATTTAGATAATTGTTACACAGAATCCTTATATGTTTCGTAATTTCATTTAACAGTTTATTTACTTCAGCCATTACGAACTTATGAGGTTCATCTATTTATAATTTCAATCAATTTATTTGCCAAGTACCAAGAATTTAAAATTTGACCTCGAGATATGATAATTTAAAGAATTTCAATATAACATCCATTTCTGCATCACCATGTGTCATCTTTTCTGTTACTTCAAATTGTTCAGAAATTTTGTTCCAAATAAATAATTTAATACAATAGTTACAAAATTCAATTCACGTTAAGTAACATTGAAGACGTTCCAAAATTTTCTCATCATCTGTTACATATGAATATTATAACATTATGACATGTAATAAAGAATAAAATTTTATAGGTACACAATAATAATAAAAGTATTGTTGTAACCTAGGGGTCTTGATGAATTATTTAACGTAAGGATAACTTTATTGGAATAAACTAATGGCAAAGATGTTTAGAAGATCTGGTCGATTGCTTGTCTTGATCGGGACTGCCTAATGACTCGAATGGCTAGATACGACTTCGAGATAAAAGATTCTGAACATTAACTAAACTTAATTGATTAAATGTCAGGGATCCAACATTGCCCCCTCCTTAAATCTGTTCGTCCTGAACAGGCTATTCTGTTTCTCCGTGATATTTTGCTAATCGATTGCTTTGAACCACTTTCTTTCTCGTCCTTGCTGACTTATGTATGCGGTATACCACGTCGTTTATTTTCTTTATGATTCTTTTTGGTCCTTCCCAATCTTTTTGTAACTTTGGCGACTTTCCTTTTTTTCGTTGGGGTTTGTATAGCCAGACTAGTTCATCTTCTTTAAAACTCACATCATTGGCTTGCCTATCGAATCTCGCTTTGGCTTGGGCAACCTGATGTGTCTCAGCCAGTGTATTTCTTAGGCTTGAAATGTAGTCACATGCCGACTTAGGTTCCTCTGCTCTTCCGAACATCATATCGGCAGGAAGACGAATCTCCCTCCCAAATGTCATCTTTGATGGACTGATTCCTGTCGTTTAATGCAGGGCTGTTCGGTAGGCCATAAGGAAAAGTGGCAGGTATCTGTCCCAGTCATCTTGCTGTTCACTTACCATTTTTGACAAATACTGTTCCATGGTCCTGTTAAATCTCTCGACCATACCGTCCGATTGCGGATGCAATGCAGTGGTTCTTGTCTTATGGATTCCAAGGTTTTCGCATAGCTCTTGAAATATTTTCGACTCGAAATTCCTTCCTTGGTTCGAAAATAACTCTAATGGCACCCCGAATCGACTAATCCAATTATTTACGAGAGCATCAGCTACATTTTCCGCCTCCTGATTTGGCAGTGCAAACGCTTCAGTCTACTTGGTGAAGTAATCGCTGATAACTAATATGTACCGATTTCCCTTCTTTGATGCAGGGAATGGTCCGGCAATATCCAAAGCTATTCTTTTAAAAGGTACTCCCACATTATAAGGTTGTACTAGACCTTTAGTCTTCTTTTGAGGACCTTTACTGGTTGCGCAATTATTGCAATTTCTACATCACTCCTCAACGTCTTGTTTGTAGTGCAACCAGTAAAACCTCTCTTTATTACTGCTTTCTGCTAACTTTGGTTAGATAATGGATGCAGATGCCCCTGTGTCTATTACTATATTGTATTCCTTCCCTCCTATTTTCCCTTTAACTCCCAGCGATGATTCTTTCCCTAGTGCTGTAAAGTGAAAGATAAGTGGGGCATTTCGAGTTTGCTGAACCGAACTTTGCCCCGCAAAACCGGTAGCTTCTAGTTTTCCTGATTGTACGATCTTCCCCAGTACTGTTGTTTTGGGGGAAATGTCGTTCTGCAATCTCGGGCTAAATGGCCAGGCTTGTTACATCTGAAGCACCTTGGTCTTCTATCTACTTCTTGGAACCTTGATTTTCCTTGAGGTTTGCTGAGGTTATTGATTTGTTGGGCTATTTTTCTAATTATCTCACTGTCTTTATCATTGTCTTTTTCCTTGTCTTCGTCTTCTTGTGCTTCAATTTTCTTTACATTCAAGCTGCTTTGGAATGAAGCTCTTGCCGCCTCCATTGAGATTGCAAACGCCAATGCTTCGTGGCTGGCCTTCTTTCCATGTATTTTTAATGCCATTTTTGTTTCCACATCCCTTATCCCATCAATGAAGGCGTCAGTTACAATGTTTTCAATGAAATCTGTTGACTGTCCTGGGTGGTAGGTATGCGAGCCTTCTGACATTAGCCTCTAATTCTTGGAGTGTTTCGCCCTGTTTTTGCGTACGGTTTTTCAATTTGTTTTTATGTAATTCCAGCATGTGGCCATTCCCAAATCTTCTTTCCATTGCTTCTGCTATTTCTGAATAGGCTTTACAGTGAAGCATTGTATGGAAAAGCTCGGCTGCCCTTCCTCGCAGTACCATTATCAGCTCTGTTGCTTTTTCCTCTTCGGTCCACTTGTTACGTTCAGCGGCAGTTTCAAACTGATGTCTGAACACTGCCCATGGCCCTTGTCCGTCGAATAATGGTGGTCTCGTCGTTTTCTCTCTTCCATATGTCTCTATTTTTGATTCATTGTATTTCTTAAACTTCTCTATTTCCTTCCTCTGTTCTTCTTTTAGTGCATCTAATTCTGCTTTAACCTTTCTAAGGTCGGCCATCTCTTTGGATGATCTGAGGTTGGCTACGCCAGTTTTTACCTCTTTCCGCAGAACATCCATGGATGTCTGGAATTTGGCTGCATCAGTTTTTACCTCTTCCCTCAGAACATCCGTGGATGTCTGGAATTTGGCTACGTCTGTCTTTACCTGCTCCCGTAAAACATCCATGGCTACCTGGAAGTTGGCTATATCGGAATTCATATCCGACCGCAAAGTATCAATGTCGCATTTCATATATGACCACAAAACATTATTGTCGGATTTCATATCTGACCGCAAAGTATCAATGTTGCATTTCATATCTGACCGCAAAGCATCCATGCCGCAAATCATATCTGTCCGCAAAACATTATTGTCTGACCGCAAGGCATTCATATCGGATTTAATAGCTAACCGAAAGGCTTCAGATTCTTCTTTCATTTTACTCAAATGGATACTCAAATACATACTCTGATGGATCATGAATATTTTCCAAAAGCCATTTCTCGAGCCGTTCTTGTAGTTCGGCTTTTAGACCATTTGCATCCAGTCCTCGATTCCTTAGTTCCCGTTTTAAATCGAGAACGCGCAACTCGTCCAGTATCTTAGGTTCCATTTATTTAATTAATTATTTATTTATTTATTTAATTAATTAATGCAATATGATAATTAATTAATTAAATGTCAGGGATCCAACAGTATCATATAATACATGTTTTTTCTATTTATAATTTTATTTTAGCGGGATATATTAAAATAACCTGCAAAAATCCTCATTTTGTCAAATTTGTCATGATTGAGAGGTTTAGGGGACCTCTAAGGGGCATGCTCGTTCTATGTGAAGTTCGTTTGTACGCTGCATTAAATACAGGTTTGATAGATATGTATAAGATCCCTTTCCTAACAGTCTAAATTGACAAATTTCTTAAATTGCTTTCAGTGAATTTGGCTTTGAATAGACCAACCAGACATAGTGGAGTATTTTTCAAAAAGACATCTCAATATTCAGTAGATGGAAATTTGGACACTTGCGCCGTAATCAATTCTTTTGTCAACGAGTTACCCTGGTGGAGAGTGCTTCTTGATGATAGTTATTATGTTACTAATGTGACCATATATTTTTTGGCTAATTCAACGGGTATGTTTAGATTGGCTTTCGTAACGATTTGCTGGATATTAGTATTGAGCCCAAAAAAAATCAAAAGAATAATTCATAATATACTTAATTACTTTGTGTCTTAATTCAAACCTACATTTAGTTTTTCTGCTTCGGAATGCATGCCATATATACTTTTTCATTTAACAGTACACATTGTTTAAGAAGCGTATCTTACAAGTTAATGTAGTTTTAATTCTATGATGACCTCTCAGGCTTACTACAATTACCAATGTCTTCGACTCATGAGGGAATTATTATGATAAATCTAGAAATCGTTAAAAGACTCCTTGCTAATTATTGTTGTTATTGAAACATCATTATTAGGTGAATTTGCTAAAAAACACGTGCACGTGTATGTTTCAAACGAGGAAGATCGCTATGAAACACACAAATGCGGTGATGCCGTAAATGACACCCTTGGCGAAAGTGAGTTTGTTCTGTGTGTGTTGGACCAAAGACAGCTTCAAGATTTAAAATTGTTTTTAGGAGGAGAAATAAACATTACTTGTGAAAGGCCATATCTCGGAAGTTCGGTCACGATTAGAAAGTTTAACGGGGCAAGACCAAGATGGATGGTGCTATGTGACGTGCACGTTTACTCAAAAGACGAACCTAAAGGTTAATCATTATTCTGATTCAACATAATAATTATGAAATATATTTATAGTTCAAATTGTAATTTTGTTTAGATGATACTGTAATTTTACAGGTGTCAATGTGTCCGGCGTTGTGGGGAATTGTAGTGAGCATGAATTTAAATGTTATGAAGACCGCTGCATACACAAAGATTTTCTATGTGATGGAACAGAAGATTGTCCGCAAGGAGATGATGAAGCGCAGTCATGCAGTAATTTTATAAACAATGGAATATATTATTTAATTTCTTTTTGTGATTTGTTTTCAAGATAAATGCAAAGAAGGTCATTTTAAATGCGCAAGAAGTAAATACTGCGTTATGGATGCACGTAGATGTGATGGCTATGTGAACTGTCCAGACTTTTCCGATGAGCAACACTGCTGTAGGGAAAATATATCATATTTATATTTTCATGCATAATGTTCAAAAATAATTGCCATTTCATTTACTAACGCGTTTTCCATTTCAGTTCATGTTGAATCAAATACTGATCTTCTAAGAGCAACATATATGGGAGAGTCAGGTTATTTCATTTGCTCTCGAGGTTGGAATCCAAGACAGAGTTTTGAAGTTTGTGCTAGACTTGGCAGGTGCCGATATTCTTTATTTTGATTATTAGAATACAATCTAATCAATTTTATAGCAACTATCACTTAGCTGTTAATGATACTATAGTGATCTTACGCAATAATAAGCAATTTGGTTTTAAAATTGTTTTTCCTTTTAATATTACATCTTATTATAATATTTAATATTTCCTTTTAATATGGGATCTTGAGCAATAGTGATCCTCCTCGTCGCCAATGTTGTATCTTGAATTACTTGCTATATAATTAAGGACTACTTTGGGAATTGGAGATACTAAGCTATTTTATTACGAAGAATGTGCCACCTCAAAAAGATTCTGTATATTATCGAAATAAACTTAGGTAATAATAAATTCTTACAATATTATTACATTATCCACAACACCTCCCCTCATATATAATTATAGATCTTCTTGTTTGCGTCGATCACGAGACCCTTAGGTGGATTGCGTGTGGATCTTATTGCTGGTTTTGGCATTGCGTCTTCTTGGGAGTGTTCCTCTACCATCGACTTGCCTCTGCCAAATAGCCAACCCCATTCCCTCTGTCTTGCTGACTTCTCAATTTGTTCTTCCTTATCATCAGCATGCCTCTTCCTTCTTAACACGGACTTCCTACTGTTTCTCCTCCTATCTTTGTATTTGTCGGATCTGCATCTGTCATGGGTTATTGATCTCGATCTACTCCTGTATCGTCTGTGATAACTTCTTGACCTTGATTCTCTACCATCACTTGGAGAAGGGGAGGGAGATAGAGTATATGAATGGAACCTCCTTCGTTTGCCCCCACTTTTACTGATTGAATCGCCTTGTTCATGGACAGAGTAAGATCTCCTTGGAAATCTTCTCATCCACTTACTGTCTATTAATGCAACACTGCCATCTACGTTGCCCCGTTCTTGGCCAGCGTGATTACTGCAGCAACCCTCTACTTCCTCCTCCTCCTGAGGCAATGGGTTCCGGACTTCTTTGCTAGGGATGTCTCGAGAATCCCCAAATGCTGTCCTATCTTCAGCTATGACTGAATCAGCCTCGACTGTCTTCCCTGGTTCATCCAGGAGCTCGTTCACTCTCTCAACAGGTTCAACATCAATCCTTTCCTCTTCCTCCTTCCATGCATCGCAGTGGAGAGGAGTAATTGCCACCAAGGTCTCTGCGCTTACCTTGAAATTCTTACAATATTATTACATTATCCACAACAATATATTATTCCCCTGTTTATCATAGATTAACTTTTATTTCGAAGCGATACGACTTTTTGGTCACATTTTGCACCATTAAATTCAATTGATTATATCATTTTAATATTCCGAATAAAAAAAATAACTCACGTACTAATATTATTTATTTGTATTAACAGACGTTATAGAAACATTTCCTTTGAGCCAATATCAGACAGAATGCAAAAATTTATTTATCGAAAGAAAATGAAATCGGAATATCTATCATTTATGGATTACATGAAAAAGACGTTAACCTTTTTAATAATTTTTTTTTTGAGATTTTCTAGAAACTCAGATTAATTTGTTTTAAATTTAATATTTAATCTTTTTAAGTTCACGATGTTCATCTGGTCTAGTAATAAAACTTCACTGCGAGCTTACTGTGCAAAGCGGTATGTAAATGGTTAAATATTTAGTGAATGCAGTTAACAACTCGTTTTCAAATCAATTATTTTAAACTATTAATATCGAACCTAATTTTATTCAGTTTATATTTGTATAATTTGCAAATTTTTATAGTTTCGTGTTTTTAACTCACAGAAACCAAAAACGTTTGCGGTACACGTGGATTACCTGACGCCGATTTTCAACCTTACATTATTAAAGGATTACAATCAAAATACGGTGCCTGGCCGTGGCACGCTCAAGTGTTACTCAACGGACAATATGTATGCGGAGCAAGTCTTATAAAAGAAAATTGGATACTTACTTCGGCTCACTGCTTTGGGTATAAATATAAGTTTTGTTTTTCTTGAAGCGATACGTCCATTACGGAGTTCAAGCCTAACTAAAATATAATCATTCCAAAAATAACATTATGTAATTATTTTTTAGAAAATAATTAGAATTGTTTTTGAAAGGAACATTTGAATGTGATTTAATTTGTTTTGACTTATTGTTCCATATATTGATATCCTTCAAGCTTAGAACATAAAACAGTTCACGTTATGATTGATACTATTATACGAAATGACCCCAGCGGAAAAATACTTCCTACTTCCCATGTCGTTTTTCATCCAAGATATGATAAAAAAGACCCTGATTCTTATCACGACATAGCATTACTCAGACTTAAGTCACCGTTAACCTATTCAAAACATGTGAGGCCAGTGTGTTTGCCTAAAGGAGAATTAGACTTGGAAATGTTTATGTCTTATCGGTATTGCTTGGCGACTGGATTTGGACATATTGATAGAAGTATGTAAAGACAAGTTTATATGTATAGAATGTCTATATCACTTTTCTAGTAAAAAAGTTTGTGAGCAATCAATAATTTTTTCTTTGTTTGCAATTTATATTTAAATGTTGAAATTCAAATTTTTCATTTTACAGATAAATCCAGGCCTCAATATTTGCAACAAGGAAGAATAAATCTACTTACTCCCAGGAACTGTTTAAAAGAATTGTCTACTTTGGGAGACAAGCCTAGTGATGCTTATACTGGATTTATATCGCCTGAGACGTTTTGTGGTGGTCCATCTCCCACTTTTGATGGAATAAATATTTGCAAGGTCTTATTTAAAACTTATAAAATTTGCATAAAATTGTTTAGTGGATTCGATTATTCGATATCAGGGTGATAGTGGTGGCCCTTACGTCTGCATAGATGATCGTAGAATATGGACATTAATTGGTATAATAACATCATCTGCTTTTGATAAATCAGGCTTGCCTTGCGTATTGAGCTTTTTCACAAAAGTGGATTCATATTTGGATTTCATTTACCAAGGTTACTTTAATTTAAATTGATGTTTAATGTTAAACTATTAACAAGAGTTTTCGATTTTATTAGTTTTCCGACAGGAATTTTTATTAAAAACTGAAATCAAAGGTGGATGTACGAAATACCTATTCGACCCTGTAACATATTTTATTGTTATATGTTATATTGCAATTTACAGTTGAATGTTTACATAGTTTACAATCACATAAAAGAATCATAACTAACCTGAATATTTAAATCTTTACCTTTATTTGAATAAAATTTAAACGCGAGAAAACAAATTCTTTTTTCTATAAGGTTTGGCCAGTATTTTAAATTTACTAGAAGGATGGGGGAAATTTAAGATTGTGAAGCAATTTTATTTTATTTGTTTTATCAATTACTGATGCCCGTTTTAAATGGCAATCATACTGAGTTCGGCAAGCATTACTTTGAATAATTTAAATATTCACGTCTTTTAGAATTGAAAAAAAGATTTTCATAAATTGTAATGTCCTCATGAACACAAAGCCCATTGGTGATATCAATTTCTCAGGTTGTGCAATGTAATTCAGGGTCGAATTGCATTACCAATACTACATTATTAGAGGGTAAGCAATTTAAAGAAGTTAACGTCATACATCGGAATTAATTGCTTCGAAAATATTGCTTGTATCATGGTAGAGTAAGACAGGAAGGTTACATCATTCTTTGATATAAATAAGAACCCTGATTTGTATTTAAAATTGAATCATTATATGACTTTACAAGTAAATAAATTTCGCGGCAATGCAATAAAATGCTCGCCGTATACATATGGATAACCTTTTCATCAACAAAAATCACGAATCTTATAAGAGGTTCGTTTGAAAATTTATTATTTTTGATGAAACTTATCCAATAATAGTTAATAAATATATAATGAATTATTCTAGTATTAGGAAGAACGCATTTTTCTTCAATGTGTTCTATTCATTTTGTTTAATTTTTTCTAACATAGTTATTAAAAACAAGAAAATTATTCTATATAGCACTTTGAATGACAGTTCAAGTGATGGGTCTAAAAGAAAATAAATTTACTATAATGTAATAACCAAAATTGTAAAATATTCGTTTTTTATTTGGAAAATTACAAAACTACTATCTGTACAGCATATAAATTAATTCAACTTTAGCATCTGTTTTACAGTTGATCTCAATAGTGCCAATTCGTCTCAGAGCCAAACATATCCCAGTGGGGATTCGCATTTGGCTTTCGATGGAAATGTCGAGACATGTGCTCTTGCCGAGAAAAACCCAGCAATTAATGAACCTCCATGGTGGCGTGCCAAACTGGACAGAATTTACAACATAACGGATATAAGCTTATCTTTGAAAAAACAGTGTAAATTCGAAGAATATTTAAACCTTAGCATAAATATTTTTGTATATAATATATACAAATGTTTTAAAATATTCTAGACAAATCATTCTTAAACTATTTGGAAGTCTATATTTCATCGAAAGATCATAATTTTGATGAGCATTTGTGCGCCGCTTTTAGAAAGTTTGCTAATAAATCAAGTGAGTTCGACATTATTATTGAATCATATCTCCTCAGGCAGAATGCAATATTTTAAAGATAAAATATTGTTTATGTTTATGATGTTTATCTTTGTAGGATGTGTCAAATCTTTCCTGAATAGTGATTAATTATTAGTAATGATAATAATTTAACATCCTAAATCAGTGTGCTTTAAATTGACCTCTCGTTATTAACACCTGATTGATAAGATTTGATTGTAATCCCAATATCCAGGGTTGTACACCATATACGTTCCACACCTTAAAAAAGTGTCATAAAGATATCTTAGTATATCATATCTTAATATATTATATCTTTAATACCTACATAGTTATTTGATTGCAATCTTCTTTTATTCCACAACTTTCTTCAAATATTTATTAGGAAGAAAAATCCACTTAAATTGTACCAAACCTTCCCTCGGCAATTTTGTTACTATTAAGAGAGTTGGAGGTCTTAAAAGAACATTCCTTATTCTTTGTGAAGTGAAACTGAACGCAGATGGAAGATCACGTTAGTAAATGCTGTGGTAGAAGGTTGATTGGATGAGGCAAACCATACTTATTGAATACACATTAAAACCCGAAATAAGCTGGGAAGGTTAATTAAATTAAATGACGTTTCTTTGAGAAAATTGTATAATTATTTATATGAGATAAATTCTTCGTTTGAATTTATTATTCAAAAATTGAATTATTTGAACTCCTAAACATAAAAGTCCATAAACCTTTCAGTCAATTTAGCTTTTAAAAGACCGACTGATCAGAGTGGAATCTACTTCAAAAGTGACAGGACTTACGCTGTGGACAATGACTTTGAAACCTGTGCAGCAATTACATCCTACATTGCAGACTACGCATGGTGGCGTGTGGTTCTAGACAAGAGTTATTACATTACAAACGTGGACATTTATTTCAAACTCAATGTACAAGGCCAGTTTCAAAATTTTAGTTATATAATTATATTCTAGGCTTGAAATTTAATATATTTCACATTTCCACCAAATTAAAGCAGGTGATTGCCTTCGACAACGAGGCTCATTTTTGCTAGTCATTTTACAATCCCTTCACAGACATAATACACATATTTGTTTTATAATTACGTGAGTTAACAATCATTCAAAACCATAATCAAAGTCAAAAATATATTTACTAGGGTCAAATACATCCAAATTTCTAAACGTATTTGTTTCAAACGACGATAGTTATTTTGAAGCGCACTCATGTGGTTACACGGAGCCTCCAAATGTCGAACTTGGCGTCAGTAAGTAACACTTTAACACAACGAATTATTCGACTTGTTAAAATAAGGAACTTGTGCAGGAGGTTTAATAAATATAACATGCTATAAGCCTACTCTCGGAAATTATGTTACCATCAAGAAATATGGAGGACAGGGCATGAGGTGGCTTATATTATGTGAAGTAGAAATTTTTTCAAGACATGATCCTCCAGGTTTGTTCCAATTAATCTAGCATTGCTTAAATGTGATATATTGATACTTATATTGCACATATGATATATTGACCTCCTACTTTTTAATCGCAATTTCTTTACAGTACTCCTCTGCAAGTTATATTATATTTAATATTAATATTTTAATTTCAAATATATCATATTCATCAATATCTTTATACGTAATTCTATGTAATACAACTCACAAACGTAAAACATTATTTGCATCTGCAAAACGAAGACATGATGTTTTTAAATAACTTATTTGAAGTATTGAATACAAATATAACTTCTGAGGATTGTCATGATCATGAATATAAATGTCACGATGCAAACTGTATTCCCAAAGACTGGTTGTGTGACAGCACATTTGATTGTCCTCTTGGTGATGATGAAGCCCCGTCATGTCGTAAGTTTCTCGAAAGCATTTTTTTATTAAGGTCTTTTACCCCTACCATCACTGATTCAGAATTTAAAAACATGTCACAGAAATATGCGGTGATAGTAAATTTAAATGCACCAGAAGGAACTTGTGCGTTGATAACTCCACGCGATGTGACGGAAAAGCGGACTGTCCTGATTTCTCAGATGAATATGGCTGCTGTGAGAAAAAAAACTCATTCAAATTAACTAGAAATAGTTTAGAGTTTAATTTATTTTATATGATGATAATTAGTTAAAGTGCAGTCGGCCACTAATTTCCTTATTGCAACATACGGAGGGAACTCGGATTTTTATGTTTGTTCGAAAAATTGGAAAATAACGTACAGTTTAATTATTTGCGGTCAACTCAAAAGGTTATAATTATTAAATGCAATAATAATAATAATCACATTATTATTTGTACCAAAATTGATAAAAATGGAAGCATTTTACATAAATAAGGGATATTTTAAAATTACGATATTTTAAGAAGCGGTTTTAAATGATGTCAGATATTATGAATATGTAAATATTGAACTGCAGAATCTATTCAGAGACATACTATGAGCCAATATCCGACGAACCAGTCAATGTTGTTACCCTTGTACAAGCAAATAATTCCGAAGCTTTTCCAGATATGAATCAATTTCGAAATGAGTTACAGTTACTTTTAATTGCAATCACTTTTAAATTATTTAATGTGAGAATTGAAATATATTTGAAGCCTTCGATGTGAAAGACGGAAGATCGTGAAACTCGAATGCGAATATGTCGGTGGAGTCGGTAAGTGCCTTAAAGTGAAAATTGTTTAATTGCATTACACCTTTGATGTGATACTACCCTTAGGTCGCAACCCTTGTCCAATAGAATCGATCCTTTACAGTAGTTACTAATTATCTAGTTTCAATTTGGTTATTTTGCAATATAGTTAAATTTATGAACTTTAACTTTCGCAATTTCAATCTCTCTATATAGAAACCACAGGCATATGCGGGACACGAGGGTATCCTGATGCGTATTATGAACCTTACATAATTAATGGAAATGAGGCCCGGGATGGAGCCTGGCCATGGCAAGTTCAGATATTTGTTGACGATGCTTTTGCTTGTGGTGGAAGTATTGTCAACGAGAATTGGATACTTACGGCTGCTCATTGTTACAAGTTACTAGCTTTGTTATTGCACATGTAACCATGACTTCTTAGCACACAATATCGCAAGCTCCGATAATAACACACGTGTAATTTATCCATTTTATTTTAATAAGAATAATAATAATAATTTCAATAACAATGATAATCCAAACATTCAATCTTTATTAATTAAGTTAACATCAACAATTGAAATTAATTCTAAATTTGTTCAAAAATCAATGAAAAGAAGGAAATAATAATAATAATAATAATAATAATAATAATAATAATAATAATAATAATAGTAATAAATATAATAATAATAAATTAGACTGTTTTAAAATTACTTTAAAGACATAGAAACAAAAGAATTTATATAAAAATTGGAACAAACGTGCTCGGTGACCCTTACGCTGTTACGCACAATGTCACTCAAATTGTGAGCCATCCAAACTTTATAAATGACTCAAGCGGAGACGACATAGCATTATTGAAACTGAAATCACCGATAACCTTTACACAATTTATAAAACCAATTTGCCTACCTGAGAAAGTTTTGAAAAAAAGAACTTTAATGTCATATCGTCATTGTGTGGTCACCGGTTATGGTTATATTGATCAAAGTTCGTAAAATCAAAATTTGTATTTGGGAATGTTTAGAGAATGTTATTTCGCAAAAAGTTGATTACATCACTATTATTAATTTCAGATGAAACCTCACCGCTTAATTTGCAACAAGGAAGAATGAATATCATTTCTGACAAAGACTGCTCAAATTATTTGGGTCAAATAACCCCATTCAATAGAGGCTCGATCAGAGATATTCTTAAATCAAAGAACTTATTTTGTGCTGGATCCATTCCCACAAAAGAAGGGATCAATGCATGCAGTATAGTTTATTGATTATGATGACAATTAAAACATTATATTTGTAAAGACTTATTTTGAAATATTATCAAACCTATTTTATAGCATTGTATTTATGCAATTATTTAATTTATATCATACATAATAATGTTACTTAACTTTACGAATTAATTACAACATATGAAATACTAATATTCTCAGGGAGACAGTGGAGGTCCTTTGGTCTGTAAAAATGAACAAAGAATTTGGACTCAAATAGGAATAGTTGATTCTTCTGTAGACGATAATTTTCAAGCGCCTTGCACCAATTCACTCTTTACAAAAGTCGATCTTTACACGGAATTTATACAAAATGGTATTTCTTTAAGTTCTCATTTTTCAAAATAATAATATTAATATTTAACAAAAAAAAAAAACCCCAAACGACGAGGTTAAAGCGCAAAGGAATATTATAAAAAAATCCCAGAATAAATACATTAAAAAGACTTTCAGTAAGAGAAATGCAAAAGCAGTTTTCCGTCAGGCAGAGGTTTTTATTCCAAATCACTCCAGGAATGGACAAGGGGCATTCTTTTAAAAGCTACTTCATCTGCATATGATAATCACATGCATTAAAACTTGCCCATAGAGAATTTACGAAAAAGCACCATGTTCTTTATATTTTTTTTCTCAAATTGCTTAAATTATTAACAACAATGAGAATTCTTTCACATTGGATTAATTATCATATACGTAACTTAGTAAATGCTCTAGTCATTTATTAACTAACAAATCGGAATATTTTTTAAATTATTATATTATATATTAACATAATATCTGATAACATTTATTACTACTAACTAGCTCTTTCAATGGACTTAGATTCGAAAAAATAACATCTCAAACCCAAGCCGAAGGAAAAAAAAGCCCAAGTCGTTTGTCTAGGAGTTAATCTCTGTAGTTAAGTTCTAGCTATTAACAATTACTAAGTAAATGCTAAGTAATTCTAAGTAAAGCAATACATTGAGATGACATTAAATTGATGCTGAATTACCTTGTAAGTAATTACCTTTGAAATAAACACGTATTTGATTCTTCTTGCCTCTCTTTCGTCAGCATCATTCGTAATTTATGAATTACTGATAATTACGACTAAGAAACGAGAGGAAACGAAGAAACAGAGGATGAACATTTTAGTGCCACAATCATCTGAGAGTCATTATGATGTTTCTAATTGCTATGCATGGTATTTGAAAATGAATTTGTGGTTGATGTACTAATAAATTAAGCTGTGAATTCATTGTTTTTTTGAATCATCTCCACCGCTCGTTGTGCAATTGTTAGACGGGTATTGCTATCATGCATATTTAATAGTTTAAGGATGGTTATTTTTATACGACTGCTATCTAATCCTAATTCCTCGATTTTAGTTAAATATTCTCTAAGTTATATCGACAACCAAATGCAACTAGATTACATCAATTACGCAAGAAACGATGTTGATGACTGATTCATGTGAAATGCATCGAGCTAACTAATGTTGAATTTAAAACAAAAATATTGATATATCAATAATTAAGAAATAAAATACCTAATGCCTTTTATCTTAAAAGATTCTTCTTTGATACGTAACTCTATTTTATATTTTAAATGGCACAAAGATAATAATAAAAAATGTCAAATCTCTTATCAGCTCTGATAAATGAGTCAATTGATGTTCATTGATTGTCTGCATTTATTTACAAGGAATTTGATGTACGGTTGTTTAAAAATAGAAAGATGCTTTTAAAATTAAATTCGTTTCTGTGTGTTATTCTGACAACAATGAGAAGTCTTACAAGTTCACTTGAACCAGGCTCGTTGGGACATGAGACTTTTCGTTTCTTTTTCTATTATAATAAATCTTATTGAGATAACGATGTTTGTGAATTTGAAAACATTAAAATTTCAAGAATTGAAGTCAATTATATAAAAAAAAAACACGAAGTTCGAAAGGAATATTATATATAAAAATCTGTTTAATCGCACGTTATAGATTAAGTAATATTAAATTAAATAGTTAAAATTATCCAATTTTAGTGACTTTCACAAATTCAAAAGTATCCCAGAGCAGAACATTAGAGAACCACGAGGCAAATTTGGCGATTGATGGAAATCGAGAAACATGTTCCGTGACTGAAGTGGAACCGGAAATGAATGAATCGCTTTGGTGGAGGGTTGAACTTGACCGTGCTTATAATATAGAGAACATGATAATCTACTTTACTTCCAGCCAGTCTGGTATGATGTCAAGTTGTTTTCCTTCTTTTATTGGGTTAAAGCGTATAAATAAAATGAGAAAACATTACAATTTAGGTGATTGAGTGCAAATATCTTAGTATGTATATATATATATTCATATATATATATTCATTTTTTTCATATCATTCATGTAATATATTTCTATTAATTTAAATAAATTGCATTTGTAATTTGAAATAAATTGAAATCCTAGAAACTACCGTAATTAATGAATTGATGGTTTATGCGTCAGAAAGTGGAAATTTATCTGATGACAATTTATGTCTCTCTTTCAGAACTTCAAGTGAGTGGATTTATTTTAAAAGTGGTCTATAATGTATTACTAAAATCTTTAACTTATTTATATTATTTACATGTCTCAGAGGCTCAATCGATTGGAATGATGTTTTAAAGTTAATTTTTTTTTTAAATGCACAACACAATTTATGAAAGAGCCGCAGTCCGATGTTATTTATTTATTTTTTCTTTTAGACTTTTATGTTCGATTTAAATGTCAAGACGTTCATCATGCTCAGATCATTACAATAAGAAGGAAACCAGATCCGGATGGAAAATTACTGAAATTATGCGAAATTCGAATAAACTTTGACATAAAGAGGCGTGAGTATTTGATTTGCATGCCATCGCAGGTTCGAAACATTTTTGTTAAAATAAAAGGTACTTTTGATTTAATTTGCATCAAGTCAACATTGCCATCGGTAGGAGATCTTTTTACTCGGCCATAAGTCCAAATAGTGATTCGAAATCCATCCTAGATGGGAATATTGAAACTTGTGCCGAAATTAAATCGTACGCTCAAGGAACGGTTTGGTACGGAGTTGTACTCGATGAGGCATACTATGTAGGCAAAGCGATCATGTATTTTCATAAAGGTAAATTCTCTGACCAGCTTGATACATGTTTTAATACATCTTAATATTTCAAATGGTACATATCGTGTTTCATGTGCTTGCTAAATGTTAAAATAAAAATTTGATGGTTTGAGTTTGCCTTTGTTTTGGTTTTCAATATGGAAATGTTGTTGAAAGAAACTGCCGCTTCCATCTTTGTGAACGTTTATGTATCAAATACTGAGTACACTTTCAAGGAGTATCTTTGTGGCTTTACACGGAGTCCCCACAACACCGTTGACAAAAGTAAGTTTTCATTTAATTAAAAAATTTAATATATTTAGATATCCTTACTAATTATTGCAATAACAGTAACCATTTTACATATTATATTCATTGTTACATTTATATAATAAAAAAACGTGTTTTTAAATGATTCAATTATTTTTGTAATTACTATTTTATATTGCAAAATGTATTTGAATTTTGTTTTTAAAGACAGTTCCATCGGTGTCAAATGCGAAATACCTATTCTCGGTAAATATGTAACAATTCAGAAGTATGCAGGTATAATGGTATCCTTGATTAACCTTTGCGAAGTAGAAATATTCCCAGAGTATACTCCAAGTAAGTGTATCAACTAGAGATTCAATATATTTAATCTTAATTTTAATTTTAATATTCCATCAATTTTCGCTACACGACAAGCATTGATGTTGCATAAAGTAATTGCAATTACGATCGTATGTATCTTTAAAGCTTTTTTTTATAAATGTAAATAGAGCGCAAGAATAAATTAAAATGAAGACAATAGTATTGTGCTGAACTAGAAAAATTTTTTTTTGGACAGAAATTCGAGAATCGCCACCTTTCGGAGGTATTCTTAAGATTGTTAATGATTTATTATTGGATGCTTGAATGTTATTGAATAATACTAATGAATATTAAGTAATACTCGGTCTCATATCACTCGTTATTGCATATTATGCATTACAAATTGTAATAACCCGGGGTCCTCAAACTAATTATGGAAGGTCAGGTTTACTGAAAGTGTTCAGATGGCTTGGAAGATGTACAATGCCTAATTGTCTAAGTCCTAGAATCTGCTGTTTCTCTTACTCTCGCTCTGCTTTTTCGAGATAACTCTATTTGTCGAGATTCATAATCAAAGACTCTGAATAATGCCCTGAACATTAATTAATTATCAAATTATATCGCCATAAATTAATTAATTATCAAATTATATCGCCATAAATTAATTAATTATCAAATTATATCGCCATAAATTAATTAATTATCAAATTATATCGCCATAAATTAATTAATTATCAAATTATATCGCCATAAATTAATTAATTATCAAATTATATCGCCAATCAATTAATTAATTACTAAATTAATTAATCATCATTAATTTAGTAATTAATTAATTAGCAATATAATTTTAATTATTCTTCAATTATCTGGATCCAGGGATCCAATAATTTTATTAAGTATTAATTCTTACCTTTACATTCAGTCAACATCATTCATTCCAAGACCTCTCAGAATCAAATGGACTCCAATCATAATTCAAGCCTGGCTATCGACAAAAACCCAGAGACTTGTTCCATTACTGAGCAGTACTCAAACACTGGAGATTATCCCTGGTGGCGCGTGCAACTTGACAGAGTGTATAACATATCAGGATTAGGCATCACAACCCATTCAAAGTGTCTGTTTTATCGATAAAGTTATTAACTGGATAAATACGATTCAATTTTTCAACATTCAGTAATGTATTGGACAGGCCGGAATTTAAAAAATAAATAATAAGTAAAAATGAAATAAATAATCAAATTCTTAGATTCTTACTTCATGAACGTTTTGCACATTCACGTTTCAAAAAGCGCACCTGACGTAGAAGAGGAACTGTGCATCTCATTTACGGGTCAATCCAATATTTTTTCAGGTCTGTTTATTTTTCAAATGTAAATTAAATGTAATTTAAATCGTGTTTAAAATTAGGCCCTAAAAAAGATTTATTTCTAGCTAACTACATTCAGTTGAAATGCGACAAAGTGATTGACGGTGATCTTGTGACTATAAAAAGAATTGGAGGAATTAAAAAACATTTGCTTATCCTTTGCGAAATTCAAATATATGCGGACAGGTTTACATGTAAGTTTCACATAATGCAACAATACATGATGTCCTTGTAACTGTAAGTGCTCTGAATTATAATTATTAAAGATTTAATGATTTGACATAGTGTTACTACTAAATGTAATTTTTGTTATTAATTATACAAATTCTTAAAAGAATTATTTAATTAGAATTTAATTTGCATAGTTGTAGAAATAATCAGTTTCGTCAGGCAATCTCCTATTAAATTAATAATATACGATTTTAAATAGAATAGATCAGTATTGTTTAGCAGTCAATCTTCAATAATTCCTTGCCACAAGGATATTGATTACAAACATCAGCTACGTTGTTTAAGAACTGTATCAGCATTTTCATATCTTTTTCATAAATAATGCTATGCAATATTTAAAGTTATCAATAAACAATTTTTTTCTTTTAGTTAACCTAGCATATAAAAAACCGACATTCGAGAGCGGGCCCTTATTCAGCACTAACGCAAACCTCGGAGTTGACGGCAATTTGACTTCATGTGCTGTGATTGCAGGATACCAGTACAGTGCTGCGTGGTGGCGTGTGGTACTTGGCAATCGATACTATATCACTGATGTTAACATGCATCTCTTGCCTAACTTAACAGGCCAGTCTAAGATTTTGCTCTTCTTTACTTTGAATATCTGATGAATTCTAAACAGATTGACATAATTGATCGTGCAATATGACGCATTAATTATACATCAATTAAATTAACAGTGATGTGCTTTTAATTTGTAGGAAAATATAGCTATAATATTAACGTATACGTCTCCAAAAATCAAGATGATTTCGAGGAAACTTCATGTGGCTACTATTCCCAAGCAATTGATGGAGCAGAAGGTGTTTTTTTTCCTTTGCCACTAGTAGCATTGATTAGTTGATTAAGGCATTTTTCTAAATGCTAGCAAAATACTTATATTAGTCTTGATTAATTCCTCATAACATTTGGGTGCAGTTAACATTCATTTAACTTTAAAATCAGATAGTTCCATAAACATAAAATGCAGTAAACCCAGCGATGGCCTCTATGTAACCATTAAAAAACACGGAACGTTAGTGAAAAAATTGTTAATACTTTGTGAGGTAGAAGTATTTTCAAGAGAAGATCCTGAAGGTTATTTTAAGATATTTTGAAAATTCTAACTTTATATCTCAATTTTCATCGTAATAGTATTTTCTAAGGGTTATTGATTCACAATAATAAAGACTCAAAAACTAATCTGTTTTTTTTTATTAAGAAATGAGCAATGCTGAGATTTTCGTAAATTGCCTCACCGATCAATATCAGTGCAAGGAAGGAGGTTGCATACATAAAGACTGGCTCTGTGACGGTACCTTTGATTGTCCCTTTGGAGATGACGAGGCCAAGCATTCTTGCAGTAAATTTACATACCAATGATAATTCGTAATTAGATTGCCAGTGATAAATCTATAAAAACAATAAATTTAAGAAAGAAAATGCGACGAAGGAGAATTTAAATGCAAGAAAAGAAATATGTGCATTAAGAAGACCACTGTTTGCGATGGTATTGCGGACTGTCCAGATTATTCGGACGAGTCTGCCTGCTGTATGTAAAATAAATAAAAAAGAAGTACTCTTGTAACTGCCAGCTTTAATTAATATTCATGTTTCAGTTGAAATCAATCGACAAAGAAATTACATAAAAGCCATTTACAAAGGGGAGTCTAATTACCATATTTGTTCGCAAAACTGGAATATAGAATATAGCTTCGATGTTTGCAGTCAACAACATAGGTTGTGTCGATTCTATGGGCTATCTAACTATATCTAACTATTATAAATGACGTTTATTAGCACAAGGAATTTTTAAATTTACAATCGATACTATATAATTATTTAATTCATTAATTCAAATAATATAATTTTGTCTTAATAAATGTAATAATATTCAAGTACTGAATTGGGATAAAATAACCACGTGGAAGTAATTTATTTTATGACTTTCCATTATCTAAATAGGGTTCACCTCTCGACTAGTTATGAAAAGATAAAGAATAGAACTCACAAATTTCTAAAATTTGTTGAACCAGAAAACATTGTCAAGGATGATGAAAACGCATCCTACTTTAATAGATTTGAGCCGAGGTTGGAATATTGCAAATTATCGTTACATTTTAAAACATTTTAATGTGATTTAAAATAATTTAATAAAAAATGTTATCTTCGTAGTTCGCATTGTCCATCTGGACGTTTTGTTAAAATTCAATGTGGTGGTTACATTTCAATGAGTAAGTTTTCATTAACAATTATTTTACATTAAAATTTTCATGCGTTAAAAACCGTATTGCAAGAATATTGTATTTTAAATCGGCTATCCCGGAAATGGCAGTAGCTTATTTAAAAGACACTCTTTTACGTTTAAATATGTAATTCTGAAACTTCCTCCCTTAATTTTGTTCTTTTATATAAAAGAAATTTCAATAATATTTGGTGCTTATATATAACATTTCTTTTGAAGGCATTTGCGGAACACGGGGAGATTTGCCTTCAAATTTTGGCCAGTATATGATCAAAGGTAATGAAGCAAACCCGGGGGCTTGGCCATGGCATGCTCAAGTATTACTTGATGAATTCCATTTATGTGGAGGCAGTATTATTTCAGAGCGGTGGATATTGACCTCGGCGCATTGCCTTAAGTTAGAGTTGACTTTGTACTTTGTGGAATCTGCTAATTAAAATTATGTTAGCATCAGAATTGTTAAGAAGCAAATTATGATTTTATTGCTTTTTAATAATTTAAGTGTGGGAAATAATTTACCAAATTTAATCAGAACAACGCCTAGAGAAATCTAAAATAAAATGTAAATTAATAGAATTGAATGATTAGAGGTTTTATAGAAACAAAGATATATCAAAATTGTACGTCAAAGTTGGAACAAATGTACTTAACGATCCAAACGAAAAAAAAGTACCAGTTTCTAGAATTGTTATTCATCCTGAATTCGATGGTATATTCATGTATGACGTAGCTTTAATTTATTTAACTTCTCCGCTAACATTTACGTCCCTCATCCGACCAATTTGTTTGCCTGATAAGTTTCTGACCTGGAAAGATTTGATGTACTATCGCCATTGCGTTGCAACTGGCTTTGGACGCCTCAGAGCAGGTCTAATAAATTTACATTAAAAAATTTTTGTTTAAACATTGCAATATTAAATTATCATCGCATCACTCACATCATTTTTAATACTCTTCCATAAATTATCTTTCAGATTATCGAGAATTATCACAATTCTTACAACAAGGAAGAATGAACGTAATGTCTACCTATGAATGCTTACAAAATATGGCTTTATTATTCGGGGTAACGGATACAAGGAATCATAAATACATCCTTGATTCTAACCATCTCTTTTGTGCTGGTTACGTTCCATCTGGACAAGGAATAAACACTTGCAAGGTATCAATTATAAACTGAAATGTAAATGTTTTAACTACTGATTTGAGATGGATGATTTTTGAATAAATTCTAAGGGTGATAGTGGCAGTGCTTTTGCGTGCAAAGATCAGCATGGAATATGGACCCAAATAGGCGTTGTAAAGGGATATTTCAATATCCCATCGGGTGAAATATGCTTGAACAGCATCTTTGCAAATGTGGCCAAATGCTTGGATTTCATACATAAAGGTCTCTAATAATTATATTTGCAATTAATATTTTCACACTAAAGCCAGGCAAAAGTTAGACTCTGTCTTTAAAAGATCAAATTTAAAAATGTTTTATTTTAAAAAATGCTATGGTTTTTTTATAATGTTGTTGACTTTATAATATTGTTAATATCGAAATATTAAATAAATTTTTAAATAATAAATAATTAATATTTATTTTAGTAACGGAGAAAAAAGATTTCTAAAGTTACATAACACGATGACATCACTAATCACACTAATCCTACTTTCTTACTATCACACTTTCTCTAATCCCAATAGTGCCTGTCCATGATTTTTTGCAGTTTGCATTTTTTTTTAAATTGAAAATGATAGAGGAGCATTGAAATAAATATCGATAATATATTTTTAATTTATTTGGAATTTAATTGGAATAATTTAATTTAATTTATTCAATCTTTTATTCAAAATTTTCTGATGTTTCCGCAAGAATTTGCAGTATATTAATGCTAAAATTAAAAAGTTTTTGCTTTTCACGCTTAAATAATTAAAATTTGTTATATTTCACGATTTTAATCTGAAGATTTTCCTATAAAAATCTAGACTTGTTTGAAAAGAACTGCAAAACAATCTACTAATGGTATTATGAATTAAAAACAGATGTTACTTATAATTACCGGTATATTTTTTTTCACAAAGTTAAATTTAAAAAAATTATCTTTACTAATATTTGGATAATAAAATTTAGTTTTAAAAATTTCTAAATTAGCTTAGTAAATAAAAAGAATTTTTTCCAACATTTACGAAATGTTTAAAAAATGATTTCGCCGAGGATTGACTGAATATAAAAGTTTGTGACTATAAAATTTAATATGGGCATATCTGGAGATAGTCAAAACATCTACAGATCCGTCACAGCATTGAAATCGAATTTGGATCGTGTAAGGAACATACAATAAAATGGACAAATAATCACTTCGTAATTAAATATTTCTCAGATTTAAAAGTCTGAGATAAATTTTATTTGATAAATTAAAATTGATCGTTATTTCTTCAATAACAAGTTATCTTTATCATTTAAGATAAAAATGTTTATAAAATATAGTCTCGTTATCATCTTTGATGAATAAATGCCCTTATATTGCATAACCAAATGCATTTATTTAACGATATTGTAAAGTATGGCGTTCAATTTTTTAAACGCAACTTTATTTTTGGGCGGTACATATACAATTTTACTATTAATCCGAAATATTGAAAGTGTACCCGAACCAGGCTTGTATTGGTTATTCGGTTTCAAAAAAAAAAAAGAATTTCTTATTTTATTTTATTATTTTTAATCAATTATACTTTTATTTAAAATATCGATAAATATAGAAAAACAAAGGAACTCTGTAACTTATGATTTTAAAACCATTCATTAATAAAGGTTATTGATTAGGAATTAGATTTTATCGGAAGTTGAAAACAAGCCTATGCGGAGAAGATTTCATTAACCTTTTATTAAATCCTTTAGCTATGTTTTTATTCGATTTCAGTCACATTCAATAATTCAAAGGTGTCGCAGAGTGAAACGTTTTTAAAATTTGAAGCAAATTTAGCAATTGATGGAAATCTGGAAACATGTTCGATGGCTGAAGATGACGGCTTGAGGTTGCCGCTTTGGTGGCGTGTGGTATTTGATAAGGCTTACAACATTGAGAACTTGATGATACATTTGACGTCAGATCAGTCTGGTAAGAAATTTACCACGCATTTAGTGAGGTTTGGCCTTATTTAAAGTTGCGAATTTTGTTGCTACGATCATTAATAGTGCAACATTCAGTAAAATATATTATACACTTCATAAGACATATTTAGAAGATATTTTAATTTCAATATTAAATGGAATAATCAAATAATCCTAGAAACCCGTGTCAGCAACACCATGAAGGTCTACGTGTCAACAGATATCTTTACAAATAAGGAAAATTTATGTCATTCGTTTTGGACAGTGAGTGAGTAAATATCAATGGCATACCTAAGAGGAATGTTCGCACTTTCTTGTGCTGAGTGTATGGGATAGGACAGTGCCTCATTAATGTGGTGAATTAATGCATTTAAAAAGAGAGCTACGATCCAGTAAATAAGCAATCACAAACACTTTACTTTTTCGTGTGTACTGTCTTTTTGAATGTATTTAGGTCTTTGAATTACAATTTTTTTATTTTCCTAGGACACTATGTCCGTGTTAAATGTGAAAAGATTCTTTACGGTGACACCGTTACAATTGTAAAAGATCAGAAAATCAATGCAGGCTTAAAATTGTGTGAAGTTCAATTTAATGTAGATATCACAAAGCGTGAGTACTTAATTTGCTCGCTGATAACATACCTTAAAAAAGTGTAAATTACTTCATATTTCGTTGATAGTTAATATTGCCCTTGGAAGACCAACCTCTTACAGTAGCTTAGCTAAAGAAAGTAAAGAGGAATCCATAGTAGATGGAAATAGAGAAACATGTGCTACGATTAAATCGTCAGTAAAGGAGCTAGTTTGGTGGAGAGTTGAACTCGATGACAGTTACTATATTAGCAACGTAATCATGTATTTTCAAGCGGATTCAAACGAAGGTTAGTTAAATGTGATGCTTTAGTTTGTAAATTTTAAACTTTTAATTATTTTTCTAGATTCTAAAACATCATAAATAATTTCATTTTGCTATTAAATAATAAATGTAAAATTTGTGAAATTGAACACGTTTCTTTTTTTATTACATTGTATCTAATCTGTAATTAATAATAACAGAATCATCAACTCCTATTTTTGTAAATGTGTACGTTTCAAACAATGAGGATTCTTTCAAGGATTATCTTTGTGGATTTAAAGAAAGTCCGAACAATAATAAACTTGATATAAGTAGGTTTTTATTTCAAGTTTCTTATTTGTTTCTTATTACGTTTGGTGACAAAAGTTCAAAATATAGGAAACCAAACCTTACTTTTATATTTGAGGTTAATCGCAATTCAATACCGCGAACTTAAATTAATATTACAATTTTCTACTTATTCATGTGGTTCTAAATGATTCACATTTTTCAAAGACAATTCAATAGTTGTAAAGTGCGCCAGACCTGTTCTTGGTATGTATGTAACAATTCAGAAGTATGCAGGGATAAGACCATGGCTAATGATTCTTTGTGAAGTAGAAATATTTTTCAGAGAGGATATTTCAGGTAACTTGAGCTAAATATTACTGCAATAGCTCACTTTAAAAAAATATGCCTTTGCAATAACTTTGTTACAGAAAAAAATAATATTTCTGAATAGATTTCAAAGAATTATCACTTTTTCGAGGTATGTTGCTCAAATGAAAAATTCGATCGAAATTTGAATTATTGCTACAGTAAATTTGAATAAAGAATCCCCAATAACCTTTTATGTCAAATTGTAGAACCAATGTCATTGGCAATGCACATCTAAGTATTTATTAAATTTATTTAACACTTGGTTATAACATTCCTATTTGTAAAAACTCCAGTCAGTAGTTGGTGTTGCATTTATTTGTTCTGATTTCAGTCAACCTCTTTGAATCGATAACTTCTCAAAACCAGTTTAACCCCAATCATAATTCAAAATTGGCTACCGATGGAAACCCAGACACTTGTTCTATGTCCGAGGAATTCTCACCTGGAGATCATCCTTGGTGGAGATTGGAACTTGATACATTTTATAATATATCAGAGTTAATAATCATTTCCCATAAAACCTGTGGGTTTATAAATATGTTTTTTCTTTAAATTAATTATTTTTTTAATTAATCGTTATATTTTGGTTCCAATAATAATTGTCGCTTAACAAAAAATTAATAATATATTTTTTAAAAATTTAATAAAATGGAAAATTCTTATATTGTTACTTAGAATTAATGTGATTATTCATAGATTCATTCTTTATGAACTCTTTGAATATATATATTTCAAAAAATTCCGAGGATTTTGAAGAAAACTTATGCGCTTCATTTCTGGGTTCATCCAATATTTTTTTCGGTCGGTGAATATTTTTTATTTATTAATTCTTCGTCGTCAATCTAATGAAATTGGTGTTACACTAACGAAATTTATAAATTTCAACCTTGACTTACATGTAACTCCACCTTATTTCATGTTCATTATCTTTAAAAAAATTATTGCTGTGAAGAAATTTTATTCATTACTCCAAAACCAGTGAATCACAAATTATTACACAGCAAAACACATCAACATAATATGCATAAAAGCGATTTTTGGCAAATTTATAACTATAACAAGAACAGCAGGATTCAGAAAGACTATGCTAGTCATTTGCGAAATTCAACTAAAAGCAGACCGGAAATCACGTTAGATTTCTATTGCTACTTATTCAAGTTCAAATTTTGTTGTACCTCGACAAAGTTTAATTATGCATAGTTATATAATGTTATCATAAATAGGTTTTATCATAAAGTGACATCGTTAATAGTCTTCGACCGTCGAATGATAAAATCTAGCTAAAACGTTAACCTCAAGTATTGGTGAAAGTAGTGGTTTGATAAGTTATTAATTAAGTACGAATTCAATTTTTTTGTGATTTTTCTATCAAAATCGAGAAATTGCCATGGAATGAATTTGGGAAATATGATTCTGGAATTATATTTGATATTTGTATTTCAGTTAATCTAGCCTTTAAAAGAAAAACATTTCAAAGTGGAATATTGCCATCATTTAAAGTTGATGGCAACTTAGAAACTTGTGCTCTGATTTCAGCAGACCATCACAGAGTGGCATGGTGGCGTGTTGTCCTGGACACTAGCTATTTCGTTACCGATGTTAACGTTCATTTTTTGCGAAACTTAACAGGTATGATGTTTTTCTTAACATAATTATAATTGTAACTCACGATATGGATTATTAACATGACTAATTACAGAAGAAAATATTTCTATTGCTGATTTCTTGATTTTATTTTTAGAAAAATATAATTACGATATTAACGTATATGTTTCAAACCACGAAAGTTATTATGAAGAACATAAATGTGGTATCTATTCCCAGATTGCTGATAAAGTTATAAATGGTTTGACTTTCTGTAATTATACATGACTTCGAAAAAAAATTTATTTAAATTAAAAACTAGGAACTTCCGTCCACATAAAATGCAACAAACCCACCTTTGGTTCCTACGTAACCATTAAAAAGCATGGGCAAAATTTACCATTACACAGAAACTTGTTATTACTTTGTGAGGTAGAGGTTTTTTCAAAAGAGGATCCTAAAGGTCAGTTTAATTAAAATTAAGATATGATGTATTTTTACTTTTAATACTTTTATATTCTTATTCACTTTATTATATACTTTTATATTTTTTTATTTCTAATAGAAAGTACTAATGTTTGGATAACATCGAACAATTTTTCAGTGCAGATAAATGATTTTAAGAAATTTATTTTGCTACCATAGAAACCACTGAAGGTGAATTGAATTTTGAATGCCTCTCCCACGAATATACATGCCAAGGTGGGAATTGCATACCTAAAGAATGGCTGTGTGATGGCACATTTGATTGTCACCTTGGAGATGATGAGGCTCCATCGTGCAGTAAAAATTAATATTTAGATACGAAAGTATTGATTTGTGTACAATAAATCTTCTAAAACAACGTTTCAAAGAAATGAAATGCGAAGAAGGAAAGTTCAAATGTACGAAAAGGGACTTGTGCATTGACATGAAGGCTGTTTGTGACGGCAACGTTGACTGTCAAGATTATTCTGATGAGCATTCTTGCTGTAAGAATATCATAATTAAAGTATTTATTACAATACATATAAGAAACTTCCATTTTTTTAAGTTAAAACACATGCAGGACTGGAATTTATAAAAGCAACGTTTAGGGGAGAAACAGATTTCTATATATGTTCGCATGGATGGAAAATAGACTACAGCATTGATATTTGCCAGCAACATGCCAGGTATGTAGTGTATATAAAGTTTATTCCATCTTTCAGAATTAATATGTAATAAATAATTTCTGATAATTGGTTATTTTATTATAATGTAGATTAGTTTTTATTAATTATAACTTATTATCAACAAGTATTCATCTGGCGACAAGTTATCAAACAATAAAAAACAAAACATCGAGGTTTTTAACACTCGAAGAGGAAGTTTACAGCAACAAAAGTGATCCAACCATGGACAAATTTACTCCAAGGTTAAAAAAATTGAATTAATAATTATCGCATAAAATAAATTAAAACAGATATTTATTTTTTGTTCAAGTTCGCAATGTAAAACAGAACATTTCGTGAAAATTCACTGCGACCACAGAGCCGGTGATTTTTCAATCATGATTTATGTTTATTTATACAGATTTATATTTAGTATTAGTATTCTAAACCCCGATGATGTTTATTCATATTTGGTAATACTATATTAAATCCTGAGAAAATCCTGCAGTAGTCATACTCGTTAATGCATATTTTTAATCTTTTATTGTCAATTTCGAAATATTGTAATATTATTCCCGTAGGATTTTATAGATTCAATGAGTCGTATCATTTTTTGTTAAGTAAAATATTAGATGTAATATTAAACCTGGGTCATCCTACTAATTGTGGAAGGTCAGGTTTATTGAAAGTGTTCATATGGCTTGGAAGATATACAATACCTAATTGTCTAAATCATGGAATCTGCTGTTTCGCTTACTCTCGGTCTCCTTTTCTAGATAACTCTATTTGTCGAGGTTCACAACCAAAGACTCTGAGTGGTAACCTGAACATTAAGGCATTGTGGTCGGATATATCTTTTAAAGACTCCATCTCAATGCTGCCAGAAACTGTATCCGGATCCACGGATCTGATTTGTTCTTCATTGTTACAAGTTTCCTATCCTAGTTCCTCGCAACATGGAAGTATCACTTTCTTCTCCTCAAAAGTGCTTCCATCAGAACTCATCTCGGTATTGTTTATATCTGAATCCAACGGGGCATCCTGACACGGAACCGCTGCGTCTTCGAAAATGTCCCCAATACTCCTTCTCCACTCATCTCTGCTCTCCTTCAGAAATTCATTAATTTCATCTATTTTTTTTTTTATAAAATGGATCCACGAATTCGTATTCCTACGGGTCATGGTCATTCTCTATCAGCCATGCCCATGCGTATTCTAGCTTTCATGCCTTTCCAAGCAAACCTCGATCTCTCAATTCATGTCTCAATTGAGGCATGTAGAATTCATCCAAGATCAACGTCATCCTACACTTTTTCAAATAATCAAGCCTCTACCTTAGTTACTCTTGGATAACCTTTTAAATAAAAATATCCCCTCTGTAATTATCTCCATATAATAACCCAAAGTAATTATGGAAGGTCAGGTTTATTGAGAATGTACCGAGGGCTTGGAAGATATACATTGTCTAAATCTTGGAATCTAATGTTTCTCTTAATCTCGCACTCCTTTTCTAGATAAATCTATTTGCCAAGGTTCACAACCAAAGGTTCGGGATAATACCCTAAACATTAATTAATTATTAGATTTATTAATTGGCAATATAATTATTCATTAATTATCTGCATCCAGGGATCCAACAACATTTATCCAAACATTCGGAAAGTTTATGTGGTACACGCGATGATCTTTCTACTTCAAATTTTGGTCCGTATATAATCAGAGGAGAGAATGCCAAGCAAGGTGCCTGGCCATGGCAAGCCCAATTGATAAGTGATGGCACTTACTGTGGTGGAAGTATCATATCTGAAAGATGGATTCTCACTGCAGCGCATTGCATTTAGTAAGTTCTAACTGCCATCCCATTCAGAGCAATATTATTGCAATAATTTAAAACTGATTTAAAAATTAGCAATAATATGAAACCTTAAGATTATTAGTTTGTTATCATGCGTCGCTATTGTTAAACATCTAACAATCATAAACAACGAATTAAATTATTTAAAAATATTCGTAGTAATCATCAACCTTCCAAGTTCTACATCAAAGTTGGAAGCGTTAAATTCAATGATCCTTACCTGGAAAAATTAAATATTTCTCATGTCACCATTCATCCTAATTATGACGATTCGAATGAACATGACATAGCATTGCTTGGATTATCATCTCCACTTACATTCACTTCCTTAATACGACCAATTTGTTTGCCCGGAAAAGAATTGTCATGGAAGGAGCTGATGTCTTACCGACACTGCGTAGTGGTTGGTTTCGGACGCACCGAAGCAGGTAGAGCCACACTATTGCTATTTTTCATCAGTCGTTTAGCTAGTGTGAACTTGAACTTGTAGGAAATCCTATAGCGCCTGAAATCTTGCAACAAACGAGAATGAATATATTGACTAATGAGGAATGTGCAAAATATGTGTTTGAGACCATAGGTGAAGCGGAAGAAATTGAATACCAAAACTTTCTTGAATCTAATAAATTATTCTGCGTTGGATCAATTCCAACTGAATTTGGACGGAACATGTGCATGGTTGTTAAATTGTGAATTTCAATAAATAGCATCATCACATTTTGTCTTTATTTTTTGCCAAATTAACCTTGAATTTTTATAGGGTAATAGTGGAAATGGATATGTATGTCAAGACAAGAACGGAATATGGACCCAGGTTGGCATTGCTGCATCAGTTTTCGATAAATCAAGATATCCATGTTCAACCAGTCTCTTCACTCACGTAGACCAACATTTAGATTTCATTCACAGAGGTAGATTCTTGATAAATAACTAGTTTGCCAAATAATAATTCTTTTTTGAGAGCTAGATATGTTAAAAAAAAACTTCAACTTGATGATATTGAAATCATTAAATTTAGTAATAACGAAGAAAGAAGAGTTCTTGCTATCAAAACATTCGAAAGCTCAAGAAAATGTTATCGCAGCAATATTCAATGATTACTAACGAACATTTTTAACAATTTTAATTAATTTGGTTATTTAAATAGCATTAATGATGATGTATTGATGAACCTCTTGATTATCTTTATTGCGTTACTGAAGTAACAATATTGTAATAACCCGGGGTCCTCAAACTAATTATGAAAGGTCAGGTTTATCGAAAGTGTTCAGATGGCTTGGAAGATGTACAATGCCTAATTGTCTAAGTCTTGGAATCTGTCGTTTCAAATAAAATCAAAGACAAATAAAGTAATCTGAAACACTTTCAATAAAACTGACCTTCCATAATTAGTTTGAGGACCCCAAGTATATTACAATATAATTCAAGAAGTTATCAGTTTTATCGATATCACACTCCCGTGCTAATAAGGATTGTAATTAATAATATTTAAGAAAATAGATTAAAGCTCGATACTGCCATTTCAACTCAATCTTAATTCTTATATTAAACATAAATTTGTTCAAAAATATTTCCTATATCTTCAATGTAAATCAACTGTACTTTGCGGAATCTGCTAACTAAAATTATGTTAACATAGGAATTGCTAGGAAGCGAATTATGATTTTATTGCTTTTTAATAATTTAAGTGCTGGAATTAATTTACCAAACTTAATCAGAAAAACGCATAGAGAAATCTTAAAATAAATGAATTGAATGATTTAAGGTTTTATAGAAACAAAGAAATGTACGTCAAAGTTGGAACAAATATACGTCAAAGTTGGAACAAATATACGTCAAAGTTGGGACAAATGTAGTTAACGATCCAAACAAAAAAAAAAGAATACCAGTTTCTTGATTTGTTATTCATCCTAAATTCGATGGTATAAGTAACAGTTTCTAGAATTGTTCTAGAATTCATCCTGAATTCGATGGTACATTCGTGTATTACGGACCTTTAATTTATTTATCTTCTCTGATAACATTTACGTTCCTAATCCTTGCAATTTCTTTGCCTAATAAGTTTCTGACCTGGAAAAATTTGATGAACTATCGTCATTGATTTGCAACTGGTTGGGACGCCTCTAGAGCAGGTTTAATAAATTTATATTAAAAAGATCTTTTTTTAAACATTGCGATATTAAATTACCGTCCCATCATTCATATCATTTGGTTCAATTTTTAATAGCCTTCCATAAATTATCATTCAGATTATCGAGAATTATCACCTTTGATGAATGAATGCCTTTATATTGCACAAACAAATTCATTTATTTGAAGATATTGTGAACTATGGGGGTCAATTTGTTTAAAGCAAATTTATTTTTTGGCGGTACTTATACAATTTTAATATTAATCCTAAATATTGAAAGTGTACCCGAACCAGGCTTGTATTGGTTATTCGGTTTAAAAAAAAAAAGAATTTCTTATTTTATTTTATTATTTTTTATCAATTATACTTTTATTTAAAATATCGATAAATATAGAAAAACAAAGGAACTCTATAAATTGAGTTGTTAAAACCATTAATTAATAAAGGTTATTGATTAGGAATTAGATTTTATCGGAAGTTGAAAACATGCCTGTGCGGAGAAGATTTCATTAACCTTTTATTAAATCCTTTAGCTATGTTTTTATTCGATTTCAGTCACATTCAATAATTCAAAGGTGTCGCAGAGTGAAACGTTTTTAAAATTTGAAGCAAATTTAGCAATTGATGGAAATCTGGAAACATGTTCGATGGCTGAAGATGACGGCTTGAGGTTGCCGCTTTGGTGGCGTGTGGTATTTGATAAGGCTTACAACATTGAGAACTTGATGATACATTTGACGTCAGATCAGTCTGGTAAGAAATTTACCACGCATTTAGTGAGGTTTGGCCTTATTTAAAGTTGCGAATTTTGTTGCTACGATCATTAATAGTGCAACATTCAGTAAAATATATTATACACTTCATAAGACATATTTAGAAGATATTTTAATTTCAATATTAAATGGAATAATCAAATAATCCTAGAAACCCGTGTCAGCAACACCATGAAGGTCTACGTGTCAACAGATATCTTTACAAATAAGGAAAATTTATGTCATTCGTTTTGGACAGTGAGTGAGTAAATATCAATGGCATACCTAAGGGGGAGGAATGTTCGCACTTTCTTGTGCTGAGTGTATGGGATAGGACAGTGCCTCATTAATGTGGTGAATTAATGCATTTAAAAAGAGAGCTACACTCCAGTAAATAAGCAATCACAAACACTTTAGTTTTTCGTGTGTACTGTCTTTTTGAATGTATTTAGGTCTTTGAATTACAATTTTTTATTTTCCTAGGACACTATGTCCGTGTTAAATGTGAAAAGATTCTTTACGGTGACACCGTTACAATTGTAAAAGATCAGAAAATCAATGCAGGCTTAAAATTGTGTGAAGTTCAATTTAATGTAGATATCACAAAGCGTGAGTACTTAATTTGCTCGCTGATAAAATACCTTAAAAATGTGTAAATTACTTCATATTTCGTTGATAGTTAATATTGCCCTTGGAAGACCAACCTCTTACAGTAGCTTAGCTAAAGAAAGTAAAGAGGAATCCATAGTAGATGGAAATAGAGAAACATGTGCTACGATTAAACCGTCAGTAAAGGAGCTAGTTTGGTGGAGAGTTGAACTCGATGACAGTTACTATATTAGCAACGTAATCATGTATTTTCAAGCGGATTCAAACGAAGGTTAGAGTTAAATGTGATGCTTTAGTTTGTAAATTTTAAACTTTTAATTATTTTTCTAGATTCTAAAACATCATAAATAATTTCATTTTGCTATTAAATAATAAATGTAAAATTTGTGAAATTGAACACGTTTCTTTTTTTATTACATTGTATCTAATCTGTAATTAACAATAACAGAATCATCAGCTCCTATTTTTGTAAATGTGTACGTTTCAAACAGTGAAGATTCTTTCAAGGATTATCTTTGTGGATTTAAAGAAAGTCCGAACAATAATAAACTTGATATAAGTAGGTTTTTATTTCAAGTTTCTTATTTGTTTCTTATTACGTTTGGTGACAAAAGTTCAAAATATAGGAAATCAAACCTTACTTTTATATCTGAGGTTAATCGCAATTCAATACCGCGAACTTAAATTAATATTACAATTTGCTACTTATTCATGTGGTTCTAACTGATTCACATTTTTCAAAGACAATTCAATAGTTGTAAAGTGCGACAGACCTGTTCTTGGTATGTATGTAACAATTCAGAAGTATGCAGGGATAAGACCATGGCTAATGATTCTTTGTGAAGTAGAAATATTTTTCAGAGAGGATATTTCAGGTAACTTGAGCTAAATATTACTGCAATAGCTCACTTTAAAAAAATATGCCTTTGCAATAACTTTGTTACAGAAAAAAATAATATTTCTGAATAGATTTCAAAGAATTATCACTTTTTCGAGGTATGTTGCTCAAATGAAAAATTCGATCGAAATTTGAATTATTGCTACAGTAAATTTGAATAAAGAATCCCCAATAACCTTTTATGTCAAATTGTAGAACCAATGTCATTGGCAATGCACATCTAAGTATTTATTAAATTTATTTAACACTTGGTTATAACATTCCTATTTGTAAAAACTCCAGTCAGTAGTTGGTGTTGCATTTATTTGTTCTGATTTCAGTCAACCTCTTTGAATCGATAACTTCTCAAAACCAGTTTAACCCCAATCATAATTCAAAATTGGCTACCGATGGAAACCCAGACACTTGTTCTATGTCCGAGGAATTCTCACCTGGAGATCATCCTTGGTGGAGATTGGAACTTGATACATTTTATAATATATCAGAGTTAATAATCATTTCCCATAAAACCTGTGGGTTATTAAATATGTTTTCTCTTTAAATGAATTTTTTTTTAATTAATCGTTATATTTTGGTTCCAAAAATAATTGTCGCTTGACAAAAAAATAATAATGTATTTTTTTTAAATTTAATAAAATGGAAAATTCTTATATTGTTACTTAGAATTAATGTAATTATTTATAGATTCATTCTTTATGAACTCTTTGAATATATACATTTCAAAAAATTCCGAGGATTTTGGAGAAAACTTATGCGCTTCATTTCTGGGTTCATCCAATATTTTTTTCGGTCGGTGAATATTTTTTGTTTATTAATTCTTCGTCGTCAATCTAATGAAATTGGTGTTACACTAACGAAATTTATAAATTTCAACCTTGACTTACATGTAACTCCACCTTATTTCATGTTCAATATCTTAAAAAAAATTATTGCTGTAAAGAATTTTTATTCATTACTCCAAAACCAGTGAATCACAAATTATTACATAGCAAAACACATCGACATAATATGCATAAAAGCGATTTTTGGCAAATTTATAACTATAACAAGAACAGCAGGATTCAGAAAGACTATGCTTGTCCTTTGCGAAATTCAACTAAAAGCAGATAGGAAATCAAGTTAGATTTCTATTTCTAAAACAAACTCATCATTAAAAGTGGTTGGATTCAAGTATTGTTTCAGAGATTTAGTATTTAAATGTTTTTTAGCGTATGGAGTGATCCGAGCATAAAGGGACATCATTAAAAGTCTTTGCCCGTTAAATGATAAAACCTAGCTAAAAAGTTAACCTCAAGTATTGGTGAAACTAGTGGTTTGATAAGTTATTAATTAAGTGCGAATTCCATATTTTGTGCTTTTTCTAGCAAAATCGAGAAAGTGACATGGAATGAATTTGGGAAATATGATTCTGGAATTATATTTGATATATGTATTTCAGTTAATCTAGCCTTTAAAAGAAAAACATTTCAAAGTGGAATATTGCCATCATTTAAAGTTGATGGCAACTTAGAAACTTGTGCTCTGATTTCAGCAGACCATCACAGAGTGGCATGGTGGCGTGTTGTCCTGGACACTAGCTATTTCGTTACCGATGTTAACGTTCACTTTTTGCGAAACTTAACAGGTATGATGTTTTTCTTAACATAATTGTAATTGTAACTCACGATATGGATTATTAACGTGACTAATTACAGAAAAAAATATTTTTATTGCTGATTTCTTGATTTTATTTTTAGAAAAATATAATTACGATATTAACGTATATGTTTCAAACCACGAAAGTTATTATGAAGAACATAAATGTGGTATCTATTCCCAAAATGCTGATAAAGTCCTAAATGGTTTGACTTTCTGTAATTATAGATGACGTTGAAAAGAAATGTATTTAAATTAACCAATTAATTATCTATTATAAATTAAAAACTAGGAACTTCCGTTCACATAAAATGCAACAAACCCACCTTTGGTTCCTATGTAACCATTAAAAAGCATGGGGAAAATTTACCATTACACAAAAACTTGTTATTACTTTGTGAAGTAGAGGTTTATTCAAAAGATGATCCTAAAGGTCAGTTTAATTAAAATTAAGATATGATGTATTTTTACTTTTAATACTTTTATAATCTTATATACTTTATTATATACTTTAATATATCTTAATTCTAACAGAAAGTATTAATGTTTTTTTAACATTGAACAATTTGTCAATGCAAATAAATGTTTTTAAGAATTTTATTTTGCTGCTATAGAAACCACTGGAGGTGAATTGAATTTTGAATGCCTCTCCCACGAATATACATGCCAAGGTGGGAATTGCATACCTAAAGAATGGCTTTGTGATGGCACATTTGATTGTCACCTTGGAGATGATGAGGCTCCATCGTGCAGTAAAAATTAATATTTTGATATGAAAGGAATGATTTGTGTACAATAAATCTTCTAAAACAACGTTTCTAAGAAATGAAATGCGAAGAAGGAAAGTTCAAATGTACGAAAAGAGACTTGTGCATTGACATGAAGGCTGTTTGCGATGGCAAAGTTGACTGTCAAGATTATTCCGACGAATATTCTTGCTGTACATATTTCATAATTAAAGTATTTATTACAATACATATAAGAAACTTTCATTTTTTAAGTTAAAACACATGCAGGACTGGAATTTATAAAAGCAACATTTAGGGGAGAAACAGATTTCTATATATGTTCGCATGGATGGAAAATAGACTACAGCATTGATATTTGCCAGCAACATGCCATGTATGTAGTGTATATAAAGTTTATTCCATTTTTCAGATTGAATATGTAATAAATAATTTCTGATAATTGGTTATTTTATTATAATGTAGATTAGTTTTTATTAATTACAACTTATTATCAACAAGTATTCATCTGGCGACAAGTTATCAAACAATAAAGAACAAAACATCGAGGTTTTTAACACTCAAAGATGATGTTTACAACAACGAAAGTGATCCAACCATGGACAAATTTACTCCAAGGTTAGAAAAATTGAATTAATAATTATCGCACAAAATAAATTAATTCAGATATTTATTTTGTGTTCAAGTTCGCAATGTAAAACAGAAAATTTCGTGAAAATTCATTGCGACCACAGAGCCGGTGATTTTACAATCATGATTTATGTTTATTTATACAGATTTATATTTAATATTAATACTCTAAAACCCCAGTGATGTTTATTCATATTTGATAATACTATATTAAATCCTGACAAAATCTTCAAATAGTCATACTCTTTAATGCATATTTTTAATGCCAATTTCTTAACATAGTAATATTAATCCTATATGATTTTATAGATTCAATAAGTCTTATCATTATGTGCTAAGTAAAATATTAGATATTTATCCAAACATTCAGAAGGTTTCTGTGGTACACGCGATGATCTGTCTATTCCAAATTTCGGTCCGTATATAATCAGAGGAGAGAATGCCAGGCAAGGTGCCTGGCCATGGCAAGCCCAATTGATAAGTGATGACATTTACTGTGGTGGAAGTATCATATCTGAAAGATGGATTCTGACTTTTAGTAAATTCTAACTGCCATCCTAATCAGAATAATATAATGACAATCATTTAAAACTGATTTAAAAAATTAGAAATCAAATGAAACCTTAAGCTTGGTAGTTTGTTATAATGCATTGCTATTATTAAGCATCTAAGTAATATAAACAACAAATTAAATTATTTAAAAATATTCGTAGTAATCGTCAACCTTCCAAGTTCTACATCAAAGTTGGGAGCGTCAAATTCAATGATCCTTATCTGGAAAAATTAGAAATATCTCATGTTGCACCTCATCCTCAGTTTTTTAAAGGATCGGATGCACATGACATAGCATTGCTAAGATTATCAACTCCACTTACATTCACTTCCTTAATCCGACCAATATGTTTGCCCGGTAAAGAATTGTCATGGAAGGAGCTGATGTCTTACCGGCACTGCGTAGTAGTTGGTTTCGGTTACACCAAAGCAGGTAGAGACACATTATTGCTATTTTTATCAGTCATTGAGTCAGTGTGAACTTGTTCTTATAGGAACTTCCACAGCGCCTGACCTTTTGCAACAAACGAGAATGAATATTGTAATAACCCGGGGTCCTCAAACTAATTATAGAAGGTCAGTTTTATTGAAAGTTGTCAGATGGCTTGGAAGATGCACGATGCTTCAAATGTCTAAGTCTTGAAATCTGCTGTTCTCTAATTCTCGCTCTACTTTCCGAGATAAATCCATTTGTCAAGGTACATAACCAAAGAGTCTGAATAGCACCAATTAATTCTCAAATTATATTGCCACTAAATTTAATTAATTATTAAATTAATTAATCGGCAATATAATTTTAATTATTATTCAATTTATTGGATCTAGGGATCCAACACTGCCCCCTCCTTAAATCTGTTCGTCCCGAACAGACATCTATTCCCATTTTCATTTTTACTCTAGGAATAGGATCCGATCTTCCAACAATCTCATGGCTGCAAATCCCAGATCCATTTGCTTTGCCATCTTCTGGGATTTCTGCTTCCCCCCTTTTACTTCTGCGTCCCGCAAGTTTCAGTCGCGGAACATCGCCATTTCTATGCTCAACCTCCTGCTCCACCATGTCGCCAGATCTCAGACTCTCTACAGGATCACCTGCTCCATTTTTCTTGCTAGGCACTCTCCCGAAATCCCGAGCACTCCCTTCTGTTATTTCCAATGGAGCCGAAACATCAGCTGGTAAATCCATGGGCCTGTAGACTCCACTTGTTCCACCATCAACTTCGTGTGCTTCACTGGTAACTCAATGTCCTTCATCGGTGACTCCTCGGGCGGTACTAATAACTTCGCAGACTCTGTCGGGAAATCCATTGGCTGTTCTGTAGACTCTACTTGTTCCACCATCAAATCCGTGCGCTCCACCGGCAACTCCACGTGACTCATCAGTAACTCCTCGGGCTGCACCAACAACTCCACATGATCCACCGGCAATCCCACAGGCTCCTCCGAAAGTTCCACTTGCTCCACTAAAACCTCCGTGAGCTCTCTGGGCCCTGCTGACGACTCGACCTGATCTGATAACTCTATGGGCGCCAACGTCGAGTTCTCTAAGTCTGCCATCACGCACAGAGTTTCTGGAGACACGCACGCACTGTGGTTGGATGTGCCTTCTAATGACTCCATCCCAATGCTGCCAGAAACGGTACTTGGAACATCAGAACTCTTCTCAGTAGAGTTTCCACCAGAAACCAAAGAGGCATCCTGACGCGGAATCGCTGTGTTTTCCAAATCGCCCCTAATAGTCCTCCTAGAGTTCTCTGCAAACTTTCTCCGCCACTTACTATATTCGGACTCGAATTCAAAAGAACCAACAGGACTCTTCTCGGTAGAGTTTTCACCCGAAACCAGCGAGACATCCTGACATGGAATCGCTGTGTTTTCCAAATCACCCCTAATAGTCCTCCTCAACTCATCTACGGACTTTTTCATAAAATCAAGAAATTCTTCCATTTTTTTATGGGATGGATTCTCGAATTCGTATTCCTCTGGGTCATGGCCATTCTCTGTCAGCCATGTCCCAAGTCGCTCTCGTATCTCAGCTTTCGTGCCTTTCCAATCCAGGCCACGATCTCTCAATTCTTGTCTCAATCGAGGCACGTACAATTCATCCAAGTACTTCGGCATCCTTCACTTTTCAATTAAACAAGCTTCTACCTTAGTTACTTTTGGACACCCTTTAACTCTAAATCCCACTCCTGACACCAATGTAATAACCCGGGGTCCTCAAACTAATTATAGAAGGTCAGTTTTATTGAAAGTTGTCAGATGGCTTGGAAGATGCACGATGCTTCAAATGTCTAAGTCTTGAAATCTGCTGTTCTCTAATTCTCGCTCTACTTTCCGAGATAAATCCATTTGTCAAGGTACATAACCAAAGAGTCTGAATAGCACCAATTAATTCTCAAATTATATTGCCACTAAATTTAATTAATTATTAAATTAATTAATCGGCAATATAATTTTAATTATTATTCAATTTATTGGATCTAGGGATCCAACAATATAATGACTAATGAGGAGTGCGCACGATATATATATGCATTCGTAGGTGAAATGAAAGAAATTCAATACCAATACTTCCTTGAATCTAATAAATTATTCTGCGTTGGATCAATTCCAACTGAAATTGGACGGAACATATGCATGGTTGTTAAATTAAAATTTCAACAAATTGCATTATCACATTTTGGATTTTTTCCCAAATTTCATTGAATATTAGGGAAATAGTGGAAATGGATTTGTATGTCAAGACAAGAGCGGAATATGGACTCAAGTTGGCATTGTTGCCTCTTTTTTCGAGAAATCAGGATATCCATGTTCATCCAGCGTCTTCACTCACGTTGACCAACATTTAGATTTCATTCACAGAGGTAGATTCTTGAAGAAGTTTACCAAATAATAATTCTATTTTTGAAAGAAAGATGTGGTTTAAAAAAAAAAAACGTCATCTTGATAATATTGAAATCATTAAATTTAATAGTAATGGAGAAAGGAGAGTTCTTGCTATCAAAACATTTGAAAGCTCAAGGAAATGTTATCGTTTTGATGGTTATCACAGCAATATTCAATAATTACTAAGAAACTTTTTTAATAATTTTAATTAATTTAGTTATTTTAATAGTATTAGGGGTGATGTATGAATGAACCTCTTGATTATTGTTGTAACCCGGGGTCTAATGAATTAATTAACGTAAGGATATCTTTATTGGTTTTAACTAATGGCAAATACGGCTGGACGATTTGGTCGATTGCTTGTCCTGATCGGAACTGGCTAATGACTCGAATCGCTAGATACGACTTAGAAATAAAAGATTCTGAATATTAACTAAACTTAATTAATTAATTATTTAATTAATTAATTAATGTCAGGGATCCAACATTATCTTTATTTCGTTACTGAAGTAACAATATATTTTGAAAGGATGGCAGACTAGGTTGGATAATTTTGAATTTTACAAATAATATGCATTAATTTATAAATTACATACTTTATTTAGAAATTACCATGAAACAAGCTTTTATTAATAACATGTTATTAATTTATTTAAATATAATCATCCATGCAAGGAAAATGAATTTCAATTTTGTATACAATACAAAGTTTAATACAGTTGAGTATTTTTTTTTTTTGAACGATAAATCATTCCGCAATAAATTTGTCTGCCTCAAAACTCGCTAACATCCAGAAAAACGATGTCTTACTACCTGCATGTGGGTTTGAACGGACTATATGAGATCTAAAAATGGAATTTTTATTATTTAGATTAATAGAGTAGGATTGTCCGACACTTCTTAAACTACAGTAACTAAACGAATGTATTGGTGTTAACAGTAACTTTTTTAAATAGCAAACCATGTTATCCGTAATTAGTGAGTTAATATTCAGTTTTTAAATAAATCATTAAGTGATTGATGGATAAACGAGGAGAGGAGAGTCCTTTCATATTGTTGGATCCCTAGATCCAATAAATTGAAGAATAATTAAAATTATATTGCCGATTAATTAATTTAGTAATTTATTGGCAATATAATTTGATGATTGATTAAAGTCTTTGGTTATGAACCTCGACAAATAGATTTATCTCGGAATCGGAGCAAGAGTTAGAGAAACAGCAGATTTCAAGACTTAGACATTTGAAGCATTGTGCATCTTCCAAGCCATCTGACAACTTTCAATAAACCTGACCTTCTATAATTAGTTTGAGGACCCCGGGTTATTACAATATTATTGAAATTGGATCCATAATTATAACATCAAATGAATGAATGACGCTGCATTAATTATAAATCCGATTTAAAATTCTGTGCTATAAATTTTATTTAACCAAATTAAAATTAAAATTGATTGAACTTGATTGAATAAAACTTCTCAAAACCAGCTTAACTTCAATCATAATTCTAATGATATTGGTCTTGCACTAATGAAATTTAGAAATTTCTACCTTGGCTTACATATAACTGGGACATAATTTTATTGCTATGAAGAGTTGTTATTCATTATTCCAAAACTTGTTAATCACAAATCATTATACAGCTAAATACATCGAAGTAATATTCAAGAAACTGATTTTTGGCAAATATATAACTATAACAAGAACAGCAGGATTCAGAATGACTATGCTAGTCCATTGCGAAATTTATATAAAGGCAGACAGGAAATCACGTTAGATTTCCATCTATTTCTATTAAAAATTCATCGTTAAAAGTGGATGGATTCAAGTAATGTTACAGAGGTTGATTATTTAAGTTTAGATATCGTTAGCTCGTCGTTTGATCGTTTTATCGTCGATCCGTCTAGGAAGGTGTGGAATTTCAGTCTCCTATTTTTTTTGTAAATTTCTCGGACTTTTGTATTCGCCAAATCGCCTATGATTAACTTTCGTTTCCTACGATCTACCACTTATCAAATTCACAATGTCTTCTTTTAGATTTACCTTCGGTATTTTTATTGCTTTGTTTCTTAGTTGATTTCGGTACAATTCTTTGAAATTTGTTGTCCAATAAAATCTCATGGAATGAATGAAATCTTTCGCAGTACAAATTATGGGCCTTACAAAAATTATTTGAAATGGCTAGGGTTTGATATGTATATGAAGAATTATATAACGCAACTTTATTAAACGAATACCAAATTTTCAGATTTCACAATAAAATTCATAAAAATGCTTCTGAAAATAAACTTGTATCTATTGCAGTTAATCTAGTCTTTAAAAAATCAACTTATAGCTCCGGAACAGTGCTCGATACTGAATCGATCTTTGCTGTTGATGGCAACATAAAAACATGTGCTGTGATTGGAGGATTCCAAAACATCCTTGCATGGTGGCGTGTAGTATTGGATAATAGTTATTATATCACAGATGTTAACTTTTGGCGAAATTTAACAGACTAGTCCATAAACCATTTCCTAACATCTTTTATTGTAAATAATATAATTGATTAGGTAATTAATTTGACTAACTAAGCATCGATACCGTCAGTAGTGATACATTCTTGATGTTTTTCCAGGAAAATATAATTACGATATTAATGTATACGATGACAATTATTACGAGGAGCAGACTTGTGGTTACTATTTCTATAGTGGTGATAAAGCCGATAATGGTACGTTTTAACATTTTTATATTTATTTGACACAACGAAAGTTTCGCTTCACGATTTCAATTAAGTTATTATTATTGCAACAAATAAATCGTAATAAATTTCATTGAAATTAAATATAAAATCAGGAACTTCCATCAACATAACTTGCAATAGACCCACCTTTGGTATCTATGTAACTATTAAAAAACACGGAACATTGCGAAGAAAACTTCTAGTACTTTGCGAAGTGGAAGTTTTATCAAAAGAGGACTCCAGAGGTCATTTTAATTGGATAAAATGAAAAAAAGTCTGAATAAAATTGAATTACGTTTTAATCCATATTATGACCTGATTAAAAAATAAACATATTTTTCTTAGAAATGAACAAGGCATGGGAATGCTTCTCTCACGAATACAAATGTCACGAAGGACCTTGCATACCTAAGGACTGGTTATGTGATGGAACCCCTGACTGTCGTCTAGGAGATGATGAGGCTCCATCGTGCAGTAAAGTTTTCAATGTTGCTTATCATGGAACAAATTGTTTATATTTACAAAGAATTCTAAAATAACAAATATAAGTAATGAAATGCTAAGAAGGAAAGTTCAAATGTTCGAAGAGAGACTTGTGCATTAACATGACGGCTGTTTGCGATGGCAATGTTGACTGTCAAGACTATTCTGATGAACAATCTTGCCGTACGAGTATTATAATTACAAGAATTTAAAATTCAAATTATAAAATGCTTAAACGTGTTTTAGTAAAAACTGATACAGTTCTGGAATTTATAACCGCAACTTTTAAGGGAGAAACTGATTTCTATATATGTTCGCAAGGATGGAAAATTGACTACAGCATTGATATTTGTCAGCAACATGCTAGGTATGTTGTATTTTAAATAGTTATTCCTGTTGTATATATAAGCCATTCTAGTTTTGAATAGATTTAATATATATTAAGTATTTACAACTGATTAATTTAACTAGAAATATAATAATATTTATTAAATGTCGACATTTTGACAACCAGTTTTCATCTAGCGACCAGTTATGAAACGTTAGGGAACAGAACGAGGAAGTTTTTAACAATCGAAGAGGAAGGTTTTAATAACAAAAGTTCTTCTTTCACGAAATTATTTAAAGCAAGGTGTGAATAAATGTAATTTAGTAATTATAACATTAATCGTTATTCAAGTTAAATATATTGTAATAACCCGGGGTCCTCAAACTAATTGTAGAAGGTCAGGTTTATTGAAAGTGTTCAGATGGCTTAGAAGATGTACAATGCTCAATTGTCTAAGTCTTGAAATCTGCTGTTTCTCTAACTCTCGCTCTGCTTTTCGAGCTAAATCTATTTGTCTAGCTTCATAACCAAAGACTCTGAATAGTACCAATTAATTAATTCTCAAATTATATTGCCACTCTATTTAATTAATTACTAAATTAATTAATCAGCAATATAATTTTAATTATTCTTCAATTACCTGGATCCAGGGATCCAACAATATGTTTTTCGCTTTATACAATTTTTTTTTTTAAGTTCGCATTGTCAAACAGAAAAGTTTGTAAAAATTCAATGCGACAACGCAGCAGGTAAGATATATTTATCATAATTTATATTTTGATATTAATAAATTTAAAAACAATTTTAGTAGGGATTGTTGTATTGTATTTATTGCCTGAAGGCTAATAACTTGCTAAAATTTATTTGGATTCGCTTATTGCCAATTTAATATAAGGTGACATAATTATGTCATAATGTTGTAGAATTAAAATATCGGTTTATAAGTGGCGATTAGTAAAATAATAGTTTGTTTTTAAATAATCAGAAGGTTTCTGTGGTACACGCGATGAAATTTCTATTTCAAATTTCGGTCCGTATATAATCAGAGGAGAGAATGCCAAGGAAGGTGCTTGGCCATGGCAAGCCCAATTGATAAGTGCTGGCAGTTACTGTGGTGGAAGTATCATATCTGAAAGATGGATTCTCACCGCAGCGCATTGCATTCAGTTGGTTCTACCATCATAAACAGAATAGTATAATAATAATATTTCATAATTGATTTCAAAAAATTTTTATCACTTGAAAACTACAGATTACTAATTAGATGTTATGTATCGTTATTGTTAAGCATCTCACAACTATAAACAACAACAACAAATTTAAAAATTTTCGTAGTAATCAACAACTTTCCAAGATCTACATCAAAGTTGGGAGCGTTAAATTCAATGACCCTTACCTGGAAAAATTGAAAATTTCTCATGTTGCCCCTCATCCTAGTTATTTTGATAAATCTGATATTTTCGATATAGCATTGCTAAGGTTATCTTCTCCACTGAATTTCACTTCATTAATACGTCCAATATGTTTGCCCGATAAAATATTGTCATCGAAGGAGCTGATGTCTTACCGACACTGCGTAGTATTTGGTTTCGGACGCACTGAAGCAGGTTGAACTACATTTAGATTTGTTTTTCGTCAGTCATTGAGTTAGTTTTAACTCGTACTTGTAGGAATTTCCATAGCGCCTGAACTCTTACAACAAACAAGAATGAATATAATGTCTAATGAGGAATGTGCACAATATGTATCTGTGTTAAAAGGTAACATGAAAGATCTTCTATACCAAAACTACCTTGAATCTAACAAATTGTTCTGCGTCGGATCAGTTCCAACTAAATTTGGGCGGAACATATGCATGGTTGTTAAGTTGCGAATTTCGATAAATTGTTTTATGATGTTTTTGGTTTCTTTTGATTTTACACCTCAATAACTATTTGTAGGGAAATAGTGGAAATGGATTTGTCTGTCAAAACAAGCGCGGAATATGGACCCAAGTTGGCATTGTTACAGGTTATTTCAAGAAATCAGGACATCCATGTTCAACCAGCCTATTCACTCACGTTGACCAATATTTAGATTTCATTCACAGAGGTAGTTTACCAACTAAACAAAATTTAAATATATTTTAAAAAATAATTCAAGCCGATAATATTGCTATTATTAAATTCAATAGTAACAGAGAATGGAGAGTTCTTGCTATCAAAAGGTGTGAAAGCCCATGAAATTGGGATCGTTTTGATGGTTATTACAGCAATATTCAATAAGTACTAAGGAACATTTTTAATCATTTAAATTAATTTAGTTATTTTAAAAGCATTAGGGGTGATGTATGGATGAACCTCTTGATTATATTTATTAACCATATATTTTTAAACAATAGATAATTTTGAATTTTACAAATAATTTGCATTATTTAAAAATTTGAGTTATTTTATTTCGATATTGTCATATTCCTGAAATATTCACTTATATTTGATTGTTTTTATTTTAATTATAATAAAGTAGCCACTCAAGGATAATGCATTTTTATTTTGCATACAGTAAATGGTGCAATACCATTGGGTTTTGTTTTTTCTTTTTCTGTATGGTAATTTTTTCGACAATGATCTAAACTGAAATTTGTTTGTCTGAAAACTTGCTAACATCTATCATATCGATGTCTTACTGCTTGTGGTTTTGCGAGTGGTCTTGCACGGACCAAAGTTGGTTTAAAAATGAAATTTGTATTATTTAAACTAATTAGCGTAAGATTGCCTTACACCTATTCAGTTACTGACTACAGTAATTAGAAGAAAGTTTTGGTGTTATGCTTGGAAGAGCGATGGAACTACTTCAAGACAGCGTATCTTTCACGGGTTGTTAACAGCACGTTTTTTTAAATGCAAGTACAAGAATTTAAAAAAAAAACAAGATGGAACCTACATATCGGACCCCGAGGAAATGGCAAATATTTTTAATAGTTTCATTTGCAGTGTATTCACAATCGATGACGGCTTAAATCACGTCATGTCTCCACGCACCAACATGCAAATCGGTCAAATAACGTTTGCTCCTGAACGCACTTTTCAAACACTTCGCAGTCTCAAACTATCCCTCTCATTTAGTCCTGATGGAATTACAAATACTCTCCTTAGAAACTGTACTTCTGGTCCCTGCCTGCCAATCCCCCATATTTTTAGCTTCTCTATCATTACGCACGAACTACCCTTTGAATGGAGATCGGCCATTAAATCCCCAAACATAAAAAATGTGCTTTGCTATGGAGCGAATGATTAACAAAGACATCATAAACCATGTTCAAGCAAAGAATTTTATATCCCCTGAACAACATGGCTTTCCAACATGGAACTCCAGATCAACATGCACAAACCTTATCGAGTGCGCAAATGATTGGTCACTGTCGATAAGCCACGGCACAGACATCATATACTTTGACTCCATCAACTCGGTGTCCCACCAGAAGCTGCTGTCCAAACTTCAAGCATATGGCATCTCAGGCAACCTGCTTTCATGGCTTGAGGCATTCTTATCCAATCGAACTCAGGTAGTCAAAGAGAATGATCATCTATATAAATGATGTTACCGACACACTTACCAATAACTCCGTCAAATTTAAATTAATTGCGGATTATAACAGACTCTACTCAAATTCATCACCTCCTCAAAACTCTTCCCTGCAAAATGCTGCTGTTGAGCCGCTGTTATAGAGCAACAAATGGCAATTACAACCAGCTCCTGAAAAATTTTTAAGATCGAGATTGCTTCTCAAATACTTCCATACGAAAAACAAAAATGTCTTAACCAGAGCTTATTGCACCTATGTCCGACCATTCCTTGAATACTTCTCCCCAGTCTGGAGTCCACATTCTAAGCAGCTTAGGATGAAAATTGAAAGAGTACAAAAATATTTCACAAGTTCCATCCTCGGCTTCACATCACTGCCATACCATTGCAGACAACAACAACTTCAACTTAAAACACTTGAACATCGACGTCTTATCCACGATTTTTGCCTGTGATACAAAATGGTCCATGGTCACGTTAAATGCATCATTCCACAATTTCCTAAATTTCTAGCCTCCAGAGCCCGTGATCATGAACTTCGCTTACGCCAAGAGAAATGCTACACCACTCACAGGCAACATTTATTCATCAACCGCATTATCAAACCCTGGAACCCACTACCATATGGTGTCAGTAACTCCTAAACATTTTATTGCTACAAATCTCACCTGTCACCCTTAAACCTAAATAACTTCCGAACCATTAATTAACTTGATTTTCTGTTGACATTGCTGCTTGTTTCTGTTTCACTCTATTTTCTGTTGAATATCGCTATTGCAAAATGTGTAAGTTGTCATAAAACACTCGAACAGCCTGCGCTACAAAATAGTCCATGGTCATGTTAAATGCAGCATTCCACAATTCCCTAACTTTCTAATCTCCAGAACATTCCCTTCGCTTACGTCAAGAGAAACACTTCACAAGTCTTAGGCATTATTTCTTCATCAACCGAATTATCAAACCCTGGAACTCACTACCAATATGGTGTCATTAATTCATCAACCTTTTCTCGCTTCAAATCGTGCCTGTCATACTTAACCCTCAATAACTACCTCTCCATTAAGTGAACTTGATATTCTGTTGACAATTATGTTTCTGTTTCACTCTATTTTTTGTAGTCTAACGCTATTACAAACTGTGTAAGTGGTCATTAGATGGCCCTTTAGAAAATGAATAAATAAATAACAAACCAGGTTATCTATAATGAGGTTAATATTTAGTTTTTAAATAAATCATGTGTGTAAGTGAAAGACAAGAAGAGAGTTCGCTGATATAATTCAAGAAATTATCAGTTATCACTTTTATCGCCGTCACACTGGTATGTTAATATAGAACGTAATTAATGAGATTCAAGATAACAGATTAATACTCGATACTGCCATAATAAATAAATCTTAATTCTTAATTTAAGCATCTAAATTTGTTCAAAAGTTATTTTCTGCAAGTTTCTAGCAAGTTTATTGACTCATCTTAACTTTTTAAAAATATTAACAGGGTATATAATTTCTTTAAATTATGAGATTAAAATAACATTAAAACTTGGGACCCCAATTATTAAATCCAAATTTTCCCCTTTAACTTACCGAAAACCCCTATAAATATTTTTAACTGCAAAATCCTTAAATAATATATCGTTAATATTTTGCGAATTTGGGAGAATAACAAGTTACTAATTAAAAATCCCGCCTAATTAAAATTCTGTAGAATAAATTTTAATTAACCTAATTTAAATTGATCGTTATTTCTTCAAAAAACAAGTTGACTTTTATCTTTTGCGATAAAAATGTTTATATAATGACATCAGCTTTGATGAATGTATGTCCTTATAATATAATCAAGCGCATTAATTTCCAGAATTTTTTGAACTAATATGGAGATGTTATTAAAAACAAATATAATTTTGATCGGTATTTCTAACATTTTAATAAGAATCCGAAATATCGATAGTACACATGAGCAAGGTTTGTTTTGTTTTTAAGTTTTAAATGGACGATTTTCTTATTTCATTTCACTATTTTTAAAGCAAGTTCAAAGTTTATTTAAAATATCGATAAATACAGAATAAAAAAGTAAACGTCTAGCTTAGATGTTACATAAAGTCGATGTAGAATGTATTGACAAAGTTAATAACCAATACATGCAGTGAAGAACATAGGGCTTATATTTTTTAAATAATGCTTTCATTCAATTTCAGTGACACTCATCAAATCAGATGTGTCGCAAAGTAAAACTACATTCAAATTTGAAGCAAATTTGGCAATTGATGGGAATCTGGAAACGTGTTCCATGGCTGAAGAGAATAAGGAGTCAAAGCAACTTCCTTGGTGGCGTGTGGTATTTGATAAGGCTTACAACATTGAGAATTTGGTGATATATTTCTCCTCAGATCAATCTGGTAAGAACATATTTAAATTATTAAAATTTATTAAGATTTTAGGGGATTACAACCTTAAATGAAATTTCAAAGTTTGTTATGTTACTGCTTACAATTGAAACTAAAATCTTATAAAGATTTTTATTAATGTGGTGAAATGCCCACATTTTATTAGTTATGTTTAACGGAATCTTATTTGAAATCAAATAGTCACAGAAACCCGTAAGATCAACAACGCAAAGATCTTCGTGTCGTCAGATAACCAGCAAACTGAGGATAATTTGTGCCATTCATTTTCGACAACGAGTGAGTGGACACATTTAAAAAAAACTGCTATATTATAAACTCTCAGAAAAAAGAAAAATCTGTTTACCCCTTAACTTAACCTAATCAGATCTTTAGATTTCAATTTTTTTCTTAGGACCTTATATTCGCGTTAAATGTGAGAAAACTCTTCACGGTCACATTGTTGCGATTGTAAAAGATGTTAGACCATATGATAACTTAAAATTGTGTGAAGTTCAATTTAATGTCGATATAAAGAAGTGTAAGTAATTTATTTTTTTTCACAGATGATAACTTAATAATTTATAATTCATTAAATGATTCGAGGATAGTTAACATTGCCCTCGGAAGGCCGACGTTTTACAAAACCTTAGGTGCGAAGAGCAAAGCGGAATCCATAGTAGACGGAAATATAGAAACCTGTGCTACGATTCAATCTTTGGTGGAGGATTTAGTTTGGTGGAGAGTTAGACTCGATGACAGTTACTATATTAGCAACGTAATAATTTATTTTCTAGCGGATTCAATTGGAGGTCAGCTGAAATGTGACGTTTTGGTTATAAAATCTTAAGAACACTTTTGTTTTTATGCCATCATACTTAATGCTATTTTTTTTAGAAAATTAATAAATTTGAAACTTGTACAATTTATCACGTTTTTCGTTATTACATTGTTTCTAACTTATAATTAATTATAACAGAAGCATCCACTTCTATTTTTGTAAACGTCTACGTATCAAACAATGAGGATTCTTTCAAGGATTATCTTTGTGGTTATACAGAAAGTCCGAACAATAAACTTGATATAAGTAGGTTTTTATTTCACGTTCTTTATTTATTACTTAATATGTTTGTTAACAAAAATTCAAAATATAGGCAAACATACTTCACTTTTTTATTGAGGTAAATCGCAATTCCATAAAAATTTTAAGATATCATGATAATTTCAAATAAATACACGTACAAAAAACTGTATAAACGTTCAATAATGCAAACATAAAATTGAATTTCAGCATAATCCTTATTTATGTGGTTAAAATGATTCACATTTTTTAAAGATAATTCAATAGTTGTAAAGTGCAACAGACCCGTTCTTGGTATGTATGTAACAATTCAGAAGTATGCAGGAATTAGACCATGGCAAATGATTCTTTGTGAAGTAGAAATATTTTTCGAAGAGGATATTTCAGGTAACTTGAGCTAAATATTACAACAATTAGCTAGTTTTAACAAATACAGCTTTGAATTATTTTGTAAAAAAAAAAAAATAATTCCGATATATTTTTGAATAGAAATCCAAGAATTATCACATTTTCGAGGTTGGTTCCTTAAATGATACATTTGAGTAAAATTTGAATTATTGCTACAATAAAGATTCATTAAATCTCCAATAATAATTTATGTCAATTTATATATTTATTGTTATTATTGATTATTATTGACAATGTACATATAAGCGTAAGTAAAATTATGTAACTGTTAACTCTAGTTTCTGTCGCTATTATTTGTTTTGAATTCAGTCAGCCTCATTGATTCGATAACTTCTCAAAACCAGTTTAACCCCAATCATAATTCAAAAATGGCCACCGATGGAAACCCAGATACTTGTTCTATTTCCGAAGAATTCTCACCTGGAGATCATCCTTGGTGGAGATTGGAACTTGATACATTTTACGATATATCAGAGTTAATAATCACATCCCATAAAACCTGCGAGTTTATACATATTTCAGTTTTTACAATTTAATTTTTTTCATATTTAATTCCTACATTTTTAGCTCCATTAATAAAATTATTCATAGATTTATACTTTATGAACTCTTTGAATATATACATTTCAAAAAAATCCGAGGATTTCGAAGAAAACTTATGCGCTACATTTCAGGGTTCATCCAATATTTTTTTCGGTCGGTAAATATTTTTTAGTTATTGATTCTATGTGGTCGATCTAACGATTGGTGTTGCACTAATGAAATTTAGAAATTTCAACTTTGGCTTACATATAACTGGACATAATTTTATTGCTATGAAGAGTTGTTATTCATTATTCCAAAAATTTGTTAATCAAAAATCATTACACAGCTAAACATATCGAAATAATATGCAAGAAACGGATTTTTGGCAAATTTGTAACTATAACAAGAACAGCAGGATTCAGAAAGACTATGCTAGTCCTTTGCGAAATTCATATAAAAGCAGATAGGAAATCACGTTAGATTTCTACATATTTCTATTACAAACTCATCGTTAAAAGTGGTTGGATTCAAATATTGCTTCAGATATTGATTATTTAAATGTTGTTACCGTTTGCAGTGATCCATCCAGGAAGGACTTTTTTTTTGTAAATTTCTCGGACTTTTGTATTTAACAAATCGCCTATTATTAACTTTCTTCTCCTACGATCTACCAATGAGCACTTCTCAAAGTCTCGCAAAGTCTCCTTTCAGATATACCCTCGGGCATTTTTAATGCTTAGTTTGTTCGTTGATTTACGTACAATTCTTTACAGTTTTTGTCCAATCAAATCTCAAGCAATGAAACAAATCTTCCCTAGGTCAAATTATGGGTATTTCAAAAAATTATTTGCAATGCCAAGGATATAGCAACGGTTTAATATGCATACGAAGAATAATATAATGCCACTTTATTAAACGAATAATAGATTTTCAAAATGAAATTCATATCAATGCTTCTGAAACTAAACTTGTATCTATTGCAGTTAATCTAGCCTTTAAAAAATCAACTTATAGCACCGGAACATTGCTCGATACTGAATCGATCTTTGCTGTTGATGGCAACATAAAAACATGTGCTGTGATTGGAGGATTCCAAAACAACGTTGCATGGTGGCGTGTGGTATTGGATAATAGTTATTATGTCACAGATGTTAACATGCACTTTTGGCGAAATTTAACAGGCTAGTCCATAAACTATTTCTTAACATCTTTTATTGTAAATAATATAATTGATTAGGTAATTAATTTGACTAACTGAGCATCGATAACGTCAGCAGTGATACATTCTTGATGTTTTTCCAGGAAAAGATAATTACGATATTAATGTATATGTTTCAAACGATGACAATTATTACGAGGAGCAGACTTGTGGTTACTATTCCTATAGTAGTGATAAAGCCGATAATGGTACGTTTTAATATTTTTACATTTATTTGTGCCATCGAACGTTTTGCTTCATGATTTCAATTAAGTAATTATTTTAGCAACAAATAAATCGTAATAAATTTCATTGAAATTAAATATAAACTTAGGAACTTCCATCAACATAACGTGCAATAGACCCACCTTTGGCATCTATGTAACTATTAAAAAACACGGAACATTGCGAAGAAAACTTCTAGTACTTTGCGAAGTGGAAGTTTTATCAAAAGAGGACTCCAGAGGTCATTTTAATTGGATAAAATGAAAAAACGTCTGAATAAAATTGAATTACGTTTTAATCCATATTATGACCTGATTAAAAAATAAACATATTTTTCTTAGAAATGAACAAGGCATGGGAATGCTTCTCTCACGAATACAAATGTCACGAAGGACCTTGCATACCTAAGGACTGGTTGTGTGATGGAACCCCTGACTGTCGTTTAGGAGATGATGAGGCTCCATCGTGCAGTAACGTTTTATAAGTTGCTTATCATGGAACACATTCTTTATATTTAAAATGAATTCTAAAATAACAATTATAAGAAATGAAATGCGAAGAAGGAAAGTTCAAATGTAGGAGGAGAGACTTGTGCATTAAAATGAGGGCTGTATGCGATGGCAACGTTGACTGTCAAGACTATTCTGATGAACTTTCTTGCCGTACGAGTATTATAATTAAAAGAATTTAATATTCCAATTATAAAAAAGCTTAAACTTATTTTAGTAAAAACACATACAGGACTGGAATTTATAACCGCAACTTTTAAGGGGGAAACTGATTTCTATATATGTTCGCAAGGATGGAAAATTGTCTACAGCATTGATGTATGCCAGCAACATGCCAGGTATGTTGTATATACAAGCTATTGTAGTTTTGAGTAGATTTAATATATATAAAATATTTCACGACATTTGTTTAATTTAACTTGAAATATAGTAATATTTATTAAATGTCTACTTTTTGGCAACCAGTTTTCATCTAGCGACCAGTTATGAATCATTAGGGAACAGAACGAGAAAGTTTTTAACAATCGAAGAGGGAGGTTACAATAGCATAAGTTCTTCTTTCACGAAATTATTTAAAGCAAGGTGTGAATAAAAGTAATTTAGTAATTATAGTATTAATCGTTATTTAATATAAATATATGTTTTCGCTTTATACAATTTATTTTTTAAGTTCGCATTGTCAAACAGAAAAGTTTGTAAAAATTCAATGCGACAAAGCAGCAGGTATGATATATTTATCATAATTTATATTTTGATATTAATAAATTTATAAACAATTTCACAAGGGTTGTATTGCTTTTATTGCCTGAAGGCTAATAACTTGCTAAAAATTATTTGGAATCGCTTATTGCCTATTTAATATAAGGTTACATATTAATGTCATAATGTTGTAGAATTATAATATCGGTTGATAAGTTTCGTTGATCAAAATAATAGTTTTTTTTATAAACATTCAGAAAGTTTCTGTGGTACACGCGATGACTTATCTATTTCAAATTTCGGTCCTTATATAATCAGAGGAGAGAATGCCAAGCAAGGTGCCTGGCCATGGCAAGTCCAATTATTACGTGAAGGCGGCGGTTACTGTGGTGGAAGTATCATATCTGAAAGATGGATTCTCACCGCAGCGCATTGCATTCAGTAGGTTCTATCATCATAAGCAGAATAGTGTAATAATAATAATAATTCAGAAATGATTTAAAAAATATTTTTCATTTAAAACCTACAGATTATTAATTATATGTTATGTAACTCACAAATATAAATAAATAATAAGAATATTTAAAATTTTTGTAGTAATAAACAACTTTCCAATATATTTATCAAAGTTGGGAGCGTTAAATTCAAAGACCCGTACCGGGAAAAATTGAAAATTTCTCATGTTGCCCCTCATCCTAGTTATTTTGATGAAGCTGCAATTTACGATATAGCATTGCTAAGGTTATCTTCTCCACTGACATTCACTTCACTAATCCGTCCAATTTGTTTGCCCGATAAAATATTGTCATGGATGGAGCTGATGTCTTACCGACACTGCGTAGTATTTGGTTTCGGAGTAACCGGAGAAGGTTGATCTACATTTATGTTATTTTTCGTCAGTCATTGAGCTATTTTGTACTTGTAGGAACTTCCAAACCGCCTGAATATTTGCGACAAACAAGAATGAATATAATGTCTAATAATGAATGTGCGCAATATGTATCTGAGTTCATAGGTAACATGAAAGAATCTGAATACAAGAACTACCTTGAAGATAACAAACTCTTCTGCGTCGGATCAGTCCCAACTAAATTTGGGCGGAACATATGCATGGTTGTTAAGATGCGAATTTCAATAAATTGTTTTATAATATTTTTGGTTTCTTTTGGTGATAAACCTCAATAACTATTTGTAGGGGAATAGTGGAAATGGATTTGCCTGTCAAAACAAGCGCGGAATATGGACCCAAGTTGGCATTGCTAAAGGTTCATTGATAAAACCAGGATATCCATGTTCAAACAGCCTATTCACTCACGTTGACAAATATTTAGATTTCATTCAGAAAGGTAGATGCTTGAAGAAATGACTAGTTTACCAAATAATAAATTTTTAAATATATTTTAAAAAAATTTTCAACCTGATAATATTGCTATTATTAAATTCAAAAGTAACCGAGAATGGAGAGTTCTTGCTATCAAAAGGTGTGACACATTATGAAAGTTGGATCGTTTTGATGGTTATCGCAACAATATTCAATAAGTGCTAAGGAACATTTTCAATAATTTTGAAAATTTAAATCATTTTAATTAATTTAGTTATTTTAATAACAATGGGGCTTATGTAAGGATGAACCTCTTGATCATCTTGATCATCTTCATTGTGTTACTGAAGTAACAATATATTTTTAAACGATAGATAATTTTGGATTTTACAAATAATTTGCATTATTCAAAAATATAAGTTGTTATATTTCAATATTATCATGAAACATGCCTTTATGTTTTAATGTTTTTAATTTAATTATATTAAATTAGCCAATACCATTGGGTTTTGTTTTTTTTTTCTCTGTGGTAATTTTTTCCGCGATGATCTAATTTCAAATTTGTTTGTCACAAAGCTTGCTAACATCTATCAAATGGATGTTTTACTGCTTGAGGTTTTGCAAGTGATTTTGCACGGACCGAAGTAGGTTTAAAATTGGAATTTTTATTATTTAGAGTAATTAGTGTAAGATTGCCTCAAACATCTTCAGTTACTAACTTCACGAATGTCTTGATGTTAATAGCTAATAGTGTTTTAAACAACATACCACTTTATCTTTAGGTCATTCATTATAAAGTTAATATTCAGTTTTTAATTAAATCATGTCTGTGAGTTAAACACAAGAGGAGAGTTCCTTGATATAATTCAAGAAGTTATCAGTTTTATCGCCATCACACTGGAATCCAGTGCTAATAAGGAGTTTAATTAACAATATTTAAGACAACAGATTAAAGCTCGATACTGCCATTATAAATAAATAAAGAAAGCTTCGAACTTCAATAATTAAATCCAAATTTTCCCGTCAAACTTATTATCATTTCATTAAAATCGAATCCATAAAAATAAAATAGTATAGAATCGATAAACTAGTATACTAATTTAATAAACTTTTAATCCTAACATAGGAATTAATAGTTACCCAGTTAAAACAATTTTGTAGAAAATTTAAAAAAATTTCGTAGCTAGTATCTAATTAATAAAATTTAGGAGACATTTATTCCAGACTTTATCGAAATTGTTTACAGTAACAGGTATGTATTTCAATGTGAAAATTTGTGCATAATAAGCGTATAAAATTTCACTTGAAATTTATTCCTTACAAGAGTTCTTACGGTATTTTACATAAAATATTTAAAGTTCGATCAAAGTTGTATCAAAATTTCAAAGCAATTGGTTATGTACTTTCAGAGAACATTTACTTGACACAAACTTACATTGCATTTTTATTTATATAGAAGATACACCGGATTTAAAATTCTATAGTATATATTTTATTTAACCAAATTAAAATTGATCATTATTTTTTCGATAACCATGTTGTCTTTTATCTTTTACGATAAATATGTTTATAATTTTTGGATGTATATAAAACGATGGCTGAACTGAGAAATAAACTGGATGATTTGAAACAAATGTGCAATAAAATGAATGAAATTGAAAAAATGCTAAAGGTTAACCTGAAACTTATCCAGTCCAAAGCTCCATTAAAAAAATAGAAGAAAACCAACAAGCTACAAAGGATTGGTCAAGTTTATTTAAAGATAAGGTAGAAGTAATGGTGACTGATGTCAAAAAGTCTTTGGTGGATACAAAGATAAACCTTGAGCTTAACACCGAGAGAACACGAAGGAAAAATAACATAGTTGCTTACAATGTCCCAGAGAATGTGTTGTGGTGGCGCACCAAAAGGAGCGAGGCGCGGCAATCCTATTGTGTAAGGCCACTATAAATAGCCTCGTGGCTATTCCGCTTTCGCTTTCTCTCTCGATGTCGTAACAGTGTGATTAGTGAATAAAGCTACTTAAACGTTTGTCTTAGACTAGTTATCCTTCGATTGAACGATATAACAGAATGAGACCAACTCCAAACTAAAGGATAAAGAAAGCATCCTGAGGCTTCTGAAGGAGATCACTACTGTGGATATGGAGAGGGAAATCGTCGAGATCTTCAGGATGGGAAGATGAACAGAGTTAACTCAAAGGCCTAGACCAATACTTATCAGATTTCAAAACCAAGTCCAAAGGAACCTGGTACTGGAAAATTGTTACAAACTTAAGAAGATTGAAGCTTTTAACAAAGTAATCCTGTGCCAGGACCTATGCAATGAAGACAGAGAGGAATGTAAGAGACAACTGATGAACAAAAAAGGAGAAATTGATTCTAAAGGTGACAGTAGTAAATGGATAATCAGAGTAAGAGGGGAGCCTGGAAACTTCCACGTTGTCGCCTATAGAAGGCAAAATTTGTAGATATGCCCAATTTAAGTTTTCTCGGAACAGTGGATGGAACAATACCAGGGCATCAAAATTTAGAAACTTCACCCAGCCCCAACCCCACGGCATCTACTCATAGCAATCTGGAGTACTCAAAACCAGGCTACCAAACATTTTGTAGTGAAGAAAATTTCGATTATGAATTCTCACCTGATAATTTATTTGACTTATCTCTTTTATGTGACAATATTTACACATCACCCTCTCCCCTACTAAGGACTGAAGAGAAATTTTCATTCCTTCACTTAAATCGCCGCAGTATCATACATAAAATGCCTGACATACATCTTCTTATAGAACAATGCGAGGCCAGTATAGTTGCACTATTAAACTTGGCTAAATGAAATTAACGAGGGTTCTGTTTCTATTACAGGTTATAATTGATGTAGATAGGGGAGGGGGTGTTGGATTTTTTTGTTTTTGATAATATTTTGTTTAAAGTTGTTGAATTAGAACCACTTAATATTTTTGTTACCTCTTTCGAGATTTTATTTTTAAAGGTTGTTCAACGTAAATCAGTGGATATTTATGTTTGAGTTGTATATAGACATCCAGATTGTAATATGAATCAATTTAACTTGGAGTTTTTCAGTTTCTTAAATTATTTTGCTAATAGACTTATTTTCATACTTGGGGATTTTAATGTTGATCTGCTAACAGCTTCTTCTCATAAATCATCATCTCAGTTCTACAATAATGTTGCATCCTGCTCTTTGTTACCTGTTTTTACTAAACCTACCAGAACTACTCCTACCTCTCAAACTGCAATTGACAATATTCTCACAAATTTTCCTCTCCACAATTGCTTACCTAAAATCCTGATAGTAGATATTTCAGATCACTTTCCCATATTTCTACAGATTCCTATAAAATGTGATCGAGCAAATACAAAGCTTAGACAATATAGACAGATTAACACCCATTCCAAAAATAAATTTCAAAATGCACTTACTTTATGTGACTGGTCTTGTGTATTAAATCATTGTATAAATGATGATCCCTGTTCAGCTTACAAAGAATTTATTTCTATTTACTTAACTTTATACAATGAAGCCTTCACTCTAGTGTCCGACCAACATAGGCCAATCAGAAATTTCAAACAACCTTGGATGAATGAATCCCTGCTGAAGTCTTCCAATACAAAAAATAAATTATATAGAACTTTCCTTCAATACCCCACAGACCAAAATAAACTGGCCTTCATTACTTTCAGAAATGCTTTTAGGAAAACCAAATTAGCTGCTAAAAAGACATATTATGATAAACTCTTTATAAAACATAAATCCAATATGCACAGAACCTGGGATATCATTAAATCTTTGATATGATGTCAGACCAGCACCAGAAACAACTCCGGGTCCTTTATGAATGACAATGGTGATTTGCTTACTCCACATGAAATTGCCAGCCAATTCAATCACTATTTCTCTTGTATTGGAAGGAATATTGCCAGCACTATTCCCACAACAGACAGGAACATCTCGGATATGCTGAGTGGATTTTCCCAATTACAGTCCATGAGTCTCACACTAACTAGTCCTTTGGAGATCATGAAATTTTCCAGTGCCTTCAACAAATCCCATAGTTGTGGTGTCGATGACATAGATCCTTGCATAGCACATGAATTTATATCACTAGTAGCAGATCCTTTATCTTCAATCTTCAATTCCTCTTTCCGTACTGGTCTCATCCCAAAAGAACTTAAATCTGCTAAAGTTATACCTCTTTTCAAATCAGGTGAGCAGGACAAGGTTGACAACTACAGGCCCATATCTATCTTACCATACTTTTCCAAATTCTTAGAAAAAATTGTACATTCCAGACTATATGATTATTTTGATAAATTTATCCTACTTAATGATTCTCAATTTAGTTTCAAAAAGAGTCATTCGACTTATATGCCTCTATTGTTGCTTCAAACTGCTGTTTACAATGCTTTTGATGTTGGTGATGTTGTATCGGCTTTGTTTCTTGATTTACAAAAGGCTTTTTGTTATAACTTCAGAATATCGAGATCAACACGGTTTATTAGGATCAACGCAATACGACACAACTCGACACAACACGACACAGTACGATACGAACACGAGCGGAATTAAAACGGAAAACAAGCGTGCCTCGTCGCACGAGGTGCACAAAACCAAAGATACGTATAATCCCACAACACCTCCCCCCCCTAAACGATTAGGTATTTCTTCCTCTGGGGATCCATCTCCAGCCTTCTCGGAGGTCGGCGGTTCCTTGCGGATCTTTTCTTTGGTGTCCGAGGTTGCACTGGTGGAATGACATGCTCCACTTCGCACTCTGGAATTTCCTGTAGTTCCGGCGTGTGTGTGTTTTCTGCGGTTGTCTGGGATGTCCCACTTAGTGGCAGGAATGGCAAGTCAAATGCCTCACACATCACCTTCAGTGAATCATCCTGCGCACGCTTCCTGAGCTGGTTCGCGTGGCGATGGAGCATTTTGCCGCTTGCCTCCACTAGATAGACTTGACGTCCCTGTCTGCGCCTGATCCATCCCTGTATCCACTTCGGGTGACTTGGATCCTTGTAGTCTCTTACGAAGACTGCGTCTCCCTCGACGAACTCTCTCAGTCGCCTGTGGATAGGTTTCCTTTCTTCCATCTCCTGATCCGCTCTTGGGAGATGTTTTACTGGGCTTTTGAGTTGGAGGTCACTCAGGGGAGTTCTCAAAAGTCTCCCTAGGAGTTTCTCTGCCGGCGTCTTCAAATCCGTCAAAGACGTGCATGGCGTTGTCCTGTAAGTCAGCAGGAATTTCTGGAGCGCATCCTCCATCACCTCCTCCCCCTGCAGCTTTTGTAGTGTACGCTTGAATGTGTCCACAAAACGCTCAGCTTGTCCATTGCAGTGAGGTTGGTAGGGCGGTGACCTGACGTGTTGCATTCCATTCCTCTGACAGAACTCTTGGAACTCCTTGGCCGTGAACTGTGTTCCATTGTCCGAAACTATCACTTTTGGGTATCCCTGCTGCGCAAAAATCCTACCCAGTTCTCTGATTGTGGCAGTGGATGTTGAAGTCGTCATCTTAATAACTTCAGGCCACTTGGAGAAGGCGTCCACCACGATTAAGAACATCACTCCTTCAATCGGGCCGGCAAAATCAATATGGACCCTTTCCCAGGCACAATCCGGTTTCGGCCATGGCGTCAGTTCGTTCCTGACAGGCATCTTTGCAGCCAACTGACATGAACTGCAAAGTCTAACTCTGTCTTCGATGTCCCTGTCAATTCCTTGCCAGTAAACGTGCAGTCGAGCTAGCATTTTCATTCTACTTGTCCCAGGATGTCCCTCGTGCAGCATCTTCAAAATTCGGCCTTGCAGGGCTGATGGGATCACGGCTCGTGTTCCCATGAAGAGTGCACCCTCATGGACTGACAAGTCTTTAGAACGGCTGTGGAAGGCGTGCAGAGTCGATCCAGCCCGGAAACTAGGCCATCTACCCGTTCTTACACTTTCAACAACCAATTTTAGCTCGGAATCTTCCTCAGTCATCCTCTGAATATCCTCCTTTGTGACTGGCAAGTTTCGGATGACATCACTCTGAACTGCCTTGACATCCCTTTCGATCTTCGCAATGACGATGTCTTCATCTTCTGGCAGCTTCTTCGTAGCGATGAGACGGGACAGCGCATCGGCTTGACCAAAGTGAGTGGATCGCCTATACTCGATGACAAAATCATACGCAAGCAAGACGAGTTCCCATCGTTGGAGCCGATTTGCTGAATGAGCTGATATACCAACCTTGGATCCGAAGATCGACAACAGTGGCTTATGATCAGTCAGCAACATGAAGCTTCTGCCGTATATGTAGCGATGAAATTTCCTTACCGCAAATACTAAGGCCAGAGCTTCTTTCTCGATCTGTCCGTAGTTCTTCTCTGCCTTGGTGAGAGATCTACTGGCGTGTGCGATCGCCTTCTCCGTGCCGTTCGGGAAGCGATGAGAGATGACAGCTCCCACTCCATAGTCACACGCGTCCGCAGCAACGACGATGTCCAGTGCAGGGTCGAAGTGCGTCAACAACAGATCAGACTGCAACACTACCTTGAGCTTGTCCAGCACTCTTTGGTGTTCAGCAGTCCACACGAATTTGTCTTCTCTTTCCAGATCGTCCAGGAGGCCTCTCATTGAACGCATATCTGGCACACAAGACGAGTAGTAACTTATCATACCTAAGAACGATTTCAGCTGCTTTTGATCCTTAGGCGCTGGCATTCCGACAATTGCTTGTATTTTCTCGGGATCTGGTCGACGGCCATCTTTTGAAACCACGTGTCCCAAGAAGTTGATTTCAGGTTTTGCGAAGGAGCACTTCTCCATTCTGACGCGGAAACCATAATCTGCAATTCTTTCAAACAAAGCCTGGACGTTATTGTTGTGCTCTAGAATTGTTGATCCTGTCACGATGACATCATCTAGATATGCCGCACAGCCATTAAGTCCTGTGATCATTCGATCCATGGCTTCTTGGAAAATGCCAGGTGCGCATTTGACTCCGAAGGGTAACCGCTGGTACTGGAACAGGCCCTTGTGTGTATTTATCGTCACCAGTTCCTTCGAGTCATCTTCGACTTCCATCTGCAAGTATGCGTCTGCGAAGTCGATCTGGGTAAACCATGCGCCTTGGTTTAGACGAGCGAAGATTTCGTCGGGTGTCGGCAGAGGGTGACGGTGCATCTCGAGTGCTTCGTTTAATCCTGTCTTGAAATCAGCACAGATACGGACTGATCCGTTCTTCTTGGCCACTACAACAATCGGGGCAGCCCAATTGCTATAATCCACTTTCTTCAAGACTCCTTGTTGCACTAGACGCTCCAGCTCTGTGTTGACTGCTTCCTCCCGAGCGAACGGAATCTTCCTCTGTCGGCAAAAGGTCGGACGAACTCCCTGCCTCACAATCAACTGTGCTCGAGTCTTGCATTTGCCCAACTCCTCTTCGAAAACATCTGGGAACCTTTCAGCCAAACTCTTGGCAAGTTGTCTCCCTTCTTCTTCTGGCTTCTGCTCAATTTTGCAGCAGATGGCGTTGAAGGCTTTCTGTAGAGGTGGCAGCTGATTCATCCACTCGATGCCCAACAATTGATCAACGTTTTCAGCCACATAGCAGCGACCGTGGCCTGAAAATCCTCCGCAGGTGAACTTAACATCAAATTGACCCAGGACCTCAATCGGCGTTCCATTTGCAGCTCCCAGTGAAGTCGTCGTTCCTTCCAGAGATGGCGAACCTATCTGCTCCCATGCGTCTCTGCTTATGACTGTGACGTCTGCACCAGAGTCCAGCTGCATTCTGACCTTGGTTTCTCCGAAACTAACTTCGGCGTACCTTCGATTGGTCCTGAGGTCAGTATTGATTTTCTTGACTCGCCCCTTGAATTTCGATTCCTTTCTGTGGCAGTCCTTCTGTGGGCAATCCTTCTTGAAATGTGACAAGGATCCACAGATGAAGCAGGCACCCTTGGACGATTCTCGAGGATTTTCTTTGCTAGGGAAAATGTGTCGAGTCTTCTTCCTCTGGTGGCCTCTTTGAACTGCATTCACAGCCTGTGTACCGTCTACCATGTCGGCGTCTTTCCTCAGACTGACAATGTTATCACACTCGTTTACCATGTCTTGTAGAGTGCATCCTTCCTGCTTCTCCAGCTTGGACAGCATTCTAGTTCTGATGTCGGCATACTTTGATCCAGTTAACGCAGTTATGTAGATCAGGCATTTGAAATTTTCCACTGTCAGAGTGTCGATCCGAGCCAGCGTCACCATTCTATTTATCATCGTACCCAGTTTGCGGAACGTCATGGTGCCGATGCTCAATCGCATGGCGTCGAATCTCCTCTTGAAAACTGAAACTTTGTCACCGAAAATGTCTTCCAAAGTTTCCTTCGTTTGCTCGTAGGACAAATCACTTGGAGACAGTGGCATGATGTGATCTGTAAAACTGTGGTATGCCTCTTCATTCAGCTTCGACACGAGTGCGCCTGTCTTGTCTGCATCCGACAACTGCATTGCGTGATTTCCTAGGACCGCTTCAAACCGTCCCATCCACTTGGAAAAGGGTGTCCCAGACTCAGGATCATAACTAAACTGCGTTATCTGTCTCATGAGCTCCGGGAGTAGATCTGATTTTCTTTCTGTCTCTGTGGCTTCTTTACACTGAGGTTTCAGGGACTGGAGCAATTGCAACAATGCCTCTTCCCTTCGACGGTACTCCTCGTCTCGGCGGAGATCATTCTCACGGCGGCGTGTTTCTTCCTCGCGACGGCGAGTTTCTTCCTCCTCACGACGACGAATTTCTTCATCGCGACGGCGAGTTTCCTCCTCCTCACGACGACGAATTTCTTCATCGCGACGGCGAATTTCTTCCTCCTCACGACGACGAATTTCTTCCTCGCGACGGCGAGTCTCTTCTTCGCGACGTTCATCGTCGCGTCGTCGATTTTCTTCCATGAACATCGTCATCATGGTCAAAAATTTATCCTCAGTAGCCATCCTCGTCGCCAAATATGTTATAACTTCAGAATATCGAGATCAACACGGTTTATTAGGATCAACGCAATACGACACAACTCGACACAACACGACACAGTACGATACGAACACGAGCGGAATTAAAACGGAAAACAAGCGTGCCTCGTCGCACGAGGTGCACAAAACCAAAGATACGTATAATCCCACAACACTTTTGATACTATTAATCATCAAATATTGCTTCGTAAGCTTGAATTATATGGTGTCAGAGGTGTTGTGTTGTGTTGGTTTGAAAATTATTTGTGTGGCAGAAGTCAGAGGGTTATTTATCCTACTTAATGATTCTCAATTTAGTTTCAGAAAGAGTCATTCGACTTATATGCCTCTATTGTTGCTTCAAACTGCTGTTTACAATGCTTTTGATGTTGGTGATGTTGTATCGGCTTTGTTTCTTGATTTACAAAAGGCTTTTGATACTATTAATCATCAAATATTGCTTCGTAAGCTTGAATTATATGGTGTCAGAGGTGTTGTGTTGTGTTGGTTTGAAAATTATTTGTGTGGCAGAAGTCAGAGGGTTATTTATCCTACTTAATGATTCTCAATTTAGTTTCAGAAAGAGTCATTCGACTTATATGCCTCTATTGTTGCTTCAAACTGCTGTTTACAATGCTTTTGATGTTGGTGATGTTGTATCGGCTTTGTTTCTTGATTTACAAAAGGCTTTGATACTGTTAATCATCAAATATTGCTTCGTAAGCTTGAATTATATGGTGTCAGAGGTGTTGTGTTGGTTTGAAAATTATTTGTGTGGCAGAAGTCAGAGGGTTATGTTTAATGGTGTGTGTTCTTCTGATGTTCTTATTGATTATGGTGTTCCTCAAGGTTCTATACTGGATCCCCTTTTGTTTCTTATTTATATTAATGATTTCCAATGTTCTTCTGATCTTCTCAAAGTATTAATATATGCTGATGATATTTTTATTTAAACATCAGGAAAAAACATAAATAATCTTATAACTTCACTCAATAATGAATTAACTCTTTTGAAAAACTGGTTTGCGAGCAATTGTTTAAATGTTAATGTTTACAAATCAAATTTTATTGTTTCTAATTCTTCTAGAAAGGTCATTAAATGTAACTCCTCTCTCTACATAGATAGGTTTTCCCTTAATAGAGTCACAAGTATTAGATATTTAGGGATCACAATAGATGAACACCTTTCTTGGCTTAATCATATATCTTATGAACAAAATCGCGTCCCTAGAAGTATTGGAATAATCTCAATAATCACAAAAATAGCACTTTTATTATATTTCTCACTCATCTATCCCTATCTAACTTATTGCAATATCGTATGGGCTTCTACCTACAGGACACACTTACATCAGTTATCATTATTACAAAAACGGATTGTGAGTGTCATTTTCCTGCTGCCGCCTCTGTCATCAACTGTTTCTGCCTTTACAAACAATAATCTACTAAGTGTAACGCAAATTCATGAATTACAAACTGCCCTTTTTATGTTTGCTTATAACTTCAATTCTATTCCTAAAATATTTTCAGATTTTTTCATAACAAGCAATTATAACAATCCTTCTTATTTCTTACGTAACACTCACGAATACACTCTTACCTTTGCTAAATCTACTTTGAAATTATTTTCTATACAGTGTTATGGTCCCAGATTATATACCTCAATACCAGATTCAAATAGGGAGTTAACAAATGGATCTGGGATTCGCAGCCATGAGATTATTGGAAGACAATCGGATCCTATTCCTAGAGTAAAAATGAAAATGGGAATAGATGTCTGTTCAGGACGAACAAATTTAAGGAGGGGGCATTGTTGGATCCCTAGATCCAGATAATTGAAGAATAATTAAAATTATATTGATGATTAATTAATTTAGTAATTAATTAATTTATTGGCAATATAATTTGATGATTGATTAAAGGAGCGAGAGTTAGAGAAACAGCAGATTTTAAGACTTAGACATTTGAAGCATTGCGCATCTTCCAAGCCATCTGACAACTTTCAATAAACCTGACCTTCTATAATTAGTTTGAGGACCCCGGGTTATTACACTATTGAAAATGCTTGGGATGAGTTACCATGAGCAGTTTATAAAGACGGGAGACAGTTTCAATCCAAATTAGAGCTGGAAGATGCCATCAGGGCCGTCTGGAAGGAGATGAAATTGGACTACATAAGAAAATTGTTTTTGTCTATGAATAATAGATGTTTCAATATAATAGGAAAACATGGAAATATAATTTCATAATGAATCACTTTTTGTGTCCAAAAAAAATGAATTTCTGTCCTTATTACTGACTTTCACCAAAAGCGGTTACGTTATTTCTCAATTAGTGTGAAATTCATAGTCAAAGAAATTTTTATACATAAATTTATAAATACTTTTTACATTACACTCTAAAATTGGAGTAATTTTCTTGAAATATAACATAAGTTATCATAAAAAAATCACTTTTTCTTATCTATATTGGGCGGTATGTATATTAAATAATTTATTCGGAGTAAAAATTTAAATATGACTTTTATGTTTTTTTTTTCGTATTTTCGAGCGTAATACCAAAACAACTCCCCAAATGATATTGGAAATTAAGTTCACTAATAGTCACTTAGTTAATTAATTTTTTAGCGGCCAGCTTAAAAATGTCTCGTTATTATAATATTTATAAGATAAAATTTTGCTTAAAAACGAATCATGGAGATGGAACAGTCATGATTTGGGCAGGAATTTCACATGATGGAGTCACAGATTTGGCCTATCTCCAAGGAAGTCAAAAGTCAATAGACTTCATCCAAGTATTGACCAATAGGCTCCTGCCCTTTGCCCAGAGAAAATATGAGCTGAATTTTGTATTCCAGCAAGACAATGCTCCTATCCACACCTCGAAATTGACAAGAGACTTCTTCCAGGGGAAAAACATCAAGGTTTTGAGTTGGTCAGCTCGTTCACCGGACCTCAATCCTATGGAAATTACTTGGGGTGAGTTAGCATGAGCAGTTTATAAAGACGGGAGACAGTTTCAATATAAATTAGAGCTGGAAGATGCCATCAGGGCCGTCTGGAAGGAGACGAAATTGGACTACATAAGAGAATTGTTTTTGTCTATGAATAATAGATGTTTCAATATAATAGGAAAACTTGGAAATATAATTCCATAATGAATCACTTTTTGTGTCCAAAAAATAAGTTTCTGTCCTTATTTCTCAATTAGTGTGAAATTCAATGAAATTTGTATACATAAATTTATAAATACTTTCTTCATTACACCCTAAAATTTGAGTAATTTTCGAGAAATATAACATGAGTTATCATAAAAAAATCACTTTTTCTTATCTATATGTATGTCAAATAATTTATTTGGAGTACAAATTTAAATATGACTTTTAGGTTTTCTTTTTTCGTAATTTTGAGCATAATACCAAAACAAATCCCCAATTGATATTGGAAATTATGTTGACTAATAGTCACTTCGTTAATTAATTTTTTAGCGGTCAACTTAAAAATGTCTCGTTATTATAATATTTATTAGATAAAATTTAGCTTAAAATTAAATTTGTTTTCGAAATAAACAGACATTTATTCTAAAGTTTCAAGAAATTTTTTAAAGGTAAGATATTAAGATTTAAAACGTATTAAATATTAATTATTAATTAATTAATTATTAATTAATTTTTTTAATGTAATTTAAAATGTAATATAATTTAAGTAATTGCGATTGATTAAATTGTAAACGTGAAATACCAGTCGTTGATTGAATGTGGAGATTTATGGCCAAACATATAATTTAAATTGAAATTTGAAATTTACCTAAAAGATCGACAACTCCATCATGGCATTGAAATTGGATCCATGATTATACCATAAAATGTTTGCGTGAATAACGAGTTACTAATTAAATATCCCGCATAATTAAAATTCTGTAGAATGAATTTTAATTAACCTAATTTAAATTGATCGTTATATCTTAAAAAAAAACAAATTGACTTTTATCTATTGCGATAAAAATGTTTATATAATGATATCACCTTTGATGAATGTATGTCCTTATAATATAATCAAACGCATGAATTTCCAGATTTTTTTGAATTATTATGGAGATGCTATTAAAGACAAATATAGTTTTAATCGTTATTTCTAACATTTTAATAATAATCCGAAATATCGATTGTACGCCTGAGCAAGGTTTGTTTTTAAGTTTTAAATGAATGATTTTCTTATTTCATTTAACTATCTTTTAAACGAGTTCTAATTTCATTTAAAATATCCAGAAATTTAAATAAACAAATATATTAAAAGAAATTATCTAACTAAAGATATTAAAGCCATTTACAAATAGGTATTGCGTAATGTATGCATGAAGTTGAAAGCCAATAAACGCAAAGAAGATAATACCCTTTTTAAATAACGTTTATATTTAATTACAGTGACATTCGTCAACTCAGATGTATCGCAAAGTAAAACGACATTAAAATTTGAAGCAAATTTGGCAATTGATGGGGGTCTGGAAACATGTTCCATTGCTGAAGAGAATAAGGAGTCAAACCAACCTCCTTGGTGGCGTGTGGTATTTGATAAGGCTTACAACATTGAGAACTTGGTGATATATTTCGCCACAGATCAATCTGGTAAGAACATATTTAAATTATTAAAATTTATTAAGATTTTAGTGGAAGACAACCTAAAATGAAATTTCAAAGTTTGTTATGTTGCTGTTTACCATAGATACTAAAATCCTATAAAGATTTTTATTAATGTGGTTAAATGCCCACATTTTATTAGTTATATTTAACGTAATCTCATTTCAAATCAAATAGTCACAAAAACTAGTAAGATCAACAGCGGAAAGATCTTTGTGTCGCCAGATAACCAGCAAACTGAGGATTACTTGTGCCATTCATTTTGGACAACGAGTGAGTGGGTACATTAAAAAAAACTGTTAGAATATAAACTCTCAGACAACAAAGGATTCTGTTCACCCCTTAACTTAATCTAATCAGATCTTTAGATTTCAATTTCTTTCTTAGGACACTACATACGCGTTAAATGTGAAAAACCTCTTCGAGGTCTCGTTGTTGTTATTCTAAAAGATATCAGATACCATGATAACTTAAAATTGTGTGAAGTTCAATTTAATGTCGATTTAAAGAAGCGTAAGTAATTAATTTGTTCGCAGATGACATAATAATTAATCATTTATAATTCATTAAATGATTCGAGGATAGTTAACATTGCCCTCGGAAGGCCGACCTTTTACAAAACCTTAGGTGCGAAAAGCAAAGCGGAATCCGTAGTAGATGGAAATATAGAAACCTGTGCTACGATTCAATCATTAGTGGACGACCTAGTTTGGTGGAGTGTTGGACTCGATGACAGTTACTATATCAGCAAAGTAATCATCTATTTCCAAGCGGATCCAATTGGAGGTCAGCTGAAATGTGACGGTTTGCATATAATATCTTTAAAATCGTTTAATTCTATGCCGGCATACGTCATGTTATTTTAATAAATGGTTATAAATTTCAAACCTGTAGAATTGATCACAATTTTTGTTATATTGTCTCCAACATATAATTAATATTAACAGAAGTGTCCAAGTCTATTTTTGTAAACTTGTACGTTTCAAACAATGAGGATTCTTTCAAGGATTATCTTTGTGGTTTTACAGAAAGTCCGAACAATAAACTTGATATAAGTAGGTTTTTATTTCACATTTCTGTTTTATAACTTAACATGTTTGTTAACAAAAATTCAAAATATAGGCAATCATACCATTCTTCTATATCAGGGATAAATCGCAATTCAATAAGAATTTGAAGATGTCATAGCAATTTGAAATAAAAGCACGTACAAAAAACTATATAAACGTTCAATAATGAAAACATAAAATTGAATTTCAGCATAATCCTTATTTATGTGATTAAAATGATTCACATTTTTTAAAGATAATTCAATAGTTGTAAAGTGCAACAGACCCGTTCTTGGTATGTATGTAACAATTCAGAAGTATGCAGGAATAAGACCATGGCTAATGATTCTTTGTGAAGTAGAAATATTTTTCGAAGACGATATTTCAGGTAACTTGAGTTAAATAAATCATAAGCAATGACTTGTTTTAAAAACTGAAATAATTTGGAAAAATAATAAACAAATTTCGATTTTTGAATAGAAATACATGGATTATCACTTTTTCGAGGTATTTTCCCTAATTGATAGATTCAATCGAAATTTGCAACACCGAAATTTAAATAAAAAAATCTCCAACAACCGTTTATATTAAATTTCAGATCCAATGTCATTATTGATAACACACATCTAAATTAATATAACTATATTTAACACTTAGTTGTAATACTTCACCTATTTTTTTTTAAAACTACAGTCTCAGTTGATGTCGCGTTTATTTGTTTTGATTTCAGTCAGCCTCGTTGATACGATAACTTCCCAAAACCAGTTTAACCCCAATCATAATTCAAAAATGGCTACCGATGGAAACCCAGACACTTGTTCTATTTCCGAAGAATTCTCACCTGGAGATCATCCTTGGTGGAGATTGGAACTTGATACATTTTATGATATATCAGAGTTAATAATCACTTCCCATAAAACCTGCGAGTTTATACATATTTCAGTTTATACACAAACAACTTTTTTTTCCATATTTAATTCCTACATTTTGAGCTCCATTAATAATTTTCACTGAACATTTTATTTTAATTTGATAAAATGGAAAAGGCCTATTGCAAGTATTAAGGTCTATTATTGTATGAGTTATAATTATTAATATTATTTATAGATTTTTACTTTATGAACTCTTTGAATATATACATTTCAAAACATTCCGAGGATTTCGAAGAAAACTTATGCGCTTCATTTCAGGGTTCATCCAATATTTTCTTCGGTCAGTAAACATTTTTTTAGTTATTGATTCTATGTGGTCCAACTAATGATATTGGTGTTGCACTAATGAAATTTAGAAATTTCAACATCGGCTTACATATAACTGGACATGATTTTATTGCTTTGAAGAGTTGTTATTCATTATTCCAAAAATTTGTTAATCAAAAATCAATATACAGCTAAACACATCGAAATAATATGCAACAAACTGATTTTTGGCAAATTTATAACAATAACAAGAACAGCAGGATTCAGAAAGTCTATGCTAGTCCTTTGCGAAATTTATATAAAGGCAGACAGGAAATCACGTTAGATTTCTATCTATTTCTATTACCAACTCATCGTTAAATGTGGTTGGATTCAATTATTGTTACAGAGATTGATTATTTAAATGTTGATATCGTTTGCAGCAATCATTCTAGGAAGGTGTGGAATGTCAATCTCCTTTTTTATGTAAATTTCTCGGACTTTTGTATTCGCCAAATCGCCTTAATATGATTAAATTTCTTTTAATACGATCTACCACTGAGCACTTCTCAAATTCACAAAGTCTCCTTTCAGATATACCTTCGGGCATATTTAATACTTCGTTTGTTCGTTGATTTACGTACAATTCTTTGAAATTTGTTGTCCAATAAAATCTCAAGCAATGAAACAAATCTTCCCTAGGTCAAATTATGGTTCTTTCAAAAAATTATTGGAAATGGCTCGTGTTTGATGTGTGTAACAAGAATTATATAACGCCACTTTATTAAACGAATACCAAATTTTCAGATTTCACAATGAAATGTTTAATAAAAATGCTTCTGAAACTAGACTTGTATCTATTGCAGTGAATCTAGCCTATAAAAAATCAACTTATAGCACCGGAACAGTGCTCGATACTGAATCGAACTTTGCTGTTGATGGCAACATAAAAACATGTGCTGTGATTGGAGGATTCCAAAACAACGTTGCATGGTGGCGTGTGGTATTGGATAATAGTTATTATGTCACAGATGTTAACATGCACTTTTGGCGAAATTTAACAGGCTGGTCCATAAACTATTTCTTAACATCTTGTTATTGTAAATAATATAATTGATTAGGTAATTACTTTGACTAACTAAGCACCGATAGTGTCAGTAATGATACCTTCTTGATGTTTTTCCAGGAAAAGATAATTATGATATTAACGTGTATGTTTCAAACGATGAAAATTATTTCGAGGAGCATACTTGTGGTTACTATTCCTATGATGGTGATAAAGCCGATAATGGTATGTTTTAATTTTTTTACATTTATTTGTGCCATCGAAATATTTGCTTCACGATTCAATTAAGTTATCATTTTAGCAACAAATAAATCGTAATAAATTTCATTAAAATTAAATATAAAATCAGGAACTTCCATCAACATAACGTGCAATAGACCCACCTTTGGTATCTATGTAACTATTAAAAAACACGGAACGTTGCGAAGAAAACTTCTAGTACTTTGCGAAGTGGAAGTTTTATCAAAAGAGGACACCAGAGGTCATTTTAATTGGATAAAATGAATAAACGCCTGAATAAAATTGAATTATGTTTTAATCCATATTAACACCTGCTTTAAAAATAAAAATATTTTTCTTAGAAATGAGCAAGGCGGAAGATTCTTGGGAATGCTTCTCTCACGAATACAAATGTCACGATGGACCTTGCATACCTAAGGACTGGCTGTGTGATGGAACCCATGACTGTCTTCTAGGAGATGATGAGGCTCCATCGTGCAGTAAATTATTATAAGTTGCTTAACATGGAACACATTCTTTATATTTAAAATGAATTCTAAAATAACAAATATAAGAAACGAAATGTGAAGAAGGAAAGTTCAAATGTACTAAGAGAAATTTGTGCATTGACATGAAGGTTGTTTGCGATGGTAAAGTTGACTGTCAAGACTATTCTGATGAACTTTCTTGCCGTACGAGTATTATAATTAAAAGAATTTAATATTCCAATTATAAAAAAGCTTAAACTTATTTTAGTAAAAACACATACAGGACTGGAATTTATAACCGCAACTTTTAAGGGGGAAACTGATTTCTATATATGTTCGCAAGGATGGAAAATTGTCTACAGCATTGATGTATGCCAGCAACATGCCAGGCATGTTGTAATTATAATCTATTCTTGAGTTTTGAGTAGATTTAATATGTATAAAGTATTTCACTACAACTATTTATTTTAATTTGAAACATAGTAATATTTATTAAATGTCCACTTTTTGGCAACTAGTTTTCATCTAGCGACCAGTTATGAAGCATTAGGGAACAGAACGAGAAAGTTTTTAACAATCGAAGAGGAAGGTTTCATTAACAAAAGTTCTTCATTCACTGAATTATTTAAACCGAGGTACTACTAAATAGGAATTTAGTAATTATTAATTGCATTTAATTTGAATATATGTTTATACAATTATTTAAAGCAAGGTGTGAATAAAAGTAATTTAGTAACTATAGCATTATTCGTTATTTTAGTTAAATATATGTTTTTCGCTCTATACAATTTTTTTTTTAAACTCGCATTGTCAAACAGAAAAGTTTGTAAAAATTCAATGCGACAACGCACCAGGTAATATTTATTTATCATAATTTATGTTTTTATATTAATAAATTTATAAACAATTTTAGTAGGGATTGTTTTATTGTATTTATTGCCTGAAGGCCCTTGCTAAACTTGCTAAAAATTATATGGAATCGCTTGTTGCCAATTTAACATAATGTTACATAATTATGTCATAATGTTGTAGAATTAAAATATCGGTCGATAAGTTTGGATGAACAAAATAATAGCTTTTTTTTAAACATTCAAAAGTTTTCTGCGGTACACGCGAAGAGCTTTCAATTTCAAATTTCGGTCCGTATATAATCAGAGGAGAGAATGCCAGGCAAGGTGCCTGGCCATGGCAAGCCCAATTGATAAGTGATGGCAGTTACTGTGGTGGAAGTATCATATCTGAAAGATGGATTCTCACCGCAGCGCATTGCATTTAGTAAGTTCTAACTGCCATCCCAATCAGAACAATATTATGACAATCATTTAAAACTGATTTAAAAAATTACTAATCATATGAAACCTTAAGATTAGTAGTTTATGGATCGCTATTATTAAACATCTAACAAATTTAAACAACAAATTAAATTATTTAAAAATATTCGTAGCAACCGTCAACCTTCCAAGTTCTACATCAAAGTTGGGAGCGTCAAATTCAATGATCCTTATCTGGAAAAATTAGAAATTTCTCATGTTGCACCTCATCCCAAGTTTTATAAAGGATCGAATGCACATGACATAGCTTTGCTAAGATTATCAACTCCACTTAAATTCACTTCCTTAATCCGACCAATATGTTTGCCCGGAAAAGAATTGTCATGGAAGGAGCTGATGTCTTACCGACACTGCGTTGTGGTTGGTTTCGGACGCACCGAAGCAGGTAGAGCCACACTATTGCTATTTTTCATCAGTATTGATCTAGTGTGAACTTGCACTTCTAGGAAATCCTACTGCGCCTGACCTCTTGCAACAAACGAGAACGAATATTATGTCTAATGAGGAGTGCGCACGATATATATATGTATTCGTAGGTGAACTGAAAGAAATTCAATACCTAACCTTCCTTGAAGCTAATAAAATATTCTGCGTTGGATCAATTCCAACTGAATATGGACGGAACATGTGCAAGGTTGATAAATTGTGAATTTCAATAAATTGCAATATCACATTTTGGCTTTATTTTTTGACAAATTTCATTGAATATTAGGGTGATAGTGGAAATGGATTTGTATGTCAAGACAAGAGCGGAATATGGACTCAAGTTGGCATTGTTGCATCTTTTTTCGAGAAATCAGGATATCCATGTTCATCCACCCTCTTCACTCACGTTGACCAACATTTAGATTTCATTCACAGAGGTTGATTCTTGATTCTTTATCTACCAAATAATAATTCTATTTTTGAAAGAAAGATATGGTTTTAAAAAAAACTTCATCTTGATAATATTGAAATCATTGAATTTAATAGTAATGGAGAAAGGAGAGTTCTTGCTATCAAAACATTCGAAAGCTGAAGAAAATGTTATCGTTTTGATTTTTATCGCAGCAATATTCAATAATTACTAACGAACATTTTTAACAATTTTAATTAATTTAGTAATTTTAATAGTATTAAGGGTGATGTGAACCTCTTGATTATCTTTATTACGTTACTGAAGTGACAAAATATTTTCAAACGTTGGCAGTCTAGGTCGGATGATTTTGAATTTTACGTATAATATGCATTAATTTATAAATTACATAGTTACTTTATTTTGAAATTATCATGAATCAAGCTTTTATTAATAGCATTAAAACATGTTAATAATTTATTTAAATACTAGTGGTGCCCAGCCACGCGTTGCTGTGGCTCAATCTGATTATTAATTTTATAAGAAAGAGTTTTCTAATATGTTTATTTTTATCAATTTCACAAATTTGCTTGAGGGTTACTATAGTTTGAGCTTTTTAATGTCTCGCTAAAGTTTATTTACATAGATTAGGCCGTGACGTCGTCGTGGCAAGATGGCTGGATTTTCGAAAAAAGCGTATTTTTACATGATACAATTGTGGCACATATATGAAACCTATATACAAATACTACCCTAATCGAGCACTATGTTGTGCCAAAATTTCAAAGCAATTGGTTAAGTACTTTCAGAGAACATTTGCATGTTACAAACACACATTGCATTTTTATTTATATAGATAATATAGATGATCATCCATGCAAGGAAAATGAATTTCTATTTTGTATAAAATACAAAGTTTAATACAGTTAAGTATTTTTTTTTTGAACGATAGATCATTCCGCAATAAATTTGTTTGCCTCAAAACTTGCTAACATCCAGAAAAACGATGCCTAACCAAATGATGTTTAAAAAGGGAATTTGTATTATTTAGAGTAATAGAGTAGGATTGCTTGACACTTCTTAAACTACAGTAATTAAACGAATGTATTGGTTTTAACAGTAACTTTTTTAAATAGCAAACCATATTATCCGTAATTAGTTAGTTATAGAGTTAATATTTAGTTTTTAAATAAATTATTAAGTGATTGATGGATAAACGAGAAGAGGAGAGTCCTTTCATATAATTCAAGAAGTTATCAGTTTTATCGCCATCACACTGGAATCCAGTGCTAATAAGGATTGTAATTAATAATAGGATAACAGATTAAAGCTCGATACTGACATTTTATTAAATATTCAACATTAAAAAAAAAAAAAATAACGCCCTAATTTTTTAAAACAACAATGAAATTTTGGCAAGTTTCTTCACTCATCTTAGCCTTATAAAAATTTAAAAGGGTATATTTTCATTAAATTAAGAGATTATATTACCCCAAAAAATTTTTAACCTCAATTATTAAAACCAAATTTTTTCCCCGCCAACATACCGAAAACTCCGATAAATATTTTTAACCGCTCAAATAATTATTAAATTTTTAAAGATGTCAAATAAACAAGGTCTCCTTATTATAATATTTAGTTAATAAACATTAGCTTGAAAACGAAATTATTTCAATAATTAAACAGATATTTATTCCAATATTTCAAGAAATATTATAAGAAAAACGTATTTATTTCAAAATGGAAATTCGTGCATATAAGTACATAAAATTCTACGTGAAATTTATTCCTTAAATGAGGTCGTACGGTATATAACCTAAAAGATTTGTAGTTCCATCATATTATTGAAATTGGATCCATAATTATAACATCAAATGAATGAATGACGCGGCGTTAATTATATATCCGATTTAAAATCCTGTGCTACAAATTTTATTTAACCAAATTAAAATTGATCGATATTACTTTGAAAACCAAGTTGTCATTTATCTTTTAAGATAAAAATGTTTATAAAATATAAGTAGGCTATCACCTTTGATGAATGGATGTCCTTATAATATAATCAAATACATTTATTTCCAGAATTTTTTTAACTATTGTGGAGATTTAAAAACAAATATAATTTTAATCGGTATTTCTAACATTTTAATTATAATTCGAAATATCGATTGTACGCCTGAGCGAGGTTTGTATTTGTTTTTAAGTTTTATATGAACGATTTTCTTATTTCATTTTATTTTTTTTTAAACGAGTTCTAATTTCGTTTAAAATATCTAGAAATTTATAAAAGCAAATACTAAATTATATACTAAAAGAAAATATCTAACTTAAGATATTAAAGCCATTCTCAAAAAAGTCATTGCGTAATGTATTTATGAAATTGAAAGCCAATACATGCAGAGAAGAAATACCTTTTAAAATAAGGTTTATATTTAATTACAGTGACATTCGTCAACTCAGATGTATCGCAAAGTAAAACGACATTCAAGTTTGAAGCAAATTTGGCAATTGATGGAAATCTGGAAACGTGTTCCATGGCTGAAGAGGATAAGGAGTCAAACCAACCTCCTTGGTGGCGTGTGGTATTTGATAAGGCTTACAACATTGAGAACTTGGTGATATATTTCTCCTCAGATCAATCTGGTAAGAACATATTTAAATTATTAAAATTTATTAAGATTTCAGTGGAAGGCAACCTAAAATGAAATTTCAAAGTTTGTTATATTTACCTTTAATACTGAAATCTAAAAATGTTTACCATAGATACTATAATCTTAAAAAGATTTTCATTAATATGGTTAAATGCCCACATTTTATTAGTTATATTTAACGTAATCTTATTCCAAATCAAATAGTCAGAGAAACCCATAAGTTCAACAACGCAAAGATTTTCGTGTCGCCAGATAACCAGCAAACTGAGGATTACTTGTGCCATACATTTTCGACAACGAGTGAGTGGATACATTTAAAAAAAAAACTGTTGTAATAGAAACTCACAGACAACAAAGAATTATGTTTACCCCTTAACTTAACCTAATCAGATCTTTAGATTTCAATTTCTTTCTTAGGAGCTTATATTCGCGTTAAATGTGAAAAAACTCTTCAAGGTCACGTTGTTGTAATTCTAAAAGATATCAGAACCTATGATAACTTAAAATTGTGTGAAGTTCAATTTAATGTCGATTTAAAGAAGCGTAAGTAATTAATTTGTTCGCGGATGACTTAACAATTAATAATTTATAATTCATCAAATGATTCGAGGATAGTTAACATTGCCCTCGGAAGGCCGACCTTTTACAAAACCTTAGGTGCGAAAAGCAGAGCGGAATCCGTAGTAGATGGAAATATAGAAACCTGTGCTGCAATTCAATCATTAGTGGACGACCTTGTTTGGTGGAGTGCTGGACTCGATGAGAGTTACTATATTAGCCACGTAATTATTTATTTCGCAGCGGATCCAATCGGTGGTCAGCTGAAAAGTGATGTTTTGGATTTAAAATCTTTAAGTTTGTTTAATCCTATGCCAGTATACGTCATGTTATTTTAAAAATGGTATTAAATTTCGAACCTTTAGAATTGATCACAATTTTTTTTATATTTTCTACAACACATAATTAATATTAACAGAAGCGTCCACTTCTATTTTTGTAAACTTGTACGTTTCAAACAATGAAGATTCTTTCAAAGATTATCTTTGTGGTTTTACAGAAAGTCCGAACAATAAACTTGATATAAGTAGGTTTTACTTTCACATTTCTTATTTATTGCTTAATATGTTTATTAACAAAAATTCAAAATATTAGCGATCATATCATTCTTCTATATCAGGTGTAAATCGCAATTGATATCATGGCAATTTGAACTAAAACCATTTTAAAAAAGAACTACATAAACATAAATTTGTATTTCAGCTTAAGCCTTATTTATGTGGTTAAAATTTCACATTTTTTAAAGACAATTCAATAGTTGTAAAGTGCAACAGACCTGTTCTTGGTATGTATGTAACAATTCAGAAGTATGCAGGAATTAGACCATGGCTAATGATTCTCTGTGAAGTAGAAATATTTTTCGAAGAGGATATTTCAGGTAAATTGAGCTAAATATTGCAACAATTAGCTAGTTTTAACAAATACATCTTTGAATTACTTTGTAAAAAAATATAAATAAATTTAAAAGTATCGAAAATTACGAAATATTTTTGAATAGAATTCCAAGAATTATCACATTTTCGAGGTAGGTTACTTAAATGATAGATTTGAGTAAAATTTGAATTATTGCTACATTTAAGATTCAATAAAGGATCTCCAATAAAAATTTATGTCAAATTAAATATTTATTGTTATTATTGACAATGTACTTCTAAGCATAAGTAAAGTTATTTAACCGTTTGTGTCGCTTTTATTTGTTTTGATTTCAGTCAGCCTCGATTATTCGATAACTTCTCAAAACCAGTTTAACCCCTATCATAATTCAAAAATGGCTACCGATGGAAACCCAGACACTTGTTCTATTTCCGAAGAACATTCACCTGGAGATCATCCTTGGTGGAGATTGGAACTTGATACATTTTATGATATATCAGAATTAATAATCACATCCCATAAAACCTGCGAGTTTATGCATATTTCAGTTTTTAAACAAATTAATTTTGTTCATATTTAATTCCTACATTTTTAGCTCCATTAATAATTTTCACTCAACATTAAAAATTATTTTATTTTTTTAATTTCATAAAATTTAAAAGGCTTATCTTGTACTTTTTAATATTGTGTGATTATAATTATAAGATATAATTATTAATATTGTTTATAGATTTATACTTTATGAACTCTTTGAATATATACATTTCAAAAAATTCCGTGGATTTCGAAGAAAACTTATGCGCTTCATTTCAGGGTTCATCCAATATTTTTTTCGGTCGGTGAAAATTTTTTATTTATTGATTCTATGTGATCAATCTAATGGTTTTGTTTACACTAATGAAATTTATTAATGTCAACCTTGGCTTACTTATAACTGGACAATTTTTTTTGCTAAGAATTTGTTATTCATTAATCCAATTTTGTTAATCTCAAATCATTACACAGCAAAACACATCGAAATAATATGCAGCAAACCGATATTTGGCAAATTTATTACTATAACAAGAACCGGAGGATTCCGGAAGACTATGCTAGTCCTTTGCGAAATTCAACTAAAGGCTGACAGGAAATCATGTTAGATTTCTATCTATTTCTATTACAAACTCATCGTTATAAGTTGTTGGAATCACTTAGTGTTACAGAGATTGATTATTTAAATGTTGTTATAGTTTGCAGTGATCCATATACATTTTCAGTCTACTTTTATTTGTGAATTTCTCGGACTTTTGTAACCGCCAAATCACCTATGATTAATTTTCGTTTCCTACGATCTACCGATGAGCACTTCATCCCGAATTTACCAAAACAAATTATAAAATATTATTGATCAGATGAACTGGTAGGCGCATTCATGCGCTTACTTCGAGTTATTGGCACTCTCAAAGTCACAAAGTCTCCTTTCAGATATACCTTTGGGAATTTTTATTGCTTCGTTTGTTCTTTGATTTCCATAGACTTCTTTAAAAATTTGTTGTCTAATAAAATATCAAATTATGGGCCTTTCATAAATTTATATGCGATAACTAGGGTTTGATATGTATATGAAGAATTATATAATGCCACTTTATTAAACGAATACTAAATTTTCAGATTTCACAATGAAATTGATAAAAATGCTCCTGAATCTAAACTCTTATCTATTGCAGTGAATTTAGCCTTTAAAAAATCAACTTATAACACCGGAACATTGCTCGGTACTGAATCGATATTTGCTGTTGATGGCAACATAAAAACATGTGCTGTGATTGGAGGATTCCAAAACAACGTTGCATGGTGGCGTGTGGTATTGGATAATAGTTATTATGTCACAGATGTTAACATGCACTTTTGGCGAAATTTAACAGGCAAGTCCATAAACCATTTCTTAACATCTTTTATTGTAAATAATGTAATTGATTAGGTAATTAATTTGACTAACTAAGCATCGAAAGTGTCAGTAATGATACCTTCTTGATGTTTATCCAGGAAAAGATAATTACGATATTAATGTATATGTATCAAACGATGAAAATTATTACGAGGAGCAGACTTGTGGTTACTATTCCTATAGTAGTGATAAAGCCGATAATGGTACGTTTTAATATTTTTACATTTATTTGTGCCATCGAAAGATTTGCTTCATGATTTCAATTAAGTTATTATTTTAGCAACAAATAAATCGTAATAATTTTCACTGTAATTAAATATAAAATCAGGAACTTCCATCAACATAACCTGCAATAGACCCACCTTTGGTATCTATGTAACTATTAAAAAACACGGACCATTGCGAAGAAAACTTCTAGTACTTTGCGAAGTGGAAGTTTTATCAAAGGAGGACTCCAGAGGTCATTTTAATTGGATAAAATGAATAAACATCTGAATAATATTGAATTACGTTGAAATACATATTAAGACCTGATTTCAAAGCGTATTTTTCATAGGTATGACCAAGGCGGAAGATTCTGTTGAATGTTCCTCTCATGAATACAAATGTCACGATGGACCTTGCATACCTAAAGACTGGCTGTGTGATGGAACCCATGACTGTCGTTTAGGAGATGATGAGGCTCCATCGTGCAGTAAAGTTTTCAAAGTTGATTAACATGGAACATATTGTTTATATTTAAAAAGAATTCTAAAATAACAATTATAAGAAATGAAATGCGAAGAAGGAAAGTTCAAATGTACGAAGAGAGACTTGTGCATTAACATGACGGCTGTTTGCGATGGCAACGTTGACTGTCAAGACTATTCCGATGAACATTCTTGCCGTACGAGTATTATAATTAAATGAATTTAACATCCAATTATAAAAAGCTGAAACGTGTTTTAGTAAAAACACATACAGGACTGGAATTTATAACCGCAACATTTAAGGGTGAAAGAGATTTCTATATATGTTCGCAAGGATGGAAAATGATCTATAGCATTGATTTATGCGAGCAACATGCCAGGCAAATACATTGTTGTATCTATAATAGTTATTCTAGTTATCATTATATTTAGTATACATTAAATATTTCACTACAAATGTTTAATTTGTGTTGAAATAATATTTATTAAATGTCAACTTTTTGGTAACCAGTTTTCATCTAGCGACCAGTTATGAAGCATTAGGGAACAGAACGAGAAAGTTTTTAACAATCGAAGAGGGGGGTTTCATTAACAAAAGTTCTAAATTCACTGAATTATTTAAGCAGAGGTACTTATAAATAGTAATTTAGTAATTATTAATTTTGTTTAATTTGAATATATGTTTTTGGCTTAATACAATTTATTTTTGTCAGTTCACAATGTCAAACAGAAAAGTTTGTAAAAATTCATTGCGATTACGCAGCAGGTAATTTGTTATTACAATTTATATTCGATATTAATAAATGTAAAAATTATAGTGAACATTTTTTTTTATAATTAATCCATTTAGTCGATAATACTTATTATACGTATTTTATTAATGCAATCTTTTGTTGCAATTTACCAATTTTTATTTATCAATTCAAGAACAGTTTTATATTAATGCCATAATTGTAAATTTAATATATCGTACTATTGTTATTCAGATATTAAATATTAAAATATTAGGTCTTATTCAAACATTCAGCGAGTTTCTGTGGTACACGCGATGAACTTTCTATTTCAAATTTTGGTCCGTATATAATCAGAGGAGTGAATGCGAAACAAGGTGCCTGGCCATGGCAAGCCCAAATGTTAATTGATGAAAGTGATTATTGTGGTGGAAGTATCATATCAGATAGATGGATTCTCACCGCAGCGCATTGTATTCTGTAGGTTCTAGCTGTCATCCCAATTACTTCAAACTGATTTTAAAAATTATTTATCATATTTATCAATTGATACTTTGGATTAATAATTAGATATTATGTATCGTTATCATAAATAAATAAAAATTATATAATAATATTCTTAGTGAAAGGCCATATTCGAGACTCTACATTAAAGTTGGAACCGTTAAATTTAATGATCATTCTCGTGAAAAAATAAAAATTTCTCATGTCGCCCCTCATCCTAATTTTGTTGATGGATTGGAGGCACATGACATAGCATTGATAAGATTATCATCTCCACTTAAATTCACGTCCTTAATCCGACCAATTTGTTTACCGGATAAAATATTGTCATGGAAGGAGCTGATGTCCTACCGACACTGCGTAGTATTTGGTTTTGGATTCACCCAATCAGGTAGAGCTACATGTTAGTTATTTTTCATTAGTCAATGAGCTAGTCTGAACTCGTAATTGTAGGACATCGTGTAGCGCCTGAAGTCTTGCAACAAACGAGAATGAATTTATTGTCTCAAGAGGAATGTACAAAATATATATCTGAGACCATAGGTGGCATGAGTCAAATTGAGTACAGACAATTTCTTGATTCTAACAATTTATTCTGTGTCGGATCATTACCAACCAAATTTGGGCGGAACACGTGCTTGGTTGTTAAATTTCTAATTCAAATAATTTTTTTTCGCCTTGTTTTGGCGTTTTTGAAGTAAAACCTCATAGAATAATTGCAGGGAAATAGTGGAAATGCATTAGTATGTCGAAACGAGCGAGGGATATGGACCCAGGTTGGCATTGTCACAGGTTATTTCTTGCATACAGGAATTACATGTTCAACCAGCGTCTTCACTCACGTTGACCATTATTTAGATTTCTTTCACAAAGGTAGACGAATGAATTAGTATGCTAAATAATAATTTTTTTTACAAATTGACTTATTTAAAATAAGCTGCAACTTGATGATATTAAAATTATTCAATTTAATAGTTATGGAGAATGGAGAGTTCTGGCTCGCAAAAAGTGTCAAAACTCAAGAAAATGGGATCGTTTTGATGGTCGTAGCTGTAATATTCAACAATTACTAAGGAACAATATTAACCACTTTAATTAGTTAGTTTGATAATTATTCAATTAACTAATTATTCAAACATATTTTTCCATTATTGTAACGACAATAAAGTGGACTTCAACAGTACTAGGGTTACTGTACTGATGAACCTCTTGATTTTTTTTATTGCGTCATCGAAGTAACAATATAATGTTGGATCCCTGACATTAATTAATTAATTGAATAATTAATTAATTAAGTTTAGTTAATATTCAGAATCTTTTATTTCGAAGTCGTATCTAGCGATTCGAGTCATTAAGCAGTTCCAACCAAGACAAGCAATCGACCAGATCTTCTAAACATCTTTGCCATTAGTTTATTCCAATAAAGTTATCCTTACGTTAAATAATTCATCAGACCCCTAGGTTACAACATTGGTGTCAGGAGTGGGATTTAGCGTCGTAAAGAGATATCGATTCACTAGAGGTAAAGACAGCGAGTTTTAACGACAGAAATGGGACCTAAGATACTGGACGAGTTGCGCGTTCCCGATTTGAGACGAGAACTAAGGAGTCGAGGCCTGGATGCAAATGGCCTAAAAACCGAACTACAAGAACGGCTCGAGAAATGGCTTTTGGAAAATAATCTTGATCCCTCGGAGTACGAATTTGAGGATCCAAAAAAGAAAGAAGAATCTGAAACCATTCGGTCTTTGAAATCCGATATGAATGATTTGAAATCCGATATGAAATCCGATATGAATGCTTTGCGGTCAGATATGAAATGCGACATTGATGATTTGCGGTCGGATATGAAATGCGACATTGATGATTTGCGGTCGGATATGAAATCCGATATAGCCAACTTCCAGGTAGCCATGGATGTTTTACGGGAGCAGGTAAAGACAGACGTAGCCAAATTCCAGACATCCATGGATGTTCTGCGGGAAGAGGTAAGAACTGATGCAGCCAAATTCCAGACATCCATGGAAGAGGTAAAAACGGACGTAGCCAACCTCAGATCATCCAAGGAGATGGCCGACCTGAGAAAGGTTAAAGCAGAATTAGATGCACTAAAAGAAGAGCAGAGGAGGGAAATAGAGAAGTTTAAAAAATACAATGAATTGAAAACAGAGACATATGGAAGAGAGAAAACGACAAGACCACCATTATTCGACGGACAAGGGCCATGGGCAGTGTTCAGACATCAGTTTGAAACTGCCGCTGAACGTAACAAGTGGACCGAAGAGGAAAAAGCAACAGAACTGATAATGGTACTGCGAGGAAGGGCAGCCGAGCTTTTGCAAACAATGCTCCACTGTAAAGCCTATTCAGAAATAGCAGAAGCAATGGAAAGAAGATTTGGGAATGGCCACATGCTGGAAGTACATAAAAACGAATTAAAAAACCGTACGCAAAAACAGGGCGAATCACTCCAAGAATTAGAAGCTGACGTCAGAAGGCTCGCATACTTAGCCCATCCAGGACAGTCAACGGATTTCATTGAAAACATTATAACTGACGCCTTCGTTGATGGGATAAGGGATGCGGAAACCAAAATGGCACTAAAAATTCATGGAATAAAGGCCAGCCATGAAGCATTGGCGTTTGCAATCTCCATGGAGGCGGCAAGAGCCTCAATCCAAAAAAGCTTGAATGTAAAGAAAATTGAAGCTCAGGAAGACAGAGGCAAGGAGAAAGATAAAGATAATGACAAAGACAGAGAGATGATTACAAAAATGGCTCGACAAATCAATGACCTCAGCAAGCCCCAAAGAAACTTAAGATTCCAGGTAGTGGATAGAAGACCAAGGTGCTTCAGGTGCAACAAGCCTGGCCATTTGGCCCGAGAATGTAGAACGACCTTCTCCAAAAATCAGCAGTACTGGAGAGAGCCCTATAAATCAGAAAAACCTGAAGCTACTAATTTTAAGAGGCAAAGATCGTTTCAGCAAACTCGAAACGCCCCACTCGTCTTTCACGTTACAGCATTAGGAAAAGGATCATCACTAGAGGTTAAAGGGAAAATTGGAGGGAAAGAATATAATCTTGTAATAGACACAGGGGCATCTACTTCTATTGTCCAACCAAAGTTGGCAAGAAACAGTAAGGTAACGACCAACAACTACAAGCTAAAAACAGCCACCGGAGAAATAGTGCCAGTTCAAGGAACCACAACTATTACAGTGGATTTAGGAGGCAAGTCATTCGAACAGGAATTTATGATAGCCAATATAACAGACGAATGTATACTGGGATTGGATTTCATGCGACGCTATGGAATTTCCATTGACATGAAGGGCGGCACCCTTCAACAAGGAGCAATGGAGATTCCTCTACACTACGGAGGTACAGAAGTCAAAGACACGTTTGTAAAAGTATTACAAAACGAGACCATCCCAGCACAGTCGGAAAGCTTAATTTGGGGCGGGCTAGAAGGCGACTATACAAAATTTGTTATAGGAGCAGTCGAAGATCAATCGGGCATTGGCCAAGGACTACTAATAGGACGAGCACTAGTCAAGCTGAACACCGGCAGAGTTCCACTGAGGGTAATGAATCTATCTGACCAGGAACAACAGATCAAAGCAGGAACACCTATCGCACTTTGCAGGAACGTGGAACGCATATTGACATTAGATGGAAGTGGAAATAAGCATATCAAAAGGGATACTATGTCTAAACCATTAATGGACAATCTCCTGAAAGATTTAGACAAAACTCTACAAAAAGAAGATTATCAACAAGCGAAAAATCTGCTTAGCGAATTTCAGGATATAATGGCTGAACAAGACAGCCCTTTGGGTAGGACTAACCTCGTGCAGCATCAAATAAATACGGCAGGTGCTAAACCCATTCGACAAAACCCCCGTCCACTTCCTTTAGCTACAAGAGCAAACGCCAAGGAAATGATAAAGGAAATGCAAGACCAAGGGGTTATTGAACCGTCAAATAGCCCCTGGAGCTCACCGGTGGTACTCGTTAAGAAGAAAGACGGATCACTTCGTTTTTGTGTCGACTATAGAAAGCTGAACGAAATAACACTTAAGGACAGCTACCCCTTACCTAGAATCGATGATACTTTAGACACTCTCTCGGGATCAAAAATTTTTTCCACATTAGATCTCAAAAGTGGTTACTGGCAAGTGGAGTTACATCCTGACGATAAAGAAAAAACGGCTTTCTCGACAGGTGAAGGACTATGGCAATTCACTGTCATGCCGTTCGGGCTATGCAATGCCCCAGCGACGTTTGAAAGATTAATGGAACATATACTAAGGGGACTCAATTGGAAAGTATGCCTAGTATATTTGGATGACATAATTGTTGTCGGAAAAACATTTAGAGAACATTTAGACAACCTCCGAGAAGTATTTAGTAGGATTAGAGAGGCAGGCATGAAACTGAGTCCAAAGAAATGCTCACTCTTTAAAAAAGAAGTCAAATACCTTGGCCATATCGTGTCTTCTGAAGGTGTTAGTACAGATCCAGATAAAGTCGAGGTAGTAAAAAATTGGCCTGTACCCAAAAATATCCAGGAACTTCAAAGCTTCTTAGGACTTTGTACCTATTACAGACGATTTATTGCCAACTTTTCAAACATCGCAAAAAGCCTTCATGAGCTTACTGTAAAAGGCAAACCATTTATCTGGAACGACAGCTGTGAAAAAGCATTTGATAATCTGAAAGAAGCTATGACAACGGCACCGATCCTGGCATATCCTATTCCCGGATTACCTTTTATCCTCGATACAGATGCCAGTAACTGTGGAATCGGAGCAGTTCTTTCCCAGCAAGTTGAAAATGAAGAAAAAGTTCTAGCATTTTATAGCCGTTCACTGTCTAAAGCGGAAAGGAACTATTGCGTGACCCGGAGAGAATTATTAGCAGCAGTAGAATCCATGAAACATTTCCAGAAATATCTTTTGGGCCAGCCGTTTTTGCTAAGAACGGATCACGCCTCCCTGAGGTGGCTGCTAAACTTTAAAAACCCAGAAGGTCAGATGGCGAGGTGGATTGAAAAACTACAGGGTTTTCAGTTCAATATTGAACACAGGAGAGGTCAAATACACAACAACGCTGATGCGCTATCACGACGTCCTTGTCCACTTAACTGCAGACACTGCAACAACGCAGAGAAAAAACAGGAAACCGAAGAATGTCGACAAATTCGTATCACGGCTCCCGAACCCTGGACGGAAAGCGGGTTACGAGATCTACAATTAAGAGACGAAGCACTTGCACCCATACTACAGTGGATGGAGGCTGGGGTGAAACCAGACTGGCAACAGATAGCGGAGCACGGAGAAGTTACTAAGTCCTATTGGGCACAGTGGGATTCCTTGAGAATTAGTAATGGACTCCTACATAGGAAGTGGGAAACAGAGGATGGCACCGACTATCACCTTCAAATAGTACTTCCGAGATCTTGCGTCTCTGAGGTGTTACAAGAATTCCATAACGGAACCTCAGGTGGACACCTGGGAGTGAATAAAACCATCAGGAAGGTGAGGGAGAGGTTTTACTGGTTGCACTACAAACAAGACGTTGAGGAGTGGTGTAGAAATTGCAATAATTGCGCAACCAGTAAAGGACCTCAAAAGAAGACTAAAGGTCTAATGCAACCCTATAATGTGGGAGTACCTTTTGAAAGAATAGCTTTGGATATTGCCGGACCATTCCCTGCATCAAAGAAGGGAAATCGGTACATATTAGTGATCAGCGATTACTTCACCAAATGGACTGAAGCGTTTGCACTGCCAAATCAGGAGGCGGAAAATGTAGCTGATGCTCTCGTAAATAATTGGATTAGTCGATTCGGGGTGCCATTAGAGTTACATTCGGACCAAGGAAGGAATTTCGAGTCGAAAATATTTCAAGAGCTATGCGAAAACCTTGGAATCCATAAGACAAGAACCACTGCATTACATCCGCAATCGGACGGTATGGTCGAGAGATTTAATAGGACCATGGAACAGTATTTGTCAAAAATGGTAAGTGAACAGCAAGATGACTGGGACAGATACCTACCACTTTTCCTTATGGCCTACCGGACAGCCGTGCATAAAACGACAGGAATCAGTCCATCGAAAATGACATTCGGGAGGGAGATTCGTCTTCCTGCCGATATGATGTTCGGAAGAGCAGAAGAACCTAAGTCGGCATGTGACTACGTTTCAAGCCTAAGAAATACACTTGCCGACACACATCAGGTTGCCCGGAAAAATATAAGTGTTAATAGCGATCAAGCCAAAGCGAGATACGATAGGCAAGCCAATGATATAAGCTTTAAAGAAAATGAACTAGTCTGGCTATACAACCCCCAAAGAAAAAAAGGGAAGTCGCCAAAGTTACAAAAAGATTGGGAAGGACCATACCGAATCATAAAGAAAATAAACGACGTGGTATACCGCATACAGAAGTCAGCAAGGGCTAGAATGAAAGTGGTCCACAGCAATCGATTAGCAAAATATCACGGAGAAACAGAACAGCCTGTTCGGGACGAACAGATTTAAGGAGGGGGCAATGTTGGATCCCTGACATTAATTAATTAATTGAATAATTAATTAATTAAGTTTAGTTAATATTCAGAATCTTTTATTTCGAAGTCGTATCTAGCGATTCGAGTCATTAAGCAGTTCCAACCAAGACAAGCAATCGACCAGATCTTCTAAACATCTTTGCCATTAGTTTATTCCAATAAAGTTATCCTTACGTTAAATAATTCATCAGACCCCTAGGTTACAACAATATTTTCAATCGTTGGCAGGCTAGGTTGGTTAATTTTGAATTATTTTGCAAATTTAAGTTATTTTAATTCGATATTATCACGCCTATAAGTTGTATTGTTTTATTTTTTTAAATATAATTATATTTAATCAGCCACGCAAGGAAAGTGAATTTCTATTCTGTATACTATATAAGGTGCACCAGGGTTTAATTCTTTTTTGTGTGGTAATTTTTCCGCAAAAAACTAGACTGAAATTTGTTTGTCTCAAAACTTGCTAACGTCTCATTTACATAACATTTGATCTATCGATGTCTTACTGCTTGAGTATCGCAAGTGGTTTTGCACAAGCAAAAGTAGGTTTAAAAATGGAATTTGTATTATTTAGAATAATTAGTGTAAGATTGCCTTAGACATCTTCAATTACTGATTACAGTACTTACACGACTATATAAGTGTGATGCATTGAAGAGCAATGGAATAGCTTCAAGACATCATATTTTTAACGTGTTGTGAACAGCAGGCCTTTTAAATAACAATCCAGGTTATCTCTAAATACTTAATAATAAAGTTAATATTACGTTTTTAAATAAATCATGTGTGTCAGTGATGGATAGACGAAAGGATTGAAGAGTCCTTTGGTATAATTCACGAAATTATCAGTTATCAGTTTTATCGCCCTCACACTAATGTTAACATAGATTTAATTAATGAGATCCTGGATAACACATTAAAGCTTGATACCGCCATTATAAATAAATCTTAATTTAAACATCTTATAATATCTATTTAAACATCTTGTTTTCAAAAATTATTTTCTGGGGTTTCAGTGTAAAATAACGACCTAATTTTGTTAAACTTCAGTGAAAGTTTAGCAGGTTTATTGACTAATCTTAACTTTTTTAAAAATATTAAAACGGTATATTTTCTTTAAATTGTGAGATGATATTAACACAAGAACTTGGAACCTCAGTTATTAAAACCAAATATTTCTGTCTAACTTGTCTAAAACTCCGATACATGTTTTTAACTGCTCATACTTAAATAATATATCATTAAAATACCAAGAATTTTTTTAAATTATTTAACTGGAGTAAAGTGTTAAACATGATTTTGTGTTTATTTTCGTAATATCGTTTAATTATTTCGGTTTAAGATAATACCAAAAACAATTCTTCTAAAGACATTTGAATTTAAGTGGACTAATAGTCAAATAGTTAATTAATTTATTAAGATGTCGACTTAACAAGGACTCGTTATTATAAGATTTAGTCAATAAACCTTAGCTTAAAAACGAAATTAGTTTTATAAATAAACTGACATTTAATCCAACCTTTCGCGATTTTTTTTAAAGTAAAACGAAAGTTGTCTTAGTGCAATTTAATTTAAATAAATGCGGTTGATAAACTTGTACGTGAAATGGCAAGCGATGAATATAGAAATTTTTGCCTAAACATGTACAAATTAATTTGAAATTTATTTCATGAACGAGGTCATATCGTATTTTACCTGAAGGATCTGCAAAACCATCATGGAATTAAAATCGGATCCTTCAAATTCAAATAATATAAAAATGATCAGCAGTTTAATCATTCAATAACCATTTTAATCCCAATATAGGGATTAATAGTTATCCGGTTAATAAAATTTTGTAGAAAATTAAATAAATAATTTCGTAGCTAATTAATATTTAATAATATTAAGCAGACATTTGTTCGAGTCTTTAACGAAATTGTTTAAAGTAAAACGTATTTATTTAAATGTAGAAATTCGTGCATTTTAAGCGTATAATATTTCACTTGAAAATTTTTCTTTAAATGAGTTCTTATGGAATTTTGCCTGAAATATTTAAAGCTCCATCATATTATTGAAATTGGTTCCATAATTATAACATAAAATGAATACGTGAATGACGCGATATTATATTATATATCCGATTTAAAATTCTGTGGTACAAATTTTATTTAACCAAATTAAAATTATGATTATGATCATTTTGTTTTTGAAAACCAAGTTGTCTTTTATCTTTTACGATAAAAATGTTTATAAAATATAAGTAGGCTATCACCTTTGATGAATAGATGTCCTTATAATATAATCAAACGCATTTTTTTCCAGATTTTTTTAACTATTGTGGAAATGTTATTAAAAACAAATATAGTTTTAAACGTTATTTCTAACATTTTAACAATAATCCAAAATATCGATTGTACGCCCGAGCAAGGTTTGTTTTTGTTTTTATGTTTTAAATGAACGATTTTCTTATTTCATTATTTTTTTTAAAGAGTTCTAATTTCGTTTAAAATATCCAGAAATTTATATAAACAAATATACTAAAAGAAATTATCTAACATAAGATATTAAAGACATTCGCAAAAAGTCATTGCGTATGTATTTATGAAATTGAAAGCCAATACATGCAGTGAAGAAAATACCTTTTTAAATAAGGTTTATATTCAATTTCAGTGACATTCGTCAACATAGATGTGTCGCAAAGTAAAACGACATTCAATTTTGAAGCAAATTTGGCAATTGATGGAAATCAAGAAACGTGTTCCATGGCTGAAGAGGATAAGGAGTCAAACCAACCTCCTTGGTGGCGTGTGGTATTTGATAAGGCTTACAACATTGAGAACTTGGTGATATATTTCGCCACAGATCAATCTGGTAAGAACATATTTAAATTATTAAAATTTATTAAGATTTTAGTGGAAGACAACCTTAAATGAAATTTCAAACTTTGTTATGTTTACCACTGATACTAAAATTTTATAAAGATTTTTATTAATGTGGTTAAATGCCCACATTTTATTAGTTATATTTAACGTAATCTCATTTCAAATCAAATAGTCACAAAAACTAGTAAGATCAACAGCGGAAAGATCTTTGTGTCGCCAGATAACCAGCAAACTGAGGATTACTTGTGCCATTCATTTTGGACAACGAGTGAGTGGGTACATTAAAAAAAACTGTTAGAATATAAACTCTCAGACAACAAAGGATTCTGTTCACCCCTTAACTTAATCTAATCAGATCTTTAGATTTCAATTTCTTTCTTAGGACACTACATACGCGTTAAATGTGAAAAACCTCTTCAAGGTCTCGTTGTTGTTATTCTAAAAGATATCAGATACCATGATAACTTAAAATTGTGTGAAGTTCAATTTAATGTCGATTTAAAGAAGCGTAAGTAATTAATTTGTTCGCAGATGACATAATAATTAATCATTTATAATTCATTAAATGATTCGAGGATAGTTAACATTGCCCTCGGAAGGCCGACCTTTTACAAAACCTTAGGTGCGAAAAGCAAAGCGGAATCCGTAGTAGATGGAAATATAGAAACCTGTGCTACGATTCAATCATTAGTGGACGACCTAGTTTGGTGGAGTGTTGGACTCGATGACAGTTACTATATCAGCAAAGTAATCATCTATTTCCAAGCGGATCCAATTGGAGGTCAGCTGAAATGTGACGGTTTGCATATAATATCTTTAAAATCGTTTAATTCTATGCCGGCATACGTCATGTTATTTTAATAAATGGTTATAAATTTCAAACCTGTAGAATTGATCACAATTTTTGTTATATTGTCTCCAACATATAATTAATATTAACAGAAGTGTCCAAGTCTATTTTTGTAAACTTGTACGTTTCAAGCAATGAGGATTCTTTCAAGGATTATCTTTGTGGTTTTACAGAAAGTCCGAACAATAAACTTGATATAAGTAGGTTTTTATTTCACGTTCTTTATTTATTGCTTAATATGTTTGATGTCAAAAATTTAAAATGTAGGCAATCATTCCATTCTTCTATATCAGGGATAAATCGCAATTCAATAAGAATTTGAAGATGTCATAGCAATTTGAAATAAAAGCACGTACAAAAAACTATATAAACGTTCAATAATGCAAACATAAAATTGAATTTCAGCATAATCCTTATTTATGTGATTAAAATGATTCACATTTTTTAAAGATAATTCAATAGTTGTAAAGTGCAACAGACCCGTTCTTGGTATGTATGTAACAATTCAGACGTATGCAGGAATAAGACCATGGCTAATGATTCTTTGTGAAGTAGAAATATTTTTCGAAGACGATATTTCAGGTAACTTGAGTTAAATAAATCATAAGCAATGACTTGTTTTAAAAATAATCACTGAAATAATTTGGTAAAATAATAAACAAATTTCGATTTTTGAATAGAAATACATGGATTATCACTTTTTCGAGGTATTTCCCCTAATTGATAGATTCGATCGAAATTTGCTACACCGAAATTTAAATAAAAAAATCTCCAACAACCGTTTATATTAAATTTCAGATCCAATGTCATTATTGATAACACACATATAAATTAATATAACTATATTTAACACTTAGTTGTAATACTTCACCTATTTTTTTTTAAAACTACAGTCTCAGTTGATGTCGCGTTTATTTGTTTTGATTTCAGTCAGCCTCGTTGATACAATAACTTCCCAAAACCAGTTTAACCCCAATCATAATTCAAAAATGGCTACCGATGGAAACCCAGACACTTGTTCTATTTCCGAAGAATTCTCACCTGGAGATCATCCTTGGTGGAGATTGGAACTTGATACATTTTATGATATATCAGAGTTAATAATTACTTCCCATAAAACCTGCGAGTTTATACATATTTCAGTTTATACAAAAACAACTTTTTTTTCCATATTTAATTCCTACATTTTGAGCTCCATTAATAATTTTCACTCAACATTAAAAATTATATTATGTTTTTATTTTTATAAAATGGAAAAGGCCTGGTGTTAGTATTAAGGCCTCTTATTGTATAAGTTATAATTATTAATATTATTCATAGATTTATACTTTATGAACTCTTTGAATATATACATTTCAAAAAATTCCGAGGATTTCGAAGAAAACTTATGCGCTTCATTTCAGGGTTCATCCAATATTTTTTTCGGTCGGTGAATATTTTTTTAGTTATTGATTCTATGTGGTCAAACTAATGATATTGGTGTTGCACTAATGAAATTTAGAAATTTCAACTTTGGCTCACATATAACTGGACATGATTTTATTGCTTTGAAGAGTTGTTATTCATTATTCCAAAAATTTGTTAATCAAAAATCAATACACAGCTAAACACATCGAAATAATATGCAACAAACTGATTTTTGGCAAATTTATAACAATAACAAGAACAGCAGGATTCAGAAAGTCTATGCTAGTCCTTTGCGAAATTTATATAAAGGCAGACAGGAAATCACGTTAGATTTATTCCTATTTCTACTACAATCTCATTGTTAAAAGTGGTTGGAAAAGTATTGTTACAGAGGTTGATTATTTAAATGTTGTTATCGTTTTCAGCGATCTGTCTCGGACTTTTGTATTCGCCAAATCGCCTATGATTAACTTTTGTATCCTACAATCTACCAATGACCACTTCTCAAAGTCATAAAGTCTCCTTTCAGATATATCTTCGGGCATTTGCTTTGCTTGCTCTTTGATTTCCATACTATTCTTTAAATTTTTATTCCAATAAAATTTCAAGCAATGAGTCAACTCTTCCCTAGGTCAAATTATGGGCCTTTCAAAACGTTATTTGAAATGGCTAGGATATAGCAAGGGTTTGATATGTATATAAAAAATTATATAACGCCACTTTATTAAAAGAATACCAAATTTTCAGATTTCACAATGAAATTCATATAAATGCTTCTGAAACAAAACTTGTATCTATTGCAGTTAATCTAGCCTTTAAAAAATCAACTTATAGTACTGGAACAGTGCTTGATACTGAATCGATCTTTGCTGTTGATGGCAACATAAAAACATGTGCTGTGATTGGGGGATTCCAAAACAACGTCGCATGGTGGCGTGTGGTATTGGATAATAGTTATTATGTCACAGATGTTAACATGCACTTTTGGCGAAATTTAACAGGCTGGTTCATTTAGTATTTCCTAATATCTTGTTATTGTAAATAATGTAATATGATAATGTACTTCATTTGATTAATTAAACTCCAATACTATCCTTGATGAAACTTTCTTCATATTTTTCCAGGAAAAGATAATTACGATATTAATGTATATGTTTCAAACGATGAAAATTATTACGAGGAGCAGACTTGTGGTTACTATTCCCACACTGGTGATAAAGCCGATAATGGTATGTTATATAATTTTTACATTTATTTGTGCCATCGAAAGTTTCGCTTCACGATTTCAATTAAGTTATTATTTTAGCAACAAATAAATCGTAATAAAAGTCATTGAAATTAATTAAAAAATCAGGAACATCAATCAACATAACGTGCAATAGACCCACCTTTGGTATATATGTAACTATTAAAAAACACGGAACATTGAGAAGAAAACTTCTAGTACTTTGCGAAGTGGAAGTTTTATCAAAAGAGGACTCCAGAGGTCATTTTAATTTGATAAAGTGAAAAAACGTCTGAATAAAATTGAATTATGTTTTAATCCATGTTAACACCTGCTTTAAAAATAAAAATATTTTTCTTAGAAATGAGCAAGGCGGAAGTTTCTTGGGAATGCATCTCTCATGAATACAAATGTCACGATGGACCTTGCATACCTAAGGACTGGCTGTGTGATGGAACCCACGACTGTCGTTTAGGAGATGATGAGGCTCCATCGTGCAGTAAATTTTTTAAGTTGCTTAACATGGAACACATTCTTTATATTTAAAATGAATTCTAAAATAACAATTATAAGAAACGAAATGCGAAGAAGGAAAGTTCAAATGTACGAAGAGAGACTTGTGCATTAACATGACTGCTGTTTGCGATGGTAAAGTTGACTGTCAGGACTATTCTGATGAACATTCTTGCCGTACGATTTTTATAATTAAAAGAATTTAATATTCCAATTATAAAAAAACTTAAACGTATTTTAGTAAAAACACATACAGGACTGGCATTTATAACCGCAACTTTTAAGGGAGAAACAGATTTCTATATATGTTCGCAAGGATGGAAAATTGTCTACAGCATTGATGTATGCCAGCAACATGCCAGGCATGTTGTATATATAAGCTATTATGGTTTTGAGTAGATTTAATATTTATAAAATATTTCATTACAACTATTTAGTTTAACTTTAAATGTAATAATATTTATTAAATGTCGACTTTTTGGCAACCAGTTTTCATCTAGCGACCAGTTATGAGGCATTAGGGAACAGAACGAGAAAGTTTTTAACAATCATAAAGAAAGGTTTCAATAGGAAAAGTTCTGCTTTCACGAAATTATTTAATGCAAGGTGTGAATAAAAGTAATTTAGTAATTATAGCAAACAAGTAATTTATTTATTATAGCATTAATCGATATTCAAGTTAAATATATGTTTTTGGCTTAATACAATTTATTTTTTAAGTTCGCATTGTCAAACAGAAAAGTTTGTAAAAATTCAATGCGACAATGCAGCAGGTAATATTTATTTATCATAATTTATATTTTGATATTAATAAATTTGTAAACAATTTCACTAGGGATTGTTGTATTGTATTTATTGTCTGAAGGCTAATAACTTGCTAAAAATTATTTGGAATCGCCTATTGCCTATTTAATATAAGGTTACATAATAATGTCATAATGTTGTAGAATTAAAATATCGTTTGATAACTTTCGATGAGAAAATAATTTTTTTTTAAACATTCAGATGGTTTCTGTGGTACACGCGATGAACTTTCTATTTCAAATTTCGGTCCGTATATAATCAGAGGAGAGAATGCCAAACAAGGTGCCTGGCCATGGCAAGCCCAATTGATAAGTGATGGAAGATACTGTGGTGGAAGTATCATATCTGAAAGATGGATTCTCACCGCAGCGCATTGCATTCAGTTGGTTCAACCATCATAAGCAGAATAGTATTATAATAATATTTCATAATTGATTTTAAAAAATATTTATCACTTGAAACCTACAGATTACTAATTAGATGTTATGTATCGTTATTGTTAAGCATCTCACAAATATAAACAACAAATAAAAATATTTAAAAATTTTCGTAGTAATCAACAACTTTCCAAGATCTACATCAAAGTTGGGAGCGTTAAATTCAATGACCCTTACCTGGAAGAATTGAAAATTTCTCATGTTGCCTCTCATCCTAGTTATTTTGATAAATCTACAATTTACGATATAGCATTGCTAAGGTTATCTTCTCCACTGAAATTCACTTCATTAATCCGACCAATTTGTTTGCCCGATAAAATATTGTCATCGAAGGAGCTGATGTCTTACCGACACTGCGTAGTATTTGGCTTCGGACGCACCGAAGCAGGTTGAACTACATTTAGGTTATTTTTCTTCAGTCATTGAGTTTGAAATCGTACTTGTAGGAATTTCCATGGCGCCTGAACTTTTACAACAAACAAGAATGAATATATTGTCTAATGAGGAATGTGCACGATTTCTATCTGAGTTTCTAGGTAACATGAATTATATTGATTACGATTACTTCCTTGAATCTAACAACCTCTTCTGCGTCGGATCAATCCCAACTGAATTTGGGCGGAACACATGCATGGTTGTTAAGTTGCGAATTTCAATAAATTGTTTCATAATATTTTTGGTTTCTTTTGATGTTGAACCTCAATAACTTTTTGTAGGGAAATAGTGGAAATGGATTTACATGTCAAAACAAGCACGGAATATGGACTCAAGTTGGCATTGTTACAGGTAATTACAACAAATCAGGAAATCCATGTGCAGCCAGCATATTCACTCACGTTGACCAATATTTAGATTTCATTCAGAAAGGTACATGCTTGATGAAATGACGAAATAATCAATTTTTAAATATATGTAAAAAATAGCTGATAATATGGATATTATTAAATTCAATAGTAACCGAAGAAGGAAAGTACTTGCTATCAAAAGGTGTTAAAGCTCATGAAAATGGGATTGTTTTGATGGTTATCGCAGCAATTATAATAAGTACTAAGGGACATTTTTAATAATTTTGAACATTTAAAACATTCTAATTAATTTAGTTAATTTAATAACACTGGGGATAATGTATGGATAAATCTCTCGATTATCTTCAATGCGTTACTGAAGTAATAATATATTTTTAAACGATAGATAATTTTGGATTTTACAAATAATTTGCATTATTTAAAAATATAAGTTGTTATATTTCAATATTATCATGAAACATGCCTTTATGTTTTAATGTTTTTAATTTAATTATATTGTATTAGCCACGCAAGGATAATAAATTTTTAATTGGCATGCACTAAATGGTCCAATACCATTGGGTTTTGTTTTGTTTTTATTTCTCTGAGGTAAGTTTTTCCGCGATGATCTAATCTGAAATTTGTTTGTCTCAAAGCTTGCTAACATATGAATATTTTATTACTACTTAATATATAAATAATAAATTTATAATATTATTTATATAATTCGGCCCATAACATGGGGTAATGTATGGATGAACCTCTTGATCATCTTCATTGTGTTACTGAAGTAATAATATATTTATAAACGATAGATAATTTTTGGTTTTACAAATAATTTGCATTATTTAATAATATATATATATATATATATATATATATATATATATATATTGTTATATTTCAATATTTTCATGAAACATGCCTTTATATTTAATGTTTTTAATTTAATTATATTGAATTAGCCACGCAAAGATAATAAATTTTTAATTGGCATGCACTAAATGGTCCAATACCATTGGGTTTTGTTTTGTTTTTATTTCTCTGAGGTAAGTTTTTCCGCGATGATCTAATCTGAAATTTGTTTGTCTCAAAGCTTGCTAACATCTATCAAATCGATGTCTTACTGCTTGAGGTTTTGCGCGGAACGAAGAAGGTTTAAAAATGGAATTTTTATTATTTAGAGTAATTAGAGTAGGATTTCCTCAAACATCTTCAGTTACTAACCACAGTAATCACACGAATATCTTAGTGTTGATATCATAGTGTTTTAAACAACATACCAGTTTATCTTTAGGTACTTAATAATAAAGTTAATATTCCGTTTTTAAATAAATCATGTGTATGAGTAAAAGACAAGAGGAGAGTTAAGTGATATAATTCAAGAAGTTATCGGTTATCAGTTTAATCACCATCACCCTGGAATCCAGTGCTAATAAGGATTGTAATTCATAATATTTAAGATAACAGATTAAAGCTCGATACTGCCATTATAAATAAATCTTAATTTAAGCATCAGATGTAAGAAGAGAGACTTGTGCATTAACATGACGGCTGTTTGCGATGGCAAAGTTGACTGTCAAGACTATTCTGATGAACATTCTTGCCGTACGAGTATTATAATTAAAAGAATTTAATATTCCAATTATAAAAAGCTTAAACGTGTTTTAGTAAAACCACATATAGGACTGGAATTTATAACCGCAACTTTTAAGGGGGAAACATATTTCTATATATGTTCGCAAGGATGGAAAATTGTCTACAGCATTGATATATGCCAGCAACATGCCAGGCATGTTGTATTTATAAGCTATTATAGTTTTGAGTAGATTTAATATATATGTAATATTTCACTACAACTGTTTAATTTAACTTTAAATATAATAGGTCTGCAACAATATGCTTTTGTTTGCTGACGACGCCAAATTGTACAGAACGTTGACCCCAGATGATGGCCAGTTGTTGCAACATGATCTTGGCAGGGTCATGAGATGGTACAATGAATGGGGACTGAAGGTAAACTACGATAAATGCAGTTGTATGAAATTTGGCACAAAAAAAGAGGACCACGAATACACCATAATGGACACAGATGGAGCCACTTATCCAATTCCTAACGTGGACAAGATTTCAGATCTAGGCATTATATTGGATGCAAACCTTAACTTCAGGGAGCACGTCCTGCAGAAGGTCAACAGGGCTAACCAGATGCTAGGAATCATTTACAGAAACTTCAAACATCTGTCAGAAAATGTTTTGGTCCTAGTTTACAAAGCCTTGGTGAGGCCTCATTTGGAGTATGCGATACAGGTTTGGAGTCCACACAGAAAAGGCCAAATAGATACTTTAGAAAGGGTGCAACACCGGTTCACCCTAATGTGCAAAACTTGCAGGAATTTAGTTTATGAAGAGAGATTGAAAAAACTGGGGCTGCCATCGCTGGTATTTAGAAGAAAAAGGGCCGATTTGATCTTACTATTTAATATCATCAAAGGATCTGCACAGAATGCATGGGGCCCTATACTCATGCCATGTCCAGATGAGAGGACAAGAGGTCACGACTGGAAGCTGGCAACAGGAGTGGCACATAAAGACTTGAGGAAATTTTACTTTAGCAACAGAGTCGTAGAGAGTTGGAATAAGCTTCCTCAGGAAGTTATTGAAGCAAAGAATATTGAAATATTTAAAATTTTACTAGATGACCACTTCGGAGATTGTAAATATTTAATTTGTTAGAGAGCGATGTACATAGTTTGTTAGTTTTTGTTGAAAGTTTTATGTTTTTGTTCAGGCGAGGGGTTCGCCCGTGCCTTATATAATAATAATAATAATAATAATAATATTTATTAAATGTCTACTTCTTGGCAACCAGTTTTCATCTAGCGACCAGTTATGAAGCATTAGGGAACAAAACGAGAAAGTTTTTAACAATCGATGAGGAAGGTTTTAATAACAAAAGTTCTTCATTCACTGAATTATTTAAGCAGAGGTACTTATAAATAGTAATTTAGTAATTATTAATTGCGTTTAATTTGAATATATATGTTTTTGGATTAATACAATTTATTTTTTAAGTTCGCATTGTCAAACAGAAAAGTTTGTAAAAATTCAGTGCGACAACGCAGAAAGTAATTTTTCATCAAAATATATATTTTGATATTAATAAATTTAAAATTATTTGGAATCGCTTATTGCCAATTTAATATAAAGTTACATAATAATGTCATAATGTTGTAGAATTAAAATATCGGTTGATAAGTTGAGATGAGCAAAATAATAGTTTTTTTTTAAAACATTCTGAAGGTTTCTGTGGTACACGCGATGACCTATCTATTTCAAATTTCGGTCCCTATATAATCAGAGGAGAGAATGCCAAGGAAGGTGCCTGGCCATGGCAAGCCCAATTGATAATTGATGGCAGTTATTGTGGTGGAAGTATCATATCTGAAAGATGGATTCTCACCGCAGCACATTGCATTCAGTCGGTTACATCATCATAAGCAGAATAGTATAATAATAATAATAATTCATAAATGATTTAAAAAAATATTTATCGTTTGAAACCTATAGATTACTAATTAGATGTTATGTATCACATCTCACAAAAAAAAAAAAATAAAATATTTAAAAATGTTCGTAGTAATCAACAATTTTACAAGCTCTACATCAAAGTTGGGAGTATTAATTTCAATGATCCTTACCGAGAAAAATTGAAAATTTCTCATGTTGCCCCTCATCCAACTTATTCCGAGAAATCAGAAAATTATGATATAGCATTGATAAGGTTATCTTCCCCACTGACATTCACTTACTTAATCCGTCCAATTTGTTTGCCCGATAAAATATTGTCATGGAAGGAGCTGATGTCTTACCGACACTGCGTAGTATTTGCTTTCGGACTAACTGAAGAATGTTGAACTACATTTATGATATTTTTGTACGTCATTGAGCTATTTTGTACTTGTAGGAACTTCAAAAACGCCTGAACACTTGCGACAAACAAGAATGAATATAATGTCCAACGAGGAATGTGCACAATATTTATCTGAGTTCATTGGTAAAATGAATGATTCTGGATACAAGAACTACCTTGAATATAACAAACTCTTCTGCGTCGGATCAGTCCCAACTAAATTTGGGCGTAACACATGCATGGTGGTTAAGTTGCGAATTTCAATAAATTGTTTTATAATATTTTTGGTTTTTTTTATGATAACTTTCAATAACTATTTGTAGGGAGATAGTGGAAATGGATTTGTCTGTCAAAACAAGCGCGGAATATGGACCCAAGTTGGCATTGCTAAAAGTTATTTGACGAAACTAGGATATCCATGTTCAACCAGCCTATTCACTCACGTTGACCAATATTTAGATTTTATTCACAAAGGTAGATGCTTGAAGAAATGACTAGTTTACCAAATAATAAATTTTTAAAAATATTTAGAAAACTTCAACCTGATAATATTGATGTTATTAAATTCAATAGTAACCGAAAAAGGAAAGTACATATCTAAAGGTGTGAAAGCTCATGAAAATGGGATCGTTTTGATGGTTATCGCAGCAATATTCAATACGTGCTAAGGAACATTTTTAATAATTTTAATTAATTTAGTTATTTTAATAACACTTGGGTAATGCATGGATGAACCTCTTGATCATCTTCATTGCGTTACTGAAGTAACAATATATTTTTAAACGATAGATAATTTTGGATTTTACAAATAATTTGCATTATTTAAAAATATAAATTGTTATATTTCAATATTATCATGAAACATGCCTTTATGTTTTAACGTTTTTAATTTAATTATATTGAATTAGCCACGCAAGGATAATAAATTTTTAATTCGCATGCAGTAAATGGTGCAAAACCATTGGGTTTTGTTTTGTTTTATTTCTCTGTGGTAAGTTTTTCCGCGATGATCTAATCTTAAATTTATTTGTCTCAAAGCTTGCTAACATCTATCAAATGGATGTTTTACTGCTTGAGGTTTAGCAAGTGGTTTTGCACGGACCGAAGTAGGCTTAAAAATAGAATTTTTATTATTTAGAGTAATTAGTGTAAGATTGCCTTATACATCTTCAGTTACTAACTACAGTAATCACACGAATGTCTAGGTGTTAATAGCTAATAGTTTTTTAAACAACATACCAGTTTATCTTTAAGTACTTATTTAATTTATGTTATCGGTTATCAGTTTTATCGCCATCACACTGGAATCCAGTGCTAATAAGGATTGTAATTAATAATATTTAATATAACTGATTAAAGCTCTATGCTGCCATTATAAATATATATTAATTCTTAATTTAAGCATCTTAATTTGTTCAAAAATTATTTTCTCTGGTTTCCATGTAAAATAACGCCATAATGTTTTTTAAACTACAGTGAAAATTTAGCAGGTTTATTGACTCACCTTAACCTTTTAACAATATTAAAGGGTCCCTAAATTTTGAGATTACATTAACGTCAAAGCTTCGAACCTCAATTATCAAATCTAAATTTTTCCGTCAAAGTTATCTCAAACTCCGATAAATGTTTTTAACTGCTCATTCTTAAATGATATATCAATAAATTTCTAGCTTCTACGATAAATATGTTTATAAAATGTAAGTAGGCCTTTGATGAATGAATGAAAACCCCTATAACTATTTTTAACTGCAGACATTCTTAAATAATGTAATAACCCGGGGTCATCAAACTAATTATAGAAGGTCAGGTTTATCGAAAGTGTTCAGATGGCTTGGGAGATGTACAATGCCTCATTGTCTAAGTCTTGTAATCTTGTCTAGATGCATAACCAAAGAATCTGAATAGTGGCAATTAATTAATTCTCAAATTATATTGCCACTCAATTTAATTAATTACTAAATTAATTAATTACTAAATTAATTAATCAGCAATATAATTTTAATTATTCTTCATTTATCTGGATCCAGGGATCCAACACTGCCCCCTCATTAAATCTGTTCGTCCCGAACAGACATCTATTCCCATTTTCATTTTTACTCTAGGAATATGATCCGATTGTCTTCCGACAATCTCATGGCTGCGAATCCCAGATCCATTTGCTTTGTCATCTTCTGGGATTTCTGTTTCCTCCCTTTTGCTTCTGTGTCCCGCAAGTTTCAGTCGCGGAACATCGCCATTTCTATGCTGACCCTCCTGCTCCACGATGTCGCCAGATCTCAGACTTTCTACAGGATCAGCTGCTCCACTTTCCATGCTAGGCACTCTCCCGAAATCCCGAGCACTCCCTTCTGTTATCTCCAATGGAGCCGAAACATCAGCTGGTAAATCCATGGCCTCTCCCGAAGACTTCATATGTTCCAGTATTAACTCCGTGTGTTCCACTGGTAACTCTATGTGCTTCATCAGTAACTCCTCGGGCTGCACTAAGAACTCCACTGGCTCTGCTGGTAAATCCATGGGATGTTCTGAAGACTCCACTTGTTCCACCATCAACTTCGTGTGCTTCACCGGTAACTCCTCGGGCGGTAATAATAACTTCACTGACTCTGCCGGTAAATTCATGGGCTCTTCCGAAAGCTCCACTTGCTCCACTAACACCTCCCTGCTGGCGACTCAATCTGATCTGGTGACTCCATGGGCTCCAATGGCAAGTCCTCTGTTTCTGCCATCACGCACAGAGTTTCTGGAGAAACGCACGCAATGTGGTCGAATGTGTCTTCTAATGACTCCATCCCAATGCTGCCAGAAACTGTTTTTGGAACATCAGAACTCTTCTCAGTAGAGTTTTCACCCGAAACCAACAAGGCATCCTGATTCGGAACCGCTGTGCCTTTCAAATCGCCCCTAATACTCCTCCTCAACTCATCTGCGGCCTTTTTCATAAAATCACGAAATTCATCCATTTCTTTATCGAATGGATCCTCGAACTCCTCCGGGTCATGGCCATTCTCTGTCAGCCATGCCCCAAATCGCTCTCGTATCTCAGCTTTCGTGCCTTTCCAACCCAGGCCATGATCTCTCAATTCTTGTCTCAATCGAGGCACGTTCAATTCATCCAAGTACCGCCGCATCCTTCACTTTTCAACTAATCAAGCCTCTACCTTTCTTACTCTTGGAACCACTTTAACTCTAAATCCCAAACAACTCCCCAGTTGAGAACAAGTCATTGAATTTAAATTGAAATTTGAAATTTACCTAAAAGATCGACAAATCCATCATGGCATTGAAAGTGGATCCATGATTATACCAGGAAATGTATGCGTGAAAACAAGTTATTAATTAAATATACGGCATAATTAAAATTCTGTAGAATAAATTTTAATAATAAAAATAATTAAAATTCTGTAGAATAAATTTTAATAATAAAAATAATTAAAATTCTGTGGAATAAATTTTAATAATAAAAATAATTAAAATTCTGTAGAATAAATTTTAATTAAATTATTCTAAATTGATCGTTATTTCTTAAAAAAAACAAGTTGTCTTTTATCTTTTACGATAAAAATGTTTACATAATGATATCACCTTTGATGAATGGATGTCCTTATAATATAATCAAAAACATTTATTTACAGATTTTTTTAACTATTGTGGAGATGTTATTAAAAACAAATCTAATTTTGATCGGTATTTCTAATATTTTAATAATAATCAGAAATATCGATAGTACACCTGAGCAAGGTTTGGTTTTGTTTTTATATTTTAAATAGACGATTTTCTTAATTCATTTCACTATTTTATTAGCAAGTTCAATGTTTATTTAAAATATCGATAAATACAGAAGAAAAAAGTAAATGTCTAGCTTAGATGTTAAATAAAGTCGATGTAGAATATATTGACAAAGTTAATAACCAATACATGCAGTGAAGAACATAGGGCTTATATTTTTTAAATAATGCTTTAATTCAATTTCAGTGACATTCATCAACTCAGATGTGTCGCAAAGTAAAACTACATTCAAATTTGAAGCAAATTTGGCAATTGATGGGAATATGGAAACGTGTTCCATGGCTGAAGAGGATAAGGAGTCAAACCAACTTCCTTGGTGGCGTGTGGTATTTGAAAAGGCTTACAACATTGAGAATTTGGTGATATATTTCTCCTCAGATCAATCTGGTAAGAACATATTTAAATTATTAAAATTTATTAAGATTTTAGGGGATTACAACCTTAAATGAAATTTCAAAGTTTGTTAGGTTTCTGCTTACAATTGAAACTTAAATCTTATAAAGATTGTTATTAATGTGGTGAAATGCCCACATTTTATTAATCATGTTTAACGGAATCTTATTTGATATCAAATAGTCACAGAAACCCATAAGATCAACAACGCAAAGATCTTCGTGTCGACAGATAACCAACAAACTGAGGATTACTTGTGCCATACATTTTCGACAACGAGTGAGTGGATACATTTAAAAAAAAACTGTTAGAATATAAACTCTCAGACAACAAAGAATTCTGTTTACCCCTTAACTTAACCTAATCAGATCTTTAGATTTCAATTTCTTTCTTAGGGGCTTATATTCGCGTTAAATGTGAAAAAACTCTTCACGGTCACATTGTTGCGATTGTAAAAGATGTTAGACCTTATGACAACTTAAAATTGTGTGAAGTTCAATTTAATGTCGATATAAAGAAGTGTAAGTAATTAATTTTTTCGCAGATGATAACTTAATAATTTATAATTCATTAAATGATTCGAGGATAGTTAACATTGCCCTCGGAAGGCCGACGTTTTACAAAACCTTAGGTGCGAAAAGCAAAGCGGAATCCATAGTAGACGGAAATATAGAAACCTGTGCTACGATTCAATCTTTGGTGGAGGAATTAGTTTGGTGGAGAGTTGGACTCGATGACAGTTACTATATTAGCAACATAATCATTTATTTTCAAGCGGATTCAATTGGAGGTGCGCTGAAAGGAGACGTTTAAAATCTAAAGAACCTTTTTGGTTTTAGGCCATCATACATAATGCTATTTTTTAGAAAGTTAATAAAATTAAAACTTGTAGAATTTATCACGTTTCTCGTTATTATATTGTTTCTAACTTATAATTAATTATAACAGAAGCGTCCACTTCTATTTTTGTAAACGTGTACGTTTCAAACAATGAGGATTCTTTCAAGGATTATATTTGTGGTTTTACAGAAAGTCCGAACAATAAACTTGATATAAGTAGGTTTTTATTTCAAATTTTATATTTATTGTTTAATATGTTTGTTAACAAAAATTGAAAATTATGGCGATTATTCTTCTATATCAGGGGTAAATCTCAATTGAATAAAAAGATATCATGGCAATTTGAACTAAAAGCATTTTAAAAAAGAACTACATAAACGTTCAATAATGCAAACATAAATTTGTATTTCAGCTTAATCCTTATTTATGTGGTTAAAATGATTCACATTTTTTAAAGATAATTCAATAGTTGTAAAGTGCAACAGACCTGTTCTTGGTATGTATGTAACAATTCAGAAGTATGCAGGAATATGGCCATGGCTAATGATACTTTGTGAAGTAGAAATATTTTTCGAAGAGGATATTTCAGGTAACATGAGCTAAATATTACAACAATTAGCAAGTTTTAACAAATACATCTTTGAATTACTTTGTAAAAAAATATAAATAAATTTAAAAGTTTCAAAAATTCCGAAATATTTTTGAATAGAAATCCAAGAATTATCACATCTTCGAGGTAGGTTCCTTAAATGATAGATTTGAGTAAAATTTGAATTATTGCTACAATGAAGATTCAATAAAGAATCTCCAATAATAATTTATGTCAAATTATATATTTATTGTTATTAATGACAATGAACATCTAAGCATAAGTAAAATTATGTAACCGTTAGCTCTATTTTGTGTAGCTTTTATATGTTTTGATTTCAGTCAGCCTCGATTATTCGATAACTTCTCAAAACCAGTTTAATCCCAAACATAATTCAAAATTGGCTACCGATGGAAACCCAGACACTTGTTCTATTTCCGAAGAATTCTCACCTGGAGATCATCCTTGGTGGAGATTGGAACTTGCTTCATTTTATAATATATCAGAGTTAATAATCACTTCCCATAAAACCTGCGAGTTTATACAAATTTCAATTTTTACTCAATTTAATATTTTCCATATTTAATTCCTACAATTTTAGCTCCATTAATAATTTTCACTCAACATTAACAATTATTTTATTTTTTTAATATAATAAAATGGAAAAGGCTTATCTTGTTAGTTTTAATATTGTGTGATTATAATTATAGATTATAATTATTAATATTATTCATAGATTTATACTTTATGAACTCTTTGAATATATACATTTCAACAAATTCCGAGTATTTCGAAGAAAACTTATGCGCTTCATTTCAGGGTTCATCCAATATTTTTTTCGGTCGGTGAATATTTATTTATGTATTTATTCTATGTGGTCAATCCAATAATATTGGTTACACTAATGAAATTTATTAATGTCAACCTTGGCTTACTTATAACTGGACAATTGTTTTTTGCTAAGAAGAGTTGTTATTCATTAATCCAATTTTTGTTAATCTCAAATCATTACACAGCTAAACACATCGAAATAATATGCAACAAACCGATATTTGGCAAAGTTATTACTATAACAAGAACGGGAGGATTCAGGAAGACTATGCTAGTCCTTTGCGAAATTCAACTAAAGGCTGACAGGAAATCACGTTAGATTTCTATCTATTTCTATTACAAACTCATCGTTAAAAGTGGTTGGATTCAAGTATTCAAATATTGATTATTTAAATGTTGTTATCGTTTGCAGCGATCCATCCAGGAAGATGTGAAATTAAGTCTTCTTTTTGTTTTGTAAATTTCTCTGACTTTTGTATTCGCCAAATCGCCTATGATTAACTTTCGTTTCCTACGATCTACCAGTGAGCACTTCTCAAATTCACAAAGTCTCCTTTCAGATATACCTTTGGGAATTTTTATTGCTTCGTTTGTTCGTTGTTTTACGCACAATTCTTTAAAATTTGTTGTCCAATATAATCTTCAGAAATGAAACAAATCTTCCCTAGGTTAAATTATGGGTATTTAAAAAAATTATTTGCAATGGCAAGGATATAGGAACGGTTTGATATGCATACGAAGAATTACATAATGCCACTTTATTAAACGAATAACAAATTTTCAGATTTCAGAATGAAATTGATATAAATGCTTCTGAAACTAAACTTGTATCTATTGCAGTTAATCTAGCCTTTAAAAAATCAACTTATAGCACCGGAACATTGCTCGATACCGCATCGATCTTTGCTGTTGATGGCAACATAAAAACATGTGCTGTGATTGGAGGATTCCAAAACAACGTTGCATGGTGGCGTGTGGTATTGGATAATAGTTATTATGTCACAGATGTTAACATGCACTTTTGGCGAAATTTAACAGGCTAGTCCATAAACCATTTCTTAACATCTTTTATTCTAAATAATGTAATTGATTAGGTAATTAATTTGACTAACTAAGCATCGAAAGTGTCAGTAATGATACCTTCTTGATGTTTTTCCAGGAAAAGATAATTACGATATTAATGTATATGTTTCAAACGATGAAAATTATTACGAGGAGCAGACATGTGGTTACTATTCCTATAGTGGTGATAAAGCCGATAATGGCATGTTTTAAAATTTTTACATTTATTTGTGCCATCGAAAGTTTTCCATCAAGATTTCAATTAAGTTATTATTCTAGCAACAAATAAAACAAAATAAATTTCATTGAAATTAAATATAAAATCAGGAACTTCCATCAACATAACGTGCAATAGACCCACCTTTGGTATCTATGTAACTATTAAAAAACACGGAACATTGCGAAGAAAACTTCTAGTACTTTGCGAAGTGGAAGTTTTATCAAAAGAGGACTCCAGAGGTCATTTTAATTTTATAAAATAAGTAAACGTCTGAATAAAATTGAATTATGTTTTAATCCATAGTATGACCTGATTACAAAATAAACATATTTTTCTTAGAAATGAGCAAGGCGGAAGTTTTTTGGGAATGCTTCCCTCGCGAATACAAATGTCACGAAGGACCTTGCATACCTAAGGACTGGCTGTGTGATGGAACCCATGACTGTCGTCTAGGAGATGATGAGGATCAATCGTGCAGTAAAGTTTTCAAAGTTGATTAACATGGAAGACATATTGTTTATATTTAAAAAGAATTCTAAAATAACAATTATAAGAAATGAAATGCGAAGAAGGAAAGTTCAAATGTACGAAGAGAGACTTGTGTATTAACATGACGGCTGTTTGCGATGGCAACGTTGACTGTCAAGACTATTCTGATGAACATTCTTGCCGTACGAGTTTCATAACTTAAAAAATTTAACATTCCGATTATATAATATTTAAATTATGAAAAGCTTAAACGTGTTTTAGTAAATACACATACAGGACTGGAATTTATAACCGCATCTTTTAAGGGGGAAACTGATTTCTATATATGTTCGCAAGGATGGAAAATTGTCTACAGCATTGATGTATGCCAGCAACATGGCAGGTATGTTGTATATACAAGTTATTCTAGTTTTGAGTAGATTTAATATATATAAAATATTTCACGACATTTGTTTAATTTAACTTGAAATATAGTAATATTTATTATATGTCTTCTTTTTGGCAACCAGTTTTCATCTAGCGACCAGTTATGAAGCATTAGGGAACAGAACGAGAAAGTTTTTAACAATCGAAGAGGGAGGTTTCAATAACAAAAGTTCTTCATTCACGAAATTATTTAAAGCAAGGTGTGAATAAAAGTAATTTAGTAATTATAGTATTAATCGTTATTTAACTTAAATATATGTTTTTCGCTTTATATAATTTATTTTTTAAGTTCGCATTGTCAAACAGAAAAGTTTGTAAAAATTCAATGCGAGAACGCAGCAGGTAATATTTATTTATCATAATTTAAATTTTGATACTAATAAATTTAAAATCAATTTTAGGAGGGATTGTTTGTTTTGTTTTTATTGTCTGAAGGCTAATAACTTGCTAAAAATTATGTGGAATTCCTTATTGCCAATTTAATATAAGGCTACATAATAATGTCATAATGTTGTAGAATTAAAATATTGGTTGATAAGTTTCGATGAGCAAAATAATAGTTTTTTTTTTTTAAATTCAAAAGGTTTCTGTGGAACACGCGATGAACTTTCTATTTCAAATTTCGGTCCTTATATAATCAGAGGAGAGAATGCCAAGCAAGGTGCCTGGCCATGGCAAGTCCAATTAATACGTGAAGGCGGCGGTTACTGTGGTGGAAGTATCATATCTGAAAGATGGATTCTCACCGCAGCGCATTGCATTGAGTTGGTTCTATCATCATAAGCAGAATAGTATAATAATTATAATTCATAAATGATTTAAAAAAATATTTATCATTTGAAACCTACACATAAGTAATTTGATATTAAGTATCGTTATTGTTAAGCATCTCACAAATATAAACAACAAATAAAAATATTTAAAAATTTTCGTAGTAATCAACAACTTTCCAAGATCTACATCAAAGTTGGGAGCGTTAAATTCAATGACCCTTACCTGGAAGAATTGAAAATTTCTCATGTTGCCCCTCATCCTAGTTATTTTGATAAATCTACAATTTACGATATAGCATTGCTAAGGTTATCTTCTCCACTGACATTCACTTCATTAATACGTCCAATATGTTTGCCTGATAAAATATTGTCATGGAATGAGCTGATGTCTTACCGACACTGCGTAGTATTTGGTTTCGGACTAACTGAAGAAGGTTGAACTACATTTATGATATTTTTGTAAGTCATTGAGCTATTTTGTACTTGTAGGAACTTCAAAAACGCCTGAACACTTGCGACAAACAAGAATGAATATAATGTCTAACGAGGAATGTGCACAATATTTATCTGAGTTCATTGGTAAAATGAATGATTCTGGATACAAGAACTACCTTGAATATAACAAACTCTTCTGCGTCGGATCAGTCCCAACTAAATTTGGGCGTAACACATGCATGGTTGTTATGTTGCGAATTTCAATAAATTGTTTTATAATATTTTTAGTTTTTTTTATGATAAATTTCAATAACTATTTTTAGGGAGATAGTGGAAATGGATTTGTCTGTCAAAACAAGCGCGGAATATGGACCCAAGTTGGCATTGCTAAAAGCTATTTGACGAGACTAGGATATCCATGTTCAACTAGCCTATTCACTCATGTTGACAAATATTTAGATTTCATTCAGAAAGGTATATGCTTGAAGAAATGACTAGTTTACCAAATAATCAATTGTTAGATATATTAAAAAAAACTTCAACCTGAATTATTGATATTATTAAATTCAATAGTAACCGAAGAAGTAAAGTACTTGCTATCAAAAGGTGTGAAAGCTCATGAAAATGGGATCGTTTTGATGGTTATCGCAACATTATTCAATGAGTGCTAAGGAACATTTGTAATAATTTTGAACATTTAAATAATTTTAATTAATTTAGTTATTTTAATAACACTGGGGGTAATGTAAGGATGAACCTCTTGATCATCTTCATTGCGTTACTGAAGTAGCAATATATTTTTAAACGATAGATAATTTTGGAATTTACAAATAATTTGCATTATTTAAAAATATAAGTTGTTATATTTCAATATTATCATGAAACATGCCTTTATGTTTTAATGTTTTTAATTTAATTATATTGAATTAGCCACGCAAGGATAATAAATTTTTAATTCGCATGCAGTAAATGGTGCAAAACCATTGGGTTTTGTTTTGTTTTATTTCTCTGTGGTAAGTTTTTCCGCGATGATCTAGTCTCAAAGCTTGCTAACATCTATCAAATGGATGTTTTACTGCTTGAGGTTTAGCAAGTGGTTTTGCACGGACCGAAGTAGGCTTAAAAATAGAATTTTTATTATTTAGAGTAATTAGTGTAAGATTGCCTTATACATCTTCAGTTACTAACTACAGTAATCACACGAATGTCTAGGTGTTAATAGCTAATAGTTTTTTAAACAACATACCAGTTTATCTTTATGTACTTATTTAATTTATGTTATCGGTTATCATTTTTATCGCCATCACACTGGAATCCAGTGCTAATAAGGATTTTAATTAATAATATTTAATATAACAGATTAAAGCTCGATACTGCCATTATAAATAAATCTTAATTCTTAATTTAAGCATCTTTATTTGTTCAACAATTATTTTCTGTGGAAAATAACTCCCTAATTTTTTTAAACTACAGTGAAAATTTAGCAGGTTTATTGACTCACCTTAACTTTTTAACAATATTAAATTGGTATATTTTCTTTTAATTTTAAGATTATATAAACATCAAAGCTTCGAACTTCAATAACTAAATCCAAAATTTCCCGTCAAAATTATTATCATGGCATTAAAATCGAATCCTTGAAAATAAAATAGTATAGAATCGATAAACTAATTTATAAACATTTTAATCCTAACATAGGAATTAATAGTTACCAAGTTAATACAATTTTGTAGAAAATTAAAAAAAAATTCGTAGCTAGTATCTAATTAATAAAATTTAGGAAACATTTATTCCAGCCTTTATCGAAATTGTTTACAGTAACAGGTATTTATTTCAATGTGAAAATTTATGCATATTAAGCGTATAAAATTTCACCTCAAATTTATTCCTTATATGAGTTCTTACGGTATTTTACCTAAAATATTTAAAGCTCCATCATAGCATTGCTGTATCAAAATTTCAAAGCAATTGGTTATGTACTTTCAGAGAACATTTACTTGACACAAACTTACATTGCATTTTTATTTATATAGAAGATACACCGGATTTAAAATTCTTTAGTACATATTATATTTAACCAAATTAAAATTGATCATTATTTTTTCGAAAAACAAGTTGTCTTTTATCTTTTACGATAAATATGTTTATAAAATGTAAGTAGGCTATCACCTTTGATGAATTAAGGAAAACCCCTATAACTATTTTTGACTGCAGACATCCTTAAATAATATATACTTAAAATTTTATGAATTTTTATCAAATAATTTAATTGGAGTAAAAATTTAAATATGACTTTTATGTTTTTTTTTGTAATTTTGGGCATAATACCAAAACAAATCCCCAATTGATATTGGAAATTAAGTTGAATAATAGTCACTTAGTTAATTAATTTTTAGCGGTCAACTTAAAAATGTCTCGTTATTAAAATATTTATAGGATAAAATTAAGCTTAAAAATGAAATTTGTTTTGGAAATAAACAGACATTGATTCTAAAGTTTCAAGAAATTTTTTAAAGATAAGATTTTAAGATTTAAAACGTATTTATTTTAATGTAATTAAAAATGTAATATAATTTAAGTAATTGCGATTGATTAAATTGTAAACGTGAAATACCAGTCGTTGATTGAATGTGGATATTTATTACATTTACATTTACATTTATTTGTCTAATATTTTACGTGCGCGATGTAAAGGCACGGCGGCAGAGTTCACAAGTTTGCAGTCTATGAAATGTAAGATTAAAAAAAACAACAAAAAATAAAATAAGATGAGGTTAAAATAAAAGTGAGTAAACGGAATGGAATAAAATAAAATAATAAAGACAAGGAAAAAACACAAACTATAGATTAAAGAATTATTGGTATGAGGTCACAAATAGATGTGTTTTCAGTCCTGATTTGAAGGCTTCTGACGACTGAGCCAGACGAATGTTCGGAGGAAGCAGGTTCCAGATCACAGGAGCGGCGACGTAGAAGGCCCGATCACCCTGCCTGACTCTGCGAGACCGTGGGACGACCAGGGTCCTAGTCTCGGATGAGCGGAGTGATGCCCTGCCAGGGACAGCTGTGGAACTAGTCAGTAGTTCAGTCAAGTACCGAGGGGCTTGACCTGTGGCGGCCTTGTAGACTAGGTGGGCAGTCTTGTACAGCACCCGCTCCGGGATCTTCAGCCAGTGAAAATTAGCAAGCACCGGGTAGATATGGTCCGATGGTCTCCCTCCTTGTATGAGCCTGGCGGCCGTGTTCATGACGGTCTGGAAGATGCTGATGATTTGGTGGTTGACATTGACCAACAGAGAGTTGCAGTAGTCAAGCCGCGCCAGAATAAATTGAATAGTGAGAAACCGAAAAGCCTCAGGTGGTAGGAATGGCTTCGCCTCCTTGAGGATGCGAAGCTTGGCATAGCAGGCGGCAGAAACCCGATTAACATGGGACTTCATGGAAATGGAAGATTCCAAGTAGACCCCCAGATTCCTGACTGTCCGTGAAGGGGTGATGGAAGAACCCGCCAGCTGGAGCGGGAGGTCACTGATATGACCGAGTCGAGCCGAGGATTGCTTCAGTCTTGTCGGGGTTGAGTAGTAGCCTGTTGGAGGCTGTCCAGGAAATAATATCATGAAGGCAGTCCGACAAACGACCAACAAGGGTAGGGGCATCATCAGGTTTGGAGTTGCCGTAGATCTGAATGTCAACACCATACTGATGACTGAAAAGTCTATGTTTGGAGGTGATGCTTTCAATGTCAGCCACATATAGTGTGAACAATATTGGTCCTAAGACTGATCCCTGGGGAACGCCCGATTGCACAAGATGGATGGCACTAACAGACAAATAATTTCTGAACCACTGCAGTGCATTGTGACGAACTCCAAATGTTTCATCCAAACTGGCGGTGCCAGGCTCACCGGTGTCAAAGGCCGCTGACATGTCCAGCAGAAGGAGGAGGGAGACCTGACCTGCATCGAGTGCCATGCGTATGTCAGACACAACCTTCAATAAAGCGGTCTCAGTGGAGTGATGCGGTCGATAGGCAGACTGTGTGCTGGGAAAGAGTGTATTGCTATTTAGGTAGAACAGGAGGCGTCTAAGTACGAGTCGTTCGAGAAGCTTTGACATGACGCTTAGATTAGATATTGGGCGGTACGATGAAGGTGCTTGCAGGTCGAGGGTGGGCTTCTTAAGAATGGGCTGAATTTGTGCCATCTTGAAGGAGTGGGGAACTTGGCCCAGGAGCAAGGATTTGTTGAACAGGTGAACGACGAATGGGGCAAGGACATGAAAGACCTTCTTCAGCAACCAAGTGGGTATCGGATCAAGGGGAGGGAGTTGATGAGCTCCAGGATCTCATCCATGGAGGTTGGCTGAAATTGCTGCAACTCCGAACCTGTGACACAGGGAAGGAAGTGAGGTGGCGAAGCATCGCTCTTGGCTGAGCGGATGGCAATCAGTTTTCCATCAAGGTACTCGCGGTAGACTGGAGGGGCCGGAGCAGCCAATCTACTTGTGACGCTGCCTAGTCCAGTAGCATCTCCGATGAGCTTCCATCTTCTGGCAGGATGGCGCACCTCTGCTATGCGCCTGGCATAGTTGTTTCGACGCTTTTGATGTAGCTGAGCAGCATACGAGCGGGCAGAAGCCCTGATGATGTCAGTGCTGGCGCGCCGTCTTCTGAGTCGAGTCAGGTGTGATCTCACTCTCATGCACTCAGCATCAAACCATGGCTGTCTGTATTTGTAGAAGCGTGGAGTCGAGAGGGGGAGGGACCTCTCAACCACCTCATTGAGAGTGTCATAGTAAAGATCAGCCAGGCGATCAATATCCATGGAGGTCCATGTCTCTGGGTTGGTCAAAGGAGAGGTGCTGAGAAGTCGTTCGAAGATAGGCATGTCAAAATTCCTCCAGAGCCTGACCCTATTTGCGTCTGGTATGTGACGAGGGACTGAGGACGAAGTCATCCATATTAGAAGTTTGTGGTCAGAAAGACCACTTTCAAACTTTTCGACCGCCGTAACAGGTAAGCCATCATCGTCCTTCTCAAGGGCAATGTCCAGGGTTCCACCGCAATCATGGGTGGGGCCGGCAACAATCTGTCTAAGGCCGAAAGATGAAATGAGATTACTGAAAACCAGGCTGTTCGAATCATCAGTCTTTTCAAGGTGAATATTTGTGTCCCCAGTAACAAACAGTGTCGGGGAGCCAATGACAAAACGACGCAGTAGCTCCGAGAGTTCTGAGAAAAAGAGAGTCTCTAAGTTTCCAGTCCTGTATATTGTCAATAGGTTTATGTGTTTTTCGTCATTGTTTATGTGGACGGCAAGAGATTCGAAGGTAGTTGGGTTGAAACAGAGGTTTTGCTGCTGCAGTTTTACTGAAGGGGAGGAAAATACAGCTAGACCACCATGGTTTGTCTTCAGGGACCTCTGGGCAGAGCCTACACGAGGTCTCGGGCGATCAATGACCGAGTAGCCTCGAGCTCGTAACTGATTAATTACCAAGGAACCTTCATCGTGCCAGGTCTCAGTCGTAGACAGCACATTGACTTTGCCAGCAGCCATAATATCCGAGAGGGCATCAAACTTTTTCCTTATCGATCGGATGTTCAGACATCCCATTCTAAGAGTAACGTTCTGATCTTTCATAATCAGTGTTTGGCGAGGGGGCAAAGGCATGCTTGGAAGCCAGTTCTTCGGTCGCCAGATCAGGAGGTGGAACAACGACTTTCGTATAGCTCTGTCAAGTCGTTTCCTCCCATAGTTCAAATTGAGAAGTTGTGTGCGATCATACGTCTTCATTTGCACGTATCAAGAGGTCTGAGAAGGACTCCTGAAGTAGGCTGAGGTTCAGCAAGCTGTTAGCCGAGAAGAAATGTAAATACAACGAAAGTCTGGATAACGCGAGCCCATGTAAGTGAAAGTGGTATATTTCGAAAGCTCCCAATGAGACGAGTAGAAATATATCTAATTTGTAATAAATAAAAGTCCGCTACACTCGCAAAAACGGTTTAAGGGCACACGAAAAGACAATCCGCCAACACGCACGATGCGCACATGACCGAGTCATTTATGGCCAAGCATGCGTGAATAACGAGTTACTAATTAAATATCCCGCATAATTAAAATTCTGTAGAATAAATTTTAATTAGCCTAATTTAAATTGATCGTTATTTGTTCAAAAAAACAAGTTGACTTTTATCTTTTGCGATGAAAATGTTTATATAATGATATCACCTTTGCTGAATGGATGTCCTTATAATATAATCAAACACATTTATCTACAGATTTTTTTGAACTATTGTGGAGATGTTTTTAAAAACAAATCTAATTTTGATCGGTATTTTTAATATTTTAATAATAATCCGAAATATCGATAGTACACCTGAGCAAGGTTTGGTTTTGTTTTTAAGTTTTAAATGGACGATTTTCTTAATTCATTTCACTATTTTATTAGCAAGTTTATTTAAAATATCGATAAATACAGAAGAAAAAAGTAAACGTCTAGCTTAGATGTTACATAAAGTCGATGTAGAATATATTGACAAAGTTAATAACCAATATATGCAGTGAAGAACATAGGGCTTATATTTTTTAAATAATGCTTTAATTCAATTTCAGTGACATTCATCAACTCAGATGTGTCGCAAAGTAAAACTACATTCAAATTTGAAGCAAATTTGGCAATTGATGGGAATAAGGAAACGTGTTCCATGGCTGAAGAGGATAAGGAGTCAAACCAACTTCCTTGGTGGCGTGTGGTATTTGATAAGGCTTACAACATTGAGAATTTGGTGATATATTTCTCCTCAGATCAATCTGGTAAGAACATAAATAATTATTAAATTTTATTAAGATTTTAGGGGATTACAACCTTAAATGAAATTTCAAAGTTTGTTATGTTTCTGCTTACAATTGAAACTTAAATCTTATAAAGATTTTTATTAATGTGGTGAAATGCCCACATTTTATTAGTTATGTTTAACGTAATCTTATTTGAAATCAATTAGTTACAGAAACCCGTAAGATCAACAACGCAAAGATCTTCGTGTCGACAGATAACCAGCAAACTGAGGATAATTTGTGCCATTCATTTTCGACAACGAGTGAGTGGACAAATTTAAAAAAAACTATTATACTACAAAGTCTATATCTAACTATATATATTGTTGTAACCCGGGGTCTGATGAATTAATTAACGTAAGGATATCTTTATTGGATTTAACTAATGGCAAATACGTCTGGACGATTTGGTCGATTGCTTGTCCCGATGGAACAGCTTAATGACTTGAATCGCTAGATACGACTTCGAAATAAAAGATACTGAATATTAACTAAACTTAATTAATTAATTATTCAATTAATTAATTATTCAATTAATTAATTAATGTCAGGGATCCAACAATATAAATCTATATATATAGAAAAAAAGAGAAATCTGTTTACACCTTAATTAATCAGATTTTTAGATTTCAAATTGTTTCTTAGGACCTTATATTCGCGTTAAATGTGAAAAAACTCTTCACGGTCACATTGTTGCGATTGTAAAAGATGTTAGACCATATGATAACTTAAAATTGTGTGAAGTTCAATTTAATGTCGATATAAAGAAGTGTAAGTAATTAATTTTTTCGCAGATGATAACTTAATAATTTATAATTCATTAAATGATTCGAGGATAGTTAACATTGCCTTCGGAAGGCCGACGTTTTACAAAACCTTAGGTGCGAAAAGCAAAGCGGAATCCATAGTAGACGGAAATATAGAAACCTGTGCTACGATTCAATCTTTGGTGGAGGAATTAGTTTGGTGGAGAGTTGGACTCGATGACAGTTACTATATTAGCAACATAATCATTTATTTTCAAGCGGATTTAATTGGAGGTCCGCTGAAATGTGACGTTTTGGTTTAAAATCTTTTTTTTTTGAGAAAATTAATAAATTTAAAACTTGTAGAATTTATCACGTTTTTCGTTATAAAATTGTTTCTAACTTATAATTAATTATAACAGAAGCGTCCACTTCTATTTTTGTAAACGTGTACGTTTCAAACAATGAAGATTCATTCAAGGATTATCTTTGTGGTTTTACAGAAAGTCCGAACAATAAACTTGATATAAGTAGGTTTTTATTTCACATTTCATTTTTATTGCTTAATATGTTTGTTAACAAAAATTGAAAATTGATTTTGCGATCATACCATTCTTTTACATCAGGGGAAAATCTCAATTGAATAAAAAGACGTCATAGCAATTTGAAATAAAAGCACGTAAAAAAACTATATAAAAGTTCAATAATGCAAACATAAAATTGTATTTCAGCTTAATCCTTATTTATGTGTTTAATAAGATTCACATTTTTTAAAGATAATTCAATAGTTGTAAAGTGCAACAGACCGGTTCTTGGTATGTATGTAACAATTCAGAAGTATGCAGGAATTAGACCATGGCTAATGATTCTTTGTGAAGTAGAAATATTTTTCGAAGAGGATATTTCAGGTAAATTGAGCTAAATATTACAACAATTAGCAAGTTTTAACAAATATATCTTTGAAGTATTTTGTAAAAAAAAATATATATAAATTTAGAAGTTTCAAAAATTCCGAAATATTTTTGAATAGAAATCCAAGAATTATCACATTTTCGAGGTATGTTCCTTAAATGATAGATTTGAGCAAAATTTGAATTATTGCGACATTTAAGATTCAATAAAGAATCTCCAATAATAATTTATGTCAAATTATATATTTATTGTTATTATTGACAATGTACATCTAAGCATAAGTAAATTTATGTAACCGTTAACTATAGTTTGTGTCGCTTTTATTTGTTTTGATTTCAGTCAGCCTCGTTGATTCGATAACTTCTCAAAACCAGTTTAAACCCAATCATAATTCAAAAATGGCTACCGATGGAAATCCAGACACTTGTTCTATTTCCGAAGAATTCTCACCTGGAGATCATCCTTGGTGGAGATTGGAACTTGATACATTTTATGATATATCAGAGTTAATAATCACTTCACATAAAACCTGCGAGTTTATACAAATTAAATTTTTCCTTTTTTATTTCTTTCATTTCCAATAAAAATTTTCACTCAAGGTTAAAAATTATTATATTTTTTTAATTTATTAAAATGGTAAAGGCTTATATTGTTAGTTTTAATATCGTATGAGTTATAACTATTAATATTATTCATAGATTTATACTTTATGAACTCTTTGAATATATACATTTCAAAAAATTCCGTGGATTTCGAAGAAAACTTTTGCGCTTCATTTCGGGGTTCATCCAATATTTTTTTCGGTCGGTAAATATTTTTTAGTTATTATTTCTATGTGGTCGATCCAATGATATTGGTGTTGCAAAAATTTAGAAATATCAACCTTGGCATATATATTACTTGCCATAATTTTATTGCTATGAAGTGTTGTTATTCATTAATCCAAAATTTGTTAATCACAAATAATTACACAGCTAAACACATTGAAATAATATGCAACAAACTGATATTTGGCAAATTTATAACTATAACAAGAACAGCAGGATTCAGGAAGACTATGCTGGTCCTTTGCGAAATTTATATAAAGGCAGATAGGAAATCTCGTTAGATTTCTATATATTTCTATTACAAACTCATCGTATTCGCCAAATCGCCTATGATTAACTTTCGTTTCCTACGATCTACCAATGAGCACTTCTCAAATTCACAATGTCTCCTTTCAGATTTACCTTCTGGCATTTTTAATACTTCGTTTGTTCGTTGATTTACGTGCAATCTTTAAAATTTGTTGTCCAATAAAACCTCAAGTAATGAATAAAATCTTTCGTAGGTCAAATTATGAGTCTTTGAAAAAATTATTTGAGATGGTTTGATATGTATACGAAGAATTATATAACGCCTTTTTATTAAACGAATACCAAATTTTCAGATTTCACAATGAAATTCATAAAGGTGCTTCTGATAATAAACTTGTACCTATTGCAGTTAATCTAGCCTATAAAAAATCAACTTATAGCACCGGAACATTGCTCGATACTGAGTTGATATTTGCTGTTGATGGCAACATAAAAACATGTGCTGTTATTGGAGCATTACAACACAACGTTGCTTGGTGGCGTGTGGTATTGGATAATAGTTATTATGTCACAGATGTTAACATGCACTTTTGGCGACCTTTAACAGGCTAGTCCATTAACTATTTCTTAACATCTTTTTATTGTAAATAATGTAATATGATAATGTAATTAATTTGATTAACTAAGCTTCAATACAATCCTTGATGATATTTACTTGATGTTATTCCAGGAAAAGATAATTACGATGTTAACGTGTATGTTTCAAACGATGAAAATTATTACGAGGAGCAGACTTGTGGTTACTATTCCCACACTGGTGATAAAGCCGATAATGGCATGTTAATTTTTATATTTAATTTAATAATTTTTACATTTATTTGTGCCCTCGAAAGATTTGCATCAACATTTCAATTAAGTTATTATTTTAGCAACAAATATCTCGTAATAAATTTCATCGAAATTATATATAAAATCAGAAACTTCCATCAACATAACATGCAAAAGACCCACCTTTGGTATCTATGTAACTATTAAAAAACACGGAACATTGCGAAGAAAACTTCTAGTACTTTGCGAAGTGGAAGTTTTATCAAAAGAGGACGCCAGAGGTCATTTTAATTGGATAAAATGAATAAACGTCTGAATAAAATTGAATTATGTTTTAATCCACATTATTTCCTGATTACAAAATAAACATATTTATCATAGAAATGAGCAAGGCTGAAGTTAATGATGAATGCATCTCTCACGAATACAAATGTCACGATGGACCTTGCATACCTAGGGACTGGCTGTGTGATGGAACCCATGACTGTCGTCTAGGAGATGATGAGGCTCCATCGTGCAGTAAAGTTTTCAAAGATGCTTAACATGATAGTCATTGATTATACTAAAAAAGAATTCTAAAACAACAATATTAAGAAACGACATGCGAAGAAGGAAAGTTCAAATGTACTAAGAGAAATTTATGCATTGACATGAAGGCTGTTTGCGATGGCAAAGTTGACTGTCAAGACTATTCTGATGAACTATCTTGCTGTACGAGTATTATAATTAAAAGAATTTAATATTATAATTATAAAAAACATAAAAGTGTTTTAGTAAAAACACATACAGGACTGGAATTTATAACCGCAACTTTTAAGGGAGAAACAGATTTCTATATATGTTCGCAAGGATGGAAAATTGTCTACAGCATTGATTTATGCCAGCAACATGCCAGGCATGTTGTATACATAAGCTATTCTAGTTTTCAGTTGATTTAATATATATAAAATATATCACGACAACTGTTTAATTTAACTTGAAATATAGTAATATTTAATAAATATCTACTTTTTGGCAACCAGTTTTCATCTAGCGACCAGTTATGAAACATTAGGGAACAGAACGAGAAAGTTTTTAACAATCGAAGAGGAAGGTTTCAATAGCAAAAGTTCTTCTTTCACGAAATTATTTAAAGCAAGGTGTGAATGAAAGTAATTTAGTAATTATAGCAAACATCGTTATTTAACTTAAATATATGTTTTTCGCTTTATATAATTTATTTTTTAAGTTCGCATTGTCAAACAGAAAAGTTTGTAAAAATTCAATGCGAGAACGCAGCAGGTAATATTTATTTATCATAATTTAAATTTTGATACTAATAAATTTAAAATCAATTTTAGGAGGGATTGTTGTATTGTTTTTATTGTCTGAAGGCTAATAACTTGCTAAAAATTATGTGGAATTCCTTATTGACAATTTAATATAAGGCTACATAATAATGTCATAATGTTGTAGAATTAAAATATTGGTTGATAAGTTTGCATGAGCAAAATAATATTTTTTTTTAAACATTCAGAAAGTTTCTGTGGTACACGCGATGACCTACCTATTTCAAATTTCGGTCCTTATATAATCAGAGGAGAGAATGCCAAACAAGGTGCCTGGCCATGGCAAGCCCAATTGCTAGGTGCTGGCAGTTACTGTGGTGGAAGTATCATATCTGAAAGATGGATTCTCACCGCAGCGCATTGCATTCAGTTGGTTCTATCATCATAAGCAGAATAGTATAATAATAATATTTCATATATGATTTTAAAAAATATTTATGACTTGAAAACTACACATAAGTAATTAGATGTTAAGTATCGTTATTGTTAAGCATCTCATAAATATAAACAACAAATAAAAATATTTAAAAATGTTCGTAGTAATCAACAACTTTCCAATATCTATATCAAAGTTGGGAGCGTTAAATTCAAAGACCCGTACCGGGAAAAATTGAAAATTTCTCATGTTGCCGCTCATCCTAGTTATTTTGATAAATCTGCAAATTACGATATAGCATTGCTAAGGTTATCTTCTCCACTGACATTCACTTCATTTATCCGACCAATTTGTTTGCCCGATACATTATCGTCATGGAAGCAGTTGATGTCTTACCGACACTGCGTGGTATTTGGTTTCGGACTAACCGAAGCAGGTTGAACTACATTTATGTTATTTTTGTCAGTCATTGAGTTATTTTGTACTTGTAGGAACTTCCATAGCGTCTGAACACTTGCAACAAACGAGAATGAATATAATGTCTAACGAGGAATGTGCACAATATTTATCTGAGTTCATAGGTGACATGAAAGAATTTGGATACAAGATCTACCTTGAATATAACAAACTCTTCTGCGTCGGATCAGTCCCAACTAAATTTGGGCGGAACACATGCATGGTTGTTAAGTTGCGAATTTCAATAAAATGTTTTATAATATTTTTGGTTTCTTTAAATGATAAACCTCAATAACTATTTGCAGGGAAATAGTGGAAATGGATTTGTCTGTCAAAACAAGCGCGGAATATGGACCCAAGTTGGCATTGTTAAAGGTTATTTGCCGAAACCAGGACATCCATGTTCAATCAGCCTATTCACTCATGTTGACCAATATTTAGATTTCATTCAGAAAGGTAGATGCTTGAAGAAATGACTAGTTTACCAAATAATCCTATTTTTAAAAATATTTAGAAAGCTTCAACCTGATAATATAGATATTATTAAATTCAATAGTAACCGAAGAAGGAAAGTACTTATCTGAAGGTGTGAAAGCTCATGAAAATGGAATCGTTTTGATGGTTATCGCAGCAATATTCAATAAGTACTAAGGAACATTTCTAATAATTTTGAACATTTAAATCATTTTAATTAATTTATTTATTTTAATAATACTTGGTGTGTTATATCCGTGGTAATGCTTAATTAAGAGATAAGTTGGTGTGTCAAGTGTGTCTTTTATTTCCAAAATAAATATCACAAGCTCTAGTAATATTAATAAAAAAGACTATGAATATTTTATTACTACTTAATACTAAATATTTTATAAATAATAAATTTATAATATTATTTATATAATTCGGCCCATAACACCTCCCCCTCTCACAAACCTTCATAATTGACATTGGATGTATCTACTTCCAATCTGTTTGAGGTTCGCTTGTGTTATCTCTGGTGCCACTTGTCTACATCGTAGACCGACCGCCTATGCTTCCTCAACATTTTACATAGTTCCCATGAGCGACGGCCCCGATCAAAGCACCAGCGCACTAGTATAATTCTATTAGACCATCCAAGTGGGCAAGCGGCCTGTTTTCCTCCTTTCTCCATCCAACCAGGTAGATGACCGGAAAACTCCCGAAATGCGTCCACAGACGTCTCTTCTCTCCTCTTACTTCGACCCAACACCTTTACTCTACGCCTCATTGTCACCACCCCAGAGAGCATGGAGCCGGCATCCGCACCCAACCACTTATGGATCCTCTCCAATCCAATCTCTGTCCACCCTGGTGACCATCTCTCTTCCTTTACATATTGGTGCAGACCAGGACTCTTGATTTCTTCCTTCACAGCCCTGTCCACACCTCTCCAATAATTAGTAAGGTGCAACCATCCTTTCCTGCACCTTCCAAAACCATTGTCCCATTTCCACATAGGACTGTCACTGCTGCTACCATCTTCTCCAGACAAGGGTCCGCAGCACTCCAGGAAACGGTCCGACCGTGATACTCCCTTCGACCCTCCGAAGGTTGTCCGGTACCTCCTTTTTCCATATTCATAGTAATCCACTCGGATCCCCTTTGACACAAGGGATGTGGCAGCCCTCACACATTCCTCCTGCAGCGTCTCTCTGGAATCCCGGTTGTGCTCTTCCACTATCGAGCCAAGCACAACCACATCATCTAAACATTCAGGGCGCTCCATTGCCCCCTGTAAAATATCAGAGATGAACACATCTCCGGAAGGTAAGCTTCGGTTCACCAGCGGATCCTGCTGAATCATCAGCTCTCCTCCGCTTCTCTCTTCCTCCCTTTCTGACTGTGCACTTCCGCAGTCATTCCTAACAGACCATGTACCATGCGCCTGATACACAAGCGGATCATGCTGAATTATCAGCTCCACTCCGCTTCTCTCTTCCTCCCTTTCTGACTGTGCACTTGCGCAGTCACTCCTAACAGACCATGCACCATATGCCTGGTCCCCACGACCATTGGAATATCCCTCCAATGACTCGTTCCTTAGATTGCCTTCTTCCTGGAGCCTCTGCTCTCCTCTCCCGCAGACGACTCCAAAGGCCTCCTCGAGGGATGGAACACTGCTCCAGTTGCTGTCTAATATCTGTCCAACACTGCCATCTACGTAGCCACGTTCTTGGCCAGTGTGACCACTGCAGCAACACTCAGCCTCCACATCTCCTTCCCCTTCAATCGGTGCCCCGTTCGCCACTACAAACGGCATGGGACCTCCACAACTACTAGAGCACAATTCCCCGGCAGAAGCTTGCTCTATCTCTTTGCTAAGGAGATTCCCGCAACGCTCCTCCTTGTGCTCCGTTGACACATGACCAACTGTCTCTTTGCATTTTCCTACCACGGAATTTCCACCGCTTTCTGGCAACTCTTTTACCTGACCTGCTTCCACTTCCACAGATGGCTTCTGGCTAACCCGCAAGCGTTCGATTAACATAACAAGTAATTCGTCCCTCTGACGCCTTTCCTCTTCTCTCTGACGCCTTTTCTCTTCTCTGTGACGCATTTCTTCTTCTATCTGACGCATTTGTTCCTCATTAGATCGAAGTAGTCCAACCAGGTATTGGTTCAGCAGTTCCAACGGGTCTGAGATTCCTGACATAATGGTTCTTCTAAATCCTCGTCGCCAAATGTTATATCCGTGGCAATGCTTAATTAAGAGATAAGTTGGTGTATTAAGTGTGTCTTTTATTTCCAAAATAAATATCACAAGCTCTAGTAATATTCATAAAAAAGACTATGAATATTTTATTACTACTTAATACTAAATATTTTATAAATAATAAATTTATAATATTATTTATGTAATTCGGCCCATAACATGGGGTAATGTATGGATGAACCTCTTGATCATCTTCATTGTGTTACTGAAGTAATAATATATTTATAAACGATAGATAATTTTTGGTTTTACAAATAATTTGCATTATTTAATAATATATATATATATATATTGTTATATTTCAATATTATCATGAAACATGCCTTTATGTTTTAATGTTTTTAATTTAATTATATTGTATTAGCCACGCAAGTATAATAAATTATTAATCGGCATGCAGTAAATGGTCCAATACCATTGGGTTTTGTTTTGTTTTTTTCTCTGTGGTAAGTTTTTCCGCGATGATCTAATCTGAAATTTGTTTGTCTCAAAGCTTGCTAACATCTATCAAATCGATGTCTTACTGCTTGAGGTTTTGCACGGACCGAAATAGGTTTAAAAATGGAATTTTTATTATTTAGAGTAATTAGTGTATGATTGCCTTAAACATCTTCAGTTACTAACTACACGAATGTCTGGTTTTTAATAGCTAATAGTGTTTTAAACAACATACCACTTTATCTTTAGGTACTTAATTATAATGTTAATATTCAGTATTTAAATGATTCATGTGCGTGAGTGAAAGATAAGAGGAGAGTTCGATGATATAATTCAAGAAGTTATCGATTATCAGTTTTATCGCCATCACACTGGAATCCAGTGCTAATAAGGATTTTAAATAATAACATTTAAGATAGGTGACTAAAGCTCTATACTGCCATTATAAATAAATCTTAATTCTTAATTTAAGCATCTTAATTTGTTCAAAAATAATTATTATGGTTTTTGTGTAAAATAACGCCATAATGTTTTTTAAACTTCAGTGAAAATTTAGCAGGTTTATTGACCCACCTTAACTTTTTAACAATATTGTTGGATCCCTGGATCCAGATAATTGAATAATAATTAAAATTATATTGCTGATTAATTAATTTAGTAATTAATTAAATTTAGCGGCAATATAATTTTATAATTAAATAATTAATTGCTATTCAGACTCTTTGGTTATGAACCTCGACAAATAGATTTATCTCGGAAAACAGAGCGAGTGTTAGAGAAACAGCAGATTTCAAAACTTAGACATTCGAGCATTGTACATCTTCCAAGGCATCTGAACGCTTTCAATAAACCTGACCTTCTGATGTTAAACCTTATTAATTATTTGTAGGGAAATAGTGGAAATGGATTTGTATGTCAAAACAAGCGCGGAATATGGACCCAAGTTGGCATTGTTACAGGTTATTTGAAGAAATCAGGACATTCATGTTCAACCAGCCTATTCACTCACGTTGACCAATATTTAGATTTCATTCACAAAGGTAGATGCTTGATGAAATAACTAGTTTACTAGCTTATCAATTTTTAAATATATTAAAAAAAACTTCAACCTGATAATATTGACATTATTAAATTTAATAGTAACCGAGTAAGGAGAGTACTTGCTATCAAAAGGTGTGAAAGCTCATGAAAACGGGATCGTTTTGATGGTTGTTGCAGCAATATTCAATAAGTACTAAGGAACATTTTTAATCATTTTAATTAATTTAGTTATTTTAATAGTATTAGGGGTGTTGTATGGATGAACCTCTTGATTATCTCTATTAACAATATATTTTTAAACGATTGATAATTTTGAATTTTACAAATAATTTGCATTATTTAAAAATTTAAGTTATTATATTTCGATATTATCACTTTTTTGAAATATTCCCTTATGTTTTAATGTTTTTATTTTAATTACATTAAATTAGCCACGCAAGGATAATGAATTTTTATTTTGCATGCAATAAATGGTCCAATACCATTGGGTTTCGTTTTTTTTTTCTGTATGGTAAGTTGTTCCGCGATGATCTAAACTGAAATTTGTTTGTCTCAAAATTTGCTAATATCTTTCAAATCGATGTCTTACTGCTTGAGGTTCTGCGAGTGGTTTTACACGGACCAAAGGAAGGATTAAAATTCGAATTTGTATTATTTAAAGTAATTAGTATAAGATTGCCTTAAACTTGTTTAGTTACTGACTACAGTAATTAGAAGAAAGTGTTGGTGTTATGCATGGAAGAGCAATGCAACTTCTTCAAGACAGCTTGTCTTTCACGTGTTGTTAACAGCAGGCTTTTTTAATACAAGTACAAGAATTTAAAATAAACAAGGTGGAACCTACATATCGGACCCCGAGGAAATGGCAAATATTTTTAATAGTTTCATTTGCAGTGTATTCACAATCGATGACGGCTTAAATCACATCATATCTACATGCACCAACATGCAAATCGGTCCAATAACGTTAACTCCTGATTGCACTTTTCAAACACTTCGAAGTCTCAAACTATCCCTCTCATCTAGTCCTAAGCCTTCGACACGGTGTCCCATCAGAAGCTGCTGTCCAAACTTCAAGCATATTGCATCTCAGGCAACCTGCTTTCATTTCTTCAAGTATTCTTATCCAATCGCAATCAGGCAGTCAAAGTGTATGAGCTTTCTATGACCTACACTCTTACTAATTTATATAAACGACATCAAACTCTACTCAAATTCATCACTTCCTCAAAACTCTTCCCTGAAAATGCTGTTGACAGGTTCGTGTTTTCGAGCAACAAGTGACAATTACGGCAAGCTCCTGAGAAATGCCTACAACTCTCCAATAAGACGAGAACTCCACCATGTCATTATACAGTTGCTTCACAAACATTACTTCTACCTGACAATACCCGGGATCTCGGTATCCTCATTGACAATGGACCTATAAGACTCATATCAATAATATTGTCCATAAAGCATTTGTAAGATTGAGACTTCTTCTCAAATGGTTCCACACGAAAAAACAAAAATGTCTTAACCAGAGCTTATTGCATCTATGTCCGACAAATACTCGGATGTTGAGTCTGAAGTCCACATTCTAAGCAGCTTATCATGAAAATTGAAAAATTACTACAATATTTCGCAAGATCCATCCCCGGCTTTAGAGCACTGCCATAGCGGAATACAACAACTTGGATATAAAACACTCGAACATCGACGTCTCATCTGCGATTTATACCTATGCTACAACCTATAGTCCATGGTCATGTTAAATGCAGCATTCCACAATTCCCTGTCTAAACTCCAGAACACGTTGTCATCCCCTTCGCTTACGAAAAGAAAAATGCTTGGTGATATAATTCAAGAAGTTATCAGTTATCACTTTTATCGCCGTCACACTGGTATATTAATATAGATTATAATTAATGATATTCAATATAACAGATTAAAGATCGATACTGTCATTATAAATAAATCTTACTTCTTATTTTAAGCATAATAATTTGTTCAAAATTTATTTTCTGTAGTTTCAGTGTAAAACAACGCCCTAATTTTTTAAACTAGAGTGAAAATTTAGCAAGTTTATTGACTCACCTTAACTTTTTAAAAATATTTACATGGTATAATTTCTTTAATTTGTCAGATTATAATAACATTAAAACTTGGAATCTCATTGTTAAATCCAAATTTTACCCTTTAACTTATCGAAAACACCTATAACTAATTTAAAATGCAGACATCCGTAATATATCATTAAAATTTTATGAATTTATATCAAATAATTTATTTGGAGTAAAAATTAAAATATGACTTTTATATTAAGCTTAAAATCGAAATTAGTCTTAGAAATAAACAGACATTTATTCTAAAGATTCAAGAAAAATGTTTTAAAGATAAGATTTTAAGATTTAAAACGTATTTATTTTAATGTAATTTAAAATGTAATATAATTTAAGTAATTGCGATTGATTAAATTGTAAACGTGAAATACCAGTCGATGATTGAATGTGGATATTTGTGGCCAAACATGCAATTTAAATTGAAATTTACCTAAAAGATCGACAACTCCATCATAGCATTGAAATTGGATCCATGATAATACCATAAAATGTATGCGTGAATAGCGAGTTACTAATTAAATATCCCGCATAATTAAAATTCTGTTGAATAAATTTTAATTAACCTAATTTAAATTGATCGTTATATCTTAAAAAAATAAATTGACTTTTATCCTTTGCGATAAAAATGTTTATATAATGATATCACCTTTGATGAATGGATGTCCCCATAATATAATCAAACACAATTATTCACAGATTTTTTTGAACTATTGTGGAGATGTTTTTCAATACAAATGTAATTTTGATCGTTATTTCTATCATTTTAATAATAATCCGAAATATCGATTGTACGCCTGAGCAAGGTTTGTTTTTGTTTTTCAGTTTTAAATGAATGATTTTCTTATTTCATTTAAGTATTTTTTAAACGAGTTTGAATTTAATTTAAAATATCTAGAAATTTATATAAACAAATATATTAAAAGAAATTATCTAAATAAAGATATTAAAGCCATTTACAAATAGTTATTTCGTAATATATTTATGAAGTTGAAAGCCAATACACGCAAAGAAGATAATACATTTTTTAAATAAGGTTTATATTTAATTACAGTGACATTCATCAACTCAGATGTGTCGCAAAGTAAAACGACATTCAAGTTTGAAGCAAATTTGGCAATTGATGGAAATCTGCAAACGTGTTCCATGGCTGAAGAGGATAAGGAGTCAAACCAACTTCCTTGGTGGCGTGTGGTATTTGACAAGTCTTACAACATTGAGAACTTGGTGATATATTTGGCCTCAGATCAATCTGGTATGAATTTATTTGAATAGTAAAAATTTATTGTGATTTTAATGGGATATAAACTTAAATGAAATTTCAAAGTTTGAATATATTACGACTATTGATTCTAAAAATCTTATTAAGACGTATTTATGTTGTTAAATGCCCACATATTATTAGTTATATTTAACGTATTCTTATTTCAAATAAAATAGTCACAGAAACCCGTAAGATCAACAACGCAAAGATCTTCGTATCGACAGATAACCAGCAAACTGAGGATAATTTGTGTCTTTCATTTTCGACAACGAGTGAGTGAATACATTTTAAAAAAACTGTTATAATAGAAACTCTCAGAAAAAAAAGAAATCTGTTTAGCCCTTAACTAATCAGATCTTTAGATTTCAATATATTTCTTAGGACCTTATATTCGCGTTAAATGTGAAAAAAACTCTTCACGGTAACATTGTTGCGATTGTGAAAGATTTCAGATCCCATGATAACTTAAAATTGTGTGAAGTTCAATTTAATGTCGATATAAAGAAGCGTAAGTAATTAAATTTTCGCAGATGATAACTTAATAATTTGTAATTCATTAAATGATTCGAGGGTAGTTAACATTGCCCTCGGAAGGCCGACCTTTTACAAAGCCTTAGGTGCGAAAAGCAAAGCGGAATCCATAGTAGACGGAAATATAGAAACCTGTGCTACGATTCAATCTTTGGTGGGGGATTTAGTTTGGTGGAGAGTTGGACTCGATGACAGTTACTATATTAGCAACATAATCATTTATTTTCAAGCGGATTCAATTGGAGGTCAGCTGAAATGAGACGTTTTGGTTTAAAATCTAAAGAACCCTTTTGGTTCTAGGCCATCATACTTAATGCTATTTTTTAGAAAATTAATAAATTTAAAACTTGTAGAATTTATCACGTTTCTAACTTATAATTAATTATAACAGAAGCATCCACTTCTATTTTTGTAAACGTTTACGTTTCAAACAATGAGGATTCTTTCAAGGATTATCTTTGTGGTTTTACAGAAAGTCCGAACAATAAACTTGATATAAGTAGGTTTTTATTTCACCTTCTTTATTTATTGCTTAACTTTTTGTTAACAAAAATTCAAAATATAGGCAATCATACCTCACTTTTATATCTGAGGTAAATCGCAATTCAATAACAATTTTAAGAGGTCATGACAATTTGAAATAAAAGCACATAAAAAGGATGTATAAAATGCAAACATAAGTTTTTATTTCAGCTTAAGCCTTACTAATGTGGTTAAAATGATTCACATTTTTTAAAGACAATTCAATAGTTGTAAAGTGCAACAGACCTGTTCTTGGTATGTATGTAACAATTCAGAAGTATGCAGGGATATGGCCATGGCTAATGATTCTTTGTGAAGTAGAAATATTTTTCGAAGAGAATATTTCAGGTAACTTGAGCTAAATAATACATCAGCAATGACTTGTTTTTAAAAAGAATCATCACTACAATAATTTTGTAAATTAATAAATAAATTTCAAAGTTTCAAAAGTTCCAATATTTTTTTTTTTGAATAGAAATCCAAGACTTATCTCTTTTTCGAGGTAGGTTCCCTAAATTATTATTTGATCAAAATTGTATTTGTTGCTACACGTAGGTTTGAATAAAGAATCTCCAATAACCATTTAAGCTAAATTATAGATTTAATATCATTATTGATAATATACATCTAAATTTAGGTAAACTTAGGTATTCCAATGTCGTTATTGATATTTCACATCTAAATTAATGTAATAGCCCGGGGTCCTCAAACTAATTATAGAAGGTCAGGTTTATTGAAAGTGTTCGGATGGCTTGAAAGATGTACAATGCTCAAATGTCTAAGTCTTGAAATCTGCTGTTTCTCTAACTCTCGCTCTGCTTTTCGAGATAAATCTATTTGTCTAGATTCATAACCAAAGACTCTGAATAGTACCAATTAATTAATTCTCAAATTATATTGCCACTCAATTTAATTAATTACTAAATTAATTAATCAGCAATATAATTTTAATTATTCTTCAATTATCTGGATCCAGGGATCCAACATTAATAACAATTTAAATTTAAAATTTAAATTTATTTCACACTTGGTTATAATACTTCAGTTTTACTTGGTTTTAAAACTCCAGGCAGCATTTGGTGCCGCATTTATTTGTTCTAATTTCAGTCAGCCTCGTTGATTCGATAACTTCTCAAAACCAGTTTAACCCCTATCATAATTCAAAAATGGCTACCGATGGAAACCCAGACACTTGTTCTATTTCCGAAGAATTCTCACCTGGAGATCATCCTTGGTGGAGATTAGAACTTGATACCTTTTATAATATATCAGAGTTAATCATCACTTCCCATAAAACCTGTGGGTTTATTTTTAGCTTTTTAAAATAATTATTTTTTTATTATAATTAATTAATATATTTTAGTTCTAATAATAATTATCTCACAACAAGTAATTAATACATTTTTTATTCCATTAAAATGGAAAACGTTTACTCAGAATTAATATTATTATTCATAGATTCATTCTTTATGAATTCTTTAAATATATACATTTCAAAAAATTCCGAGGATTTTGAAGAAAACTTATGCGCTTCATTTCTGGGTTCCTCCAATATTTTTTTCGGTCAGCGAATATTTTTTATTTAGTGAGTCTATGTTGTCAGTCAAATATTATTGGTGTTGCACTTATAAAATTTATAAATTTCAACCTATTTAAGGATCATATGAATTAACGTAATTTCATTTCAATTTTTATTAAATATTCATTTCGAATGAATTATTTTTATTCGTTGTTTGAAAACATTTTAATCACAAATTATTACACAGCTAGACACATCGATATAATATGCATAAAAGCGATTTTTGGCAAATTTATAACTATAACAAGAACAGCAGGATTCAGAAAGACTACGCTTGTCCTTTGCGAAATTCAACTAAAAGCAGACAGGAAATTATGTTAGTCTAATGGTATTACCATCGTTAAAATTTGTTGGGTTCGAGTATTGATTCATAGATTGACTATTTAAACGTTGTTATCATTTGAAGTGATCCATCAAAGATGTGGAATTTCAGTTTCTTCTTTTTTCTGTAATTTTCTCTGATTTTATGAAGCCAAATTATCTATAATTAACTGTCGTTTGCTGCGACCTATTGACAAGATCTTTGCCCCGAGTATACAAAAACAAACCGTAAAGCATTTTCGATCGAATGATCTGGTCCGCGCATAAATGCCCTTACTTCAAAGTGTTAACATTCTTAAAGTCTTTATCAATTTAAAAAAATATTCATAAATCCTATGTTACTCAATTATAAAACAAGTGTCATTATAATCATATTTATTTTCCACCAGAGGCTTTAGATATTTTCTCAGTTCGAATATATTTTTGGGCATTTGTATTGCTTCGCATTTTCTTTGGAAATTGCTGTCCAATAAAATCCTAATCAATCAAATCTTTTAGATCAAAATATGATTTTTCCAAAAAATTGTTTGCAATTGCCAGGATTTAGTAATGGTTTGTTATGAGTCGGAAGAATATAACGCCTCTTTTCGTTTAAAACTAAATATTCAGATTGAAATTGGTAAGAATGCTTTTGAAACTAGTCATTTATACATCGCAGTTAATCTGGCATTAAAAAAATCAACTTATAACACCGGAACATTGTTCGATACTGAATCAATCTTTGCTGTTGATGGCAACATAAAAACATGTGTTGTGATTGGGGGATTCCAAAACAACGTTGCTTGGTGGCGTGTGGTATTGGATAATAGTTATTATGTCACAGATGTTAACATGCACTTTTGGCGAAATTTAACAGGCTGGTCCATATATTATTTCCTAACATCTCCTTATTGTAAATGATGTAATTAATTTGATTAACTAAGCTTCAATATTGTCCTTGATGATAATTTCTTTATGTTTCTCCAGGAAAAGATAATTACGATGTTAATGTATATGTCTCAAATGATGAAAATTATTACGAAGAGCATACTTGTGGTTACTATTCCTATAGTGGTGATAAAGCCGATAATGGTACGTTTTAACATTTTTATATTTATTTGACACAACGAAAGTTTCGCTTCACGATTTCAATTAAGTTATTATTATTGCAACAAATAAATCGTAATAAACTTCATTGAAATTAAATATAAAATCAGGAACTTCCATCAACATAACTTGCAATAGACCCATCTTTGGTATCTATGTAACTATTAAAAAACACGGAACATTGCGAAGAAAACTTCTAGTACTTTGCGAAGTGGAAGTTTTATCAAAAGAGGACTCCAGAGGTCATTTTAATTGGATAAAATGAATAAACGTTTGAATAAAATTGAATTTTATTTTAATCTATATTAAGACCTGATTCCAAAGCGTATTTTTCATAGGTATGACCAAGGCGGAAGATTCTGTTGAATGTTCCTCTCACGAATACAAATGTCACGATGGACCTTGCATACCTAAAGACTGGTTGTGTGATAGAACCCATGACTGTCGTCTAGGAGATGATGAGGCTCCATCGTGCAGTAAAGTTTTATAAGTTGATTAACATGGAAGACATTGTTTATATTTAAAAAGAATTACATTAAAAAAGCATTCTAAAATAACAATTATAAGAAATGAAATGCGAAGAAGGAAAGTTCAAATGTACGAAGAGAGACTTGTGCATTAACATGACGGCTGTATGCGATGGCAACGTTGACTGTCAAGACTATTCTGATGAACAATCTTGCCGTACGAGTATTATAATTAAATGAATTTAACATTCCAATTATAAAAAGCTTAAACGTATTTTAGTAAAAACACATACAGGACTGGAATTTATAACCGCAACTTTTAAGGGAGAAACAGATTTCTATATATGTTCGCAAGGATGGAAAATTGTCAACAGCATTGATATTTGCCAGCAACATGCCAGGCATGTGTATTTACAAGCTGTTCTAGTTTTGAGTAGATTTAATATATATAAAATATTTCACTACAACTGATTAATTTAACTTTAAATATAATAATATTTATTAAATGTCTACTTCTTGGCAACCAGTTTTCATCTAGCTACCAGTTATGAAGCATTAGGGAACAGAACGAGAAAGTTTTTAACAATCGAAGAGGGAGGATTCATTAACAAAAGTTCTTCATTATTATTTAAACCGAGGTACGTGTAAATAGTAATTTAGTAATTATTAATTGCGTTTAATTTGAATATATATGTTTTTGGCTTAATACAATTTATTTTTTAAGTTCGCATTGTCAAACAGAAAAGTTTGTAAAAATTCAGTGCGACAACGCAGAAAGTAATTTTTCATCATAATTTATATTTTGATATTAATAAAATTAAAAATAATTTTTAAATCGCTTATTGCCAATTTTATATAAAGTTACATAATAATGTCATAATGTTGTATAATTAAAATATCGGTTGCGATGAGCAAAATAATAGTTTGTTTTTTTTTACAACATTCAGAAGGTTTCTGTGGTACACGCGATGAACTTTCTATTTCAAATTTCGGTCCGTATATAATCAGAGGAGAGAATGCCAAGCAAGGTGCCTGGCCTTGGCAAGCCCAATTGATAATTGATGGCAGTTATTGTGGTGGAAGTATCATATCTGAAAGATGGATTCTCACCGCAGCGCATTGCATTCAGTCGGTTACATCATCATAAGCAGAATAGTATAATAATATTAATTCATAAATGATTTTAAAAAATATTTATCGTTTGAAACCTACAGATTACTAATTAGATGTTATGTATCACAACTCACAAATATAAATAAAAATATTTAAAAATGTTCGTAGTAATCAACAACTTTACAAGCTCTACATCAAAGTTGGGAGTATTAATTTCAATGATCCTTACCGAGAAAAATTGAAAATTTCTCATGTTGCCCCTCATCCAACTTATTCCGAGAAATCAGAAAATTATGATATAGCATTGATAAGGTTATCTTCCCCACTGATATTCACTTCCTTAATCCGTCCAATTTGTTTGCCCAATAAATTATTGTCATGGAAGGAACTGATGTCTTACCGACACTGCGTAGTATTTGGTTTCGGACGAACCGAAGCAGGTTGAACTAAATTTATGTTATTTTTCGTCAGTCATTGAGTTATTTTGTACTTGTAGGAACTTCCATAGCGCCTGAACTCTTGCAACAAACGAGAATGAATATAATGTCTAACAATGAATGTGCACAATATGTATCTGAGTTCATAGGTAACATGATAGATTCTGGATACAAGAACTACCTTGAATCTAACAAACTCTTCTGCGTTGGATCGATTCCAACTGAATTTGGGCGGAACATATGCATGGTTGGTAAATTGCGAATTTCAATAATTTGTTGTATAATATTTTTTGGTTTCTTTTGATGTTAAACTTCATTGATTATTTGTAGGGAAATAGTGGAAATGGATTTGTATGTCAAAACAATCGCGGAATATGGACTCAAGTTGGCATTGTTACAGGTTATTTGAAGAAATCAGGACATTCATGTTCAACCAGCGTATTCACTCACGTTGACAAATATTTAGATTTCATTCGGAAAGGTAGATGCTTGAAGAAATGACTAGTTTACCAAATAATCAATTTTTAAATATATTTAAAATAAAACTTCAACCTGATAATATTGATATCATTAAATTCATTAGTTACCGAAGAAGGAAAGTACTTGCTATCAAAAGCTGTGAAAGCTCATGAAAATAGGATCGTTTTGATGGTTATTGCAGCAATATTCAATAAGTGCTAAGGAACATTTTTAATAACTTTAATTAATTTAGTTATTTTAATAGTATTAGGGGTGTTGTATGGATGAACCTCTTGATCATCTCAATTAACAATATATTTTTAAACAATTGATAATTTTGTATTTTACAAATAATTTGCATTATTTGAAAATATAAGTTGTTATATTTCAATATTATCATGAAACATGCCTTTATGTTTTAATGTTTTTAATTTAATTATATTGAATTAGCCAGGCAAGGATAATAAATTTTTAATCGGCATGCACTAAATGGTCCAATACCATTGGGTTTTGTTTTGTTTTTTTCTCTGTGGTAAGTTTTTCCGCGATGATCTAATCTGAAATTTGTTTGTCTCAAAGCTTGCTAACATCTATCAAATCGATGTCTTACTGCTTGAGGTTTTGCGCAGACCGAAGTAGGTTTAAAAATGGAATTTATATTATTTAGAGTAATTAGTATAGGATTGCCTTAAACATCTTCAGTTACTAACTACAGTAATCACACGAATGTCTAGGCATTGATAACTAATAGTACCATTTATAACATACCAGTTTATCTTTAAGTACTTAATTATAAAGTTAATAATCAGTTATTAAATAAATCATGTGCGTGAGTGAAAGACAAGAGAAGAGTTCGGTGATATAATTCAAGAAGTTATCTGTTATCAGTTTTATCGCCGTCACATTGGAATCCAGTGCTAATAAGCATTGTAATTAATAATATTTAAGATAACAGATTAAAGCTCGATTCTACCATTATAAATTAATCTTAATTTTTAATTTAAGCATCTTAATTTTTTCAAAAATTATTTTCCGTGGTTTCTGTATAAAATAACGCCCTAATTTTTTTTTTAAACTACAGTGAAAATTTAGCATGTTGATTGACTCACCTTAACTTTTTAACAATATTAAAAGGGTATATTTTCTTTAAATTTTGAGATTACATCAAAGCTTCGAACTTCAATAACTAAATCCACATTTTCTCGTCAAACTTATTATCATGGCATTAAAATCGAATCCTTGAAAATAAAATAGTATAGAATTGAAACTTTTTAATCCTAACATAGGAATTAATAGTTTCCCAGTTAATAAAATTTTGAAGAAAATTTAAAAAAATTTCGCAGCTAGAATCTAATTAATAAAATTTAGCAAACATTTATTCCAGCCTTTATCGAAATTGTTTACAGTAACAGGTATTTATTTCAATGTAAAAATTTCTTCATATTAAGCGTATAAAATTTCACATAAAATTTATTCCTTACTTGAGTTCTTTAGTTATTTTACCTGAAATATTTAATGCTCCATCATAGCATTGTTGTATCAAAATTTCAAAGCAAGGTTTCCATTTGGCCATTCTCATGTATAAAGTAGATCATCACATGCTGCCTCGTCTTTTTGATAGCTTGTTTTCAAAAATATCCTCCTTACACAAATACTCTGTTCGAACGTCTAATAATTATAGACCGGCTTTTGCTAAATCTGTCACTGGCTCTCGTTCTATTGTCTGTATGGGACCAAAAATTTACTCTGCTGTTCCGCTTAATATTACCAACATTTCTAATCTTTATGCTTATAAGAAAGCATTAAAACATTTTATTATTAACTCTATCGGATTAATTTAACTACATGTTATTGTACTATATTTATTGTTTAAAAACATGCACCTTCTGATTAATGGAACCATTTAATTATATACCATCATTCCTAATTTTTTGTGTTAATGTTTCTGCTTATTGTGTTTCATGGGTCAGTCTACTAGCGGAAGCATGTGCTTCCTTAAGGCTGGCCCTTTGAGTTTTATTTTTTTTTGCTGCTCTTTTCAGTTTTTTGTGTTAATGAAGGAATAAACTCATAAACCTCAAAAAAAAAAAAAAAAAAAAAAAAAGTACTTTCAGAGAACATTTACATGATACAAACTTACATTGCATTTTTATTTATATAGAAGATACACCGGATTTAAAATTCTATAGTACATATTTTATTTAACCAAATTAAAATTGATCATTATTTTTTCGAAAAACAAGTTGTCTTTTATCTTTTACGATAAATATGTTTATAAAATGAAAGTAGGCTATCACCTTTGATGAATTAACGAAAACACCTATAACTATTTTTAACTGCAGACATCCTTAAATAATACATCATTAAAATTTTATGAATTTATATCAAATAATTTATTTTGGGTAAAAATTTAAATATGTCTTTTATGTTGTTTTTTTTTTTCGTAATTTTGAGCGTAATACCAAAACAACTAATAGTCACTTAGTTAATTAATTTTTTAGCGGTCAACTTAAAAAAGGTCTCGTTATTACAACATTTATTAGATAAAATTTAGCTTAAAAATGAAATTTGTTTTAGAAATAAACAGACCTTTATTCTAACTTTTCAAAAAAATTTTTAAAGATAAGATTATTAATATTTAAAACGTATTCATTTTAATGTAATTTAAAATGTAATATAATTTAAGTAATTGCGATTGATAAAATTGTGAACGTGAAATACCAGTGGTTGATTGAATGTGTATATTTGTGGCCAAACATGCAATTCAAATTGAAATTTACCTAAAAGCTCGACAACTCCATCATCGCATTGAAATTGGATCCATGATTATACCATAAAATGTATGCTAATGAGTTACTAAATAAATATCCCGCATAATTAAAATTCTGTAGAATAAATTTTAATTAAATAATTCTAAATAGATCGTTATTTCTTAAAAAAACAAGTTGTCTTTTATCTTTTGCGATAAAAATGTTTATATAATGATATGACCTTTGATGAATGGATGTCCTTATAATATAATCAAACACATTTATTTGCAGATTTTTTTGAACTATTGTGGAGATGATTTTCAATACAAATATAATTTTGATCGGTATTTCTAACATTTTAATTATAATACGAAATATCGTTAGTACACCTGAGCAAGGTATGTTTTTGTTTTTAAGTTTTAAATGGACGATTTTCTTATTTCATTTCACTATTTTTTACCAAGTTCAAATTTTGTTTAAAATATCGCTCCATATATATAGAAGAACAAAGTAAACGTCTAACTTAGATGTTACATAAAGTCGATGTAGAATGTATTGACAAAGTTAATAACCAATATATGCAGTGAAGAACATAGGGATTATATATTTTAAATAATGCTTTAATTCAATTTCAGTGACATTCATCAACTCAGAGGTGTCGCAAAGTAAAACTTTGAAGCAAATTTGGCAATTGATGGGAATCTGGAAACGTGTTCCATGGCTGAAGAGGATAAGGAGTCAAACCAACTTCCTTGGTGGCGTGTGGTATTTGACAAGTCTTACAACATTGAGAACTTGGTGATATATTTCACCACAGATCAATCTGGTAAGAACATATTTAAACTATTAAAATTTATAAAGATTTTAGTGGATTACAACCTTAAATGAAATTTCAAAGTTTGTTATGTTACTGCTTACCATTGATACTAAAATCTTATAAAGATTTTTATTAATGTGGTGAAATGCACACATTTTATTAGTTATATTTAACTTAATCTTATTTCAAATCAAATAGTCACAGAAACCCGTAAGATCAACAACGCAAAGATCTTCGTGTCGTCAGATAACCAGCAAACTGAGGATAATTTTTGTCATTCATTTTCGACAACGAGTGAGTGGACACATTTAAAAAAAAACTGCTATAATATAAACTCTCAGAAAAAAGAAATCTGTTTAGCCCTTAATTATTCAGATTTTTATATTACAATTTTTTTCTTAGGACCTTATATTCGCGTTAAATGCGAAAAAACTCTTCACGGTCACATTGTTGAGATTGTAAAAGATGTTAGACCATACGATAACTTAAAATTGTGTGAAGTTCAATTTAATGTCGATATAAAGAAGAGTAAGTAATTAAATTTTTGCAGATGATAACTTAATAATTTATAATTCATTAAATGATTCGAGGATAGTTAACATTGCCCTCGGAAGGCCGACGTTTTACAAAACCTTAGGTGCGAAGAGCAAAGCGGAATCCATAGTAGACGGAAATATAGAAACCTGTGCTACGATTCAATCTTTGGTGGAGGATTTAGTTTGGTGGAGAGTTGGACTCGATGACAGTTACTATATTAGCAACATAATCATTTATTTTCAAGCGGATTCAATTGGAGGTCCGCTGAAATGTGACGTTTTGGTTATATAATCTTTTTTTATTTTTGGTTCTAGACCATCATACTTAATGCTATTTTTTAGAAAATGATAAATTTATAAAAATGTAATAAATTTATTACATTCGTTATTACATTGTTTCTAACTTATAATTAATTATAACAGAAGCATCCACTTCTATTTTTGTAAACGTTTACGTTTCAAACAATGAGGATTCTTTCAAGGATTATCTTTGTGGTTTTACAGAAAGTCCGAACAATAAACTTGATATAAGTAGGTTTTTATTTCACCTTCTTTATTTATTGCTTAACATGTTTGTTAACAAAAATTCAAAATATAGGCAATCATACCATTCTTCTATATCAGGGGTAAATCGCAATTCAATAAGAATTTGAAGACGTCATAGCAATTTGAAATAAAAGCACGTAAAAAAAGAAATATATAAACGTTAAATAATGCAAACATAAAATTGTATTTCAGCTTAATCCTTATTTATGTGGTTAAAATGATTCACATTTTTTAAAGATAATTCAATAGTTGTAAAGTGCAACAGGCCTGTTCTTGGTATGTATGTAACAATTCAGAAGTATTCAGGAATTAGACCATGGCTAATGATTCTTTGTGAAGTAGAAATATTTTTCGAAGAGGATATTTCAGGTAACTTGGGCTAAATAATACATCAGCAATGACTTGTTTTTAAAAAGAATCATCACTACAATAATTTTGTAAATTAATAAATAAATTTCAAAGTTTCAAAAGTTCCAATATTTTTTTTTTTGAATAGAAATCCAAGACTTATCTCTTTTTCGAGGTATGTTACCTAACTGATAGATTCGATAGAAATTTTATTTGTTGTTACACTGAAATTTGAATAAAAAATTCTCCAACAACCGTTTATGTTAAATTACAGATCCAATATCGTTATTGATAATACACATTTAAATTAATATAAATATATCTAGCGCTTAGTTTTAATACTGTAATAACCCGGGGTCCTCAAACTAATTGTGGAAGGTCAGGTTTATTGAAAGTGTTCAGATAGCTTGGAAGATGTAAATTGCTCAAATGTCTAAGTCTTGGAATCTGCTGTGTCTCTTAGTCTTGCTCTGCTTTTCAAGATTTCTCTATTTGTCGAGGTTCACAACCAAAGACTCTGAATAGACCCTAAACATTAAATAATTATTAAATTAATTAAATTGAAATATAATTTTAATTATTCTTTTATTACATGGATCCAGGGATACAACACTGCCCCCATCTTAAATCTGTTAACCTATTTTTTAATTACTACAGTCACAGTTGATGACGCATTTATTTGTTCTAATTTCAGTCAGCCTCGTTGATTCGATAACTTCTCAAAACCTGTTTAACCCTAATCATAACTCAAAAATGGCTACCGATGGAAACCCAGACACTTGTTCTATTTCCGAAGAATTCTCACCTGGAGATCATCCTTGGTGGAGATTGGAACTTGATACATTTTATGATATATCAGAGTTAATAATCACTTCCCATAAAACTTGTGAGTTTATTTTTAGCTTTTTAAAATAATTTATTTTTTTTATATTTTGGTTATTAAAATAATTGTCTCTCAAAGAATAACTAATACATTTTTTAATTTAATGGAAAATTTTTATATTGTTAGTTTAATATTATGTGGGTTACAATTAATGTAAATATCCTTAGATTCATTCTTTATGAACTCTTTGAATATATACATTTCAAAAAATTCCGAGGATTTCGAAGAAAACTTATGCGCTTCATTTCTGGGTTCATCCAATGTTTTTTTCGGTCGGTGAATATTTTTTTTATTGATTCTATTTGATCAATCTAATGATATTGGTTAAACTAATGAAATTTAGAAATTTCAATCTTGGATTATATTTAATTTGCCATAATTTTGTGTACATATATATTGCTATGAAGAGTTGTTATTCATTATTCCAAAACTTGTTAATCTCAAATCATTACACAGCTAAACATATGGAAATAATATGCAAGAAACCGATTTTTGGCAAATTTATAACTATAACAAGAACAGCAGGATTCAGAAAGACTATGTTAGTCCTTTGCGAAATTTATATAAAAGCAAACAGGAAATCACGTTAGATTTCTATCTATTTCTATTACAAACTCATCGTTAAAAGTGGTTGGATTCAAGTTTTGTTTCAGATATTGATTATTTAAATGTTGGTATCGTTTGCAGCTATCCATCCAGGAAGGTGTGGAATTTCAGTCTTCTTTTTTTTTGTAAATTTCTCGGACTTTCGTATTCGCCAAATCGCCTATGATTTACTTTCGTTTCCCAGGATGTACCAATGAGCACTTCTCAAAATCACAAAGTCTCCTTTCAGATATACCTTCGGGCATTTTTAATGCTTCGTTTGTTCGTTGATTTACATACAATTCTTTAAAATTTGTTGTCCAATAAAATCTCAAGCAATGACACAAATCTTCCCTATGTCAAATTATGGGTCTTTCAAAAAATTATTTGAATTGACTAGGGTTTGATAAGTATACGAAGAATTATATAACGGCACTTTATTAAACGAATACCAAATTTTCAGATTTCACAATGAAATTCATAAAAATGCTTCTGAAAACAAGCTTGCATCTATTGCAGTTAATCTAGCCTTTAAAAAATCAACTTATAACACCGGAACATTGCTCGATACTGAATCGATCTTTGCTGTTGATGGCAACATAAAAACATGTGCTGTTATTGGAGCATTGCAACACAACGTTGCTTGGTGGCGTGTGGTATTGGATAATAGTTATTATGTCACAGATGTTAACATGCACTTTTGGAGAAATTTAACAGGCTGGTCCATATACTATTTCCTAACATCTCCTTATTGTAAATAATGTAATATGATAATGTAATTAATCTGATTAACTAAGCTTCAATACTATCCTTGATGATATTTACTTGATGTTTTTCCAGGAAAAGATAATTACGATATTAACGTGTATGTTTCAAACGATGAAAATTATTACGAAGAGCAGACATGTGGTTACTATTCCTATAGTGGTGATAAAGCCGATAATGGCATGTTTTAAAATTTTTTATCTATTTGACATAACGAAAGTTTCGCTTCACGATATAAATTAAGTTGTTATTTTAGCAACAAATTAATCGTATTAAATTTCATTGAAATTAATTATAAAATCAGGAACTTCCATCAACATAACGTGCAATAGACCCACCTTTGGTATCTATGTAACTATTAAAAAACACGGAACATTGCGAAGAAAACTTCTAGTACTTTGCGAAGTGGAAGTTTTGTCAAAAGAGGACTCCAGAGGTCATTTTAATTGGATAAAATGAATAAACGTCTGAATAAAATTGAATTATGTTTTAATCCACCTTATGAACTGATTACAAAATAAGCATATTTATCATAGAAATGAGCAAGGCGGAATTTTCTGATGAATGCATCTCTCACGAATACAAATGTCACGATGGACCTTGCATACCTAAAGACTGGTTGTGTGATGGAACCCCTGACTGTCGTTTAGGAGATGATGAGGCTCCATCGTGCAGTAAAGTTTTTTTAAGTTGGTTAACATGGAAGACACTCTTTCTATTAAAATAGAATTCTAAATTGACAATACTAAGAAATGACATGTGAAGAAGGAAAGTTCAAATGTACGAAGAGAAATATGTGCATTGACATGAAGGCTGTTTGCGATGGTAAAATTGACTGTCAAGACTATTCTGATGAACTTTCTTGCCGTACGAGTATTATAATTAAAAGAATTTAATATTATGATTATATACAACATAAACGTGTTTTAGTAAAAACACAAACAGGACTAGAATTTATAACCGCAACTTTTAAGGGAGAAACTAATTTCTATATATGTTCGCAAGGATGGAAAATTGTCTACAGCATTGATGTATGCCAGCAACATGCCAGGCATGTTGTGTTTATAATAGTTATTCTGGTTTTTAGTAGATTTAATATATATTAAATATTTCACTGCAAATGTTTAATTTGTTTTATTTTTAATTTTAAAAATAGTAATATTTATTAAATGTCTACTTTTTGATCAACCAGTTTTCATCTTGCGACCAGTTATGAAGCATTAGGGAACAGAACGAAGAAGTTTTTATCAATCAAAAAGAAAGGTTTCAATAACAAAAGTTCTTCATTCACGAAATTATTTAAAGCAAGGTGTGAACAAAAGTAATTTAGTAATTATAGCATTATTCGTTATTTAATTTAAATATATGTTTTTCGCTTTATACAATTTATTTTTTAAGTTCGCATTGTCAAACAGGAAAGTTTGTAAAAATTCAATGCGACAACGCAGCCGGTAATACCTTTCTATTTCAAATTTGGGTCGCTATTTTTTTTTAACATAATGCATTAAGCATATCATAAATTTATGTTTTGATATTAGGAAATTTAAAAATAATTTTATTAGCGATTGTTGTGTTGCATATTGGCTAATAACTTGCTAAAAATTATTTGGAATTGCTTATTGCCAATTTAATATAAGGTTACATAATAATGTCACAATGTTGTAGAATTAAAATATCGTTTGATAAGTTTCGATGAGTAAAAAATAGATTTTTTTAAACAGAAAGTTTCTGTGGTATTCGCGATGAACTTTCTATTTCAAATTTCGGTCCGTATATAATCAGAGGAGAGAATGCCAAGCAAGGTGCCTGGCCATGGCAAGTCCAATTAATACGTGAAGGCGGCGGTTACTGTGGTGGAAGTATCATATCTGAAAGATGGATTCTCACCGCAGCGCATTGCATTCTGTTGGTTCTATCATCATAAGCAGAATAGGATAATAATAATAATAATAATTCATAAATTATTTCAAATAATTTTTATCACTTGAAACCTATAGATTATTAATTAGATATTATGCATCGCATCTCACAACTATAAATAACTAATAATAATATTTAAAAATGTTCATAGTAATCAACAACTTTCCAAGCTCTACATCAAAGTTGGGAGCGTTAAATTCAATGACCCTTACCGAGAAAAATTGAAAATTTCACATGTTGCCCCTCATCCTAATTATTTTGATGAAGCTGAAGATTATGATATCGCATTGCTAAGGTTATCTTCTCCACTGACATTCACTTCCTTAATCCGACCAATTTGTTTGCCCGATAAAATATTGTCATGGAAGGAGCTGATGTCTTACCGACACTGCGTAGTATTTGGTTTCGGACGCACCAAAGCAGGTTGAACATGTATGTTATTTTTCGTCAGTCACTGAGATAGTTTGAACTCGTTCTTGTAGGAATTACAATAGCGCCTGAACTCTTACAACAAACAAGAATGAATATAATGTCTAACGAGGAATGTGCACAATATGTATCTGTGTTCATAGGTAACATGAAAGATATTGATTACAAATACTACCTTGAATATAACAAACTATTCTGCGTCGGATCAGTTCCAACTGAACTTGGGCGGAACATATGCATGGTTGTTAATTTGCGAATTTCAATAAACTGTTTTATAAAATTTGTGGTTTATTATGATGTTAAACCTTATTAATTATTTGTAGGGAAATAGTGGAAATGGATTTGTATGTCAAAACAAGCGCGGAATATGGACCCAAGTTGGCATTGTTACAGGTTATTTGAAGAAATCAGGACATTCATGTTCAACCAGCCTATTCACTCACGTTGACCAATATTTAGATTTCATTCACAAAGGTAGATACTTGAAGAAATAACTAGTTTACTAGCTTATCAATTTTTAATTATATTAAAAAAAAAGGTCAACCTGATAATATTGACATTATTAAATTTAATAGTAATCGAGGAAGGAGAGTACTTGCTATCAAAAGGTGTGAAAGCTCATGAAAACGGGATCGTTTTGATGGTTGTTGCAGCAATATTCAATAAGTACTAAGGAACATTTTTAATCATTTTAATTAATTTAGTTATTTTAATAGTATTAGGGGTGTTGTATGGATGAACCTCTTGATTATCTCAATTAACAATATATTTTTAAACAATTGATAATTTTGAATTTTACAAATAATTTGCATTATTTAAAAATTTAAGTTATTATATTTCGATATTATCACATTTTTTAAATATTCCCTTATGTTTTAATGTTTTTATTTTAATTACATTAAATTAGCCACGCAAGGATAAAGAATTTTTATTTTGCATGCAATAAATGGTCCAATACCATTGGGTTTCGTTTTTTTTTGTATGGTAAGTTGTTCCGCGATGATCTAAACTGAAATTTGTTTGTCTCAAAATTTGCTAATATCTTTCAAATCGATGTCTTACTGCTTGAGGTTTTGCGAATGGTTTTACACTGACCAAAGGAAGGTTTAAAATTGGAATTTGTATTATTTAAAGTAATTAGTATAAGATTGCCTTAAACTTGTTTAGTTACTGACTACAGTAATTAGAAGAAAGTGTTGGTGTTATGCATGGAAGAGCAATGCAACTTCTTCAAGACATCATGTCTTTCACGTGTTGTTAACAGCAGGCTTTTTAAATACAAGTACAAGAATTTAAAATAAACAAGGTGGAACCTAAATATCGGACCCCGAGGAAATGGCAAATATTTTTAATAGTTTCATTTGCAGTGTATTCACAATCGATGACGGCTTAAATCACATCATATCTACATGCACCAACATGCAAATCGGTCTCAAACTATCCCTCTCATCTAGTCCTAAGCCTTCGACACGGTGTCCCATCAGAAGCTGCTGTCCAAACTTCAAGCATATTGCATCTCAGGCAACCTGCTTTCATTTCTTCAAGCATTCTTATCCAATCGCAATCAGGCAGTCAAAGTGTATGAGCTTTCTATGACCTACACTCTTACTCATTTATATAAACGACATCAAACTCTACTCAAATTCATCACTTCCTCAAAACTCTTCCCTGAAAATGTTGTTGACAGGTTCGTGTTTTCGAGCAACAAGTGACAATTACGGCAAGCTCCTGAGAAATGCCTACAACTCTCCAATAAGACGAGAACACCACCATGTCATTATACAGTTGCTTCACAAACATTACCTCTACCTGACAATACCCGGGATCTTGGTGCCCTCATTGACAACGGACTCACCTATAAGACTCATATCAATAATATTGTTGGATCCCTAGATCCAATAAATTGAAGAATAATTAAAATTATATTGCCGATTAATTAATTTAATAATTAATTAAATTTAGTGGCAATATAATTTGAGAATTAATTATTTGCTACTATTCAGACTCTTTGGTTATGTACCTTGTCAAATGGATTTATCTCGGAAAGCAGAGCGAGAGTTAGAGAAACAGCAGATTTCAAGACTTAATCATTTGAGCATTGTACATCTTCCAAGGCATCTGACAACTTTCAATAAACCTGTCCTTCTGTAATTAGTTTGAGGACCCCGGGTTATTACAATATTGTCCATAAAGCATTTGTAAGATTGAGACTTCTTCTCAAATGATTCCACACGAAAAACGAAAATGCCTTAACCAGAGCTTATTGCATATATGATCGACCAATCCTCGGATACTGTTAGGGTTAGTCTGGAGTCCACATTCTAAACAGCTTATCATGAAAATTTTAAAATTACAACCATATTTCGCAAGATCCATCCCCGGCTTCAGAGCACTGCCATATCGGAAAACAACAACTTGGACATAAAACACTCGAACATCGACGTCTCATCTGCGATTTATGCCTATGCTACAAAATAGTCCATGGTCATGTTAAATGCAGCATTCCACAATTCCCTAACTGTCTAAACTACAGAACCCGTGGTCATCCCCTTCGCTTACGCCAAGAAAAATACTTCACCAGTCACAGGCAGCATTTCTTCATCTACCGAATTATCAAACCCTGAAACTCACTACCATAAGATATTATTAACCCCTCAACATTTTCTCGCTTCAAATTTTGCCTGCCATCCTTAGCCCTCAATAACTACCTCTCCATTAAGTGAACTTGATTTTCTGTTGACAATTATGTTTCTGTTTCACTATTTTTTGTAGTCTAACGCTATTACAAACTGTGGAAGTGGTCATCAGATAGCGCTTTATTTTGTTTAGAAAATGAATAAATAAATAACAAACCAGGTTATCTGTAATGAAGCTAGTATTCCGTTTTTAAATAAATCATGTGTGTGAGTGATAGATAGACAAGAGGAAAGTTCGATGATATAATTCAAGAAGTTATCAGTTATCACTTTTATCGCCGTCACACTGGTATGTTAATGTAGATTATAATTAATGATATTCAAGATAACAGATTAAAGATCGATACTGTCATTATAAATAAATCTTACTTCTTATTTTAAGCATAACAATTTGTTCAAAAATTATTTTCTGTAGTTTCAGTGTAAAACAACGCCCTAATTTTTTAAACTACAGTGAAAAATTAGCAAGTTTATTGACTCACCTTAACTTTTTAAAAATATTTACATGGAATAATTTTTTTTAATTTGTCAGATTATAATAACATTAAAACTTGGAATCTCATTATTAAATTCAAAATTTACCCTTTAACTTATCGAAAACACCTATGACTAACTTTAAATGCAGACATCCTTAAATAATATATCATTAAAATTTTATGAATTTATATCAAATATTTTATTTGGAGTAAAAATTTAAATATGACTTTTATGGGTTTTTTTTCGTAATTTTGAGCGTAATACCAAAACAACTCCCCAATTGATATTAGAAATTAAGTTAATTAATTTTTTAGCAGTCAACATAAAAATGCCTCGTTATTAAAATATTTATTAGATAAAATTAAGCTTAAAATCGAAATTAGTCTTAGAAATAAACAGACATTTATTCTAAAGTTTCAAGAAAAATGTTTTAAAGATAAGATTTTAAGATTTAAAACGTATTTATTTTAATGTAATTTAAAATGTAATATAATTTAAGTAATTGCGATTGATTAAATTGTGAACGTGAAATACCAGTCGATTATTGAATGTGTATATTTGTGGCCAAACATGCAATTTAAATTGAAATTTGAAATTTACCTAAAACATCGACAACTCCATCATGGCACTGAAATTGGATCCATGATTATACCAGGAAATGTATGAGTGAAAAACAAGTTACTAATTAAATATCCGGCATAATTAAAATTCTGTAGAATAAATTTTAATTAAACTATTATAAATTGATCGTTATTTCTTAAAAAAACAAGTTGTCTTTTATCTTTTACGATAAAAATGTTTATATAATGATATCACCTTTGATGAATGGATGTCCTTATAATATAATAAAACACATTTATTTACAGATTTTTTTGAACTATTGTGGAGATGTTATTAAAAACAAATATAGTTTTAATAGGAATTTCTAACATTTTAATATTAAACCGAAATATCGATTGTACGCCTGAGCAAGGTTTGTTTTTGTTTTTATGTTTTAAATGGACGATTTTCTCATTTCATTTTATTATTTTTTAAACGAGTTCTAATATTGTTTAAATTATCTAGAAACTTATTAAAACAAATGTACTTAAAGAAGGTATCTAACTTAAGATATTAAAACCATTTACAAATAGTCATTGCGTAATATACGTATGAAGTTGAAAGCTAATACACGAAAAGAAGATAATACCTTTTTTAAATAAGGTTTATATTTAATTACAGTGAAGAACATAGGGATTATATATTTTTAAATAATACTTTTATTCAATTTCAGTGACATTCATCAACTCAGATGTATCGCAAAGTAAAACGACATTCAATTTTGAAGCAAATTTGGCAATTGATGGGAATCTGGAAACGTGTTCCATTGCTGAAGAGAATAAGGAGTCAAACCAACCTCCTTGGTGGCGTGTGGTATTTGATAAGGCTTACAACATTGATAACTTGGTGATATATTTCGCCTCAGATCAATCTGGTATGAATATATTTATATTGTAAACATTTATTAAGATTTTAATGGGATATAACCTTAAATGAAATTTCAAACTTTGTTATGTTTACCATTGATACTGAAATCTTATAAAGATTTTTATTAATGTGGTTAAATGCCCACATTTTATTAGTTATGTTTAAAGTAATCTTAATTCAAATCACATAGTCACAGAAACTAGTAAGATCAACAGCGCAAAGATCTTCGTGTCGTTAGATAACCAGCAAACTGAGGATTATTTATGCCATTCATTTTGGACAACGAGTGAGTGGATACATCTTCAAAAAAAATGTTAGAATATAAACTGTTAGACAACAAAGAATTCTGTTTACCCCTTAACTTAACCTAATCAGATCTTTAGATTTAAATTTCTTTCTTAGGACCTTATATTCGCGTTAAATGTGAAAAACCTCTTCAAGGTCTCGTTGTTGTTATTCTAAAAGATATCAGATACCATGATAACTTAAAATTGTGTGAAGTTCAATTTAATGTCGATTTAAAGAAGCGTAAGTAATTAATTTGTTCGCAGATGATCAATAAAGAATAACTTATAATTCATTAAATTATTCGAGGATAGTTAACATTGCCCTCGGAAGGCCGATGTTTTACAACACATTAGGTGCGAAAAGCAAAGCGGAATCCATAGTAGATGGAAATATAGAAACCTGTGCTGCAATTCAATCATTAGTGGACGACCTTGTTTGGTGGAGTGTTGGACTCGATGACAGTTACTATATTAGCAAAGTAATCATTTATTTCCAAGAGGATCCAATTGGAGGTCAGCTGAAATGTGACGTTTTGGATATAAAATCTTTAAATTTGTTTAATTCTATGCCAACATACGTCATGTTATTTAAACAAATGGTATTAAATTAAAAATCTGTAGAATTGATCACAATTTTTGTTAAATTTTCTCCAACACATAATTAATATTAACAGAAGTTTCCAAGTCTATTTTTGTAAACTTCTACGTTTCAAACAATGAGGATTCTTTCAAGGATTATCTTTGTGGTTTTACAGAAAGTCCGAACAATAAACTTGATATAAGTAGGTTTTTATTTCACGTTCTTTATTTATTCTTTAATATGTTTGGTGTCAAAAATTCAAAATATAGGCAATCATACCTCACTTTTATATCTGAGGTAAATCGCAATTTTAAAATATCATGACAATTTGAAATAAAAGCACTTAAAAAGGAACTACTTCTTTCAGCTTTCAGCTTAATCCTTATTTATGCTGTTAAAATGATTCACATTTTTTAAAGATAACTCAATAGTTGTAAAGTGCAACAGACCTGTTCTTGGTATGTATGTAACAATTCAGAAGTATGCAGGAATAAGACCCTGGCTAATGATTCTTTGTGAAGTAGAAATATTTTTCGAAGACGATATTTCAGGTAACTTGAGTTAAATATAACATAAGCAATGACTTGTTTTAAAAATAATCATTGAAATAATTTTGTAAAATAATAAATAAATTTCAAAGTATGACATCCAAAATATTTTTGAATAGAAATCCAAGGATTAACACTTTTTCGAGGTAATACTTCACCTATTTTTTTTTTAAACTACAGTCGCAGTTGATGACGCATTTATTTGTTCTGATTTCAGTCAGCCTCGTTGATTCGATAACTTATCAAAACCAGTTTAACTCCAATCATAATTCAAAAATGGCTACCGATGGAAACCCAGACACTTGTTCTATTTCCGAAGAATTCTCACCTGGAGATCATCCTTGGTGGAGATTGGAACTTGATACATTTTATGATATATCAGAGTTAATAATCACTTCCCATAAAACCTGCGAGTTTATACATATTTAAATTTTTCACAAATTATTTTTTTACATATTTAAATCCTACATTTTTAGCTCCATTAATAATTTTCACTCAACATTAAAAATTATTTTATTTTTTAATTTGATAAAATGGAAAAGGCCTATTGTTAGTATTAAGGCCTATTATTGCAAGAGTTTTAATTATTAATATTATTCATAGATTTTTACTTTATGAACTCTTTGAATATATACATTTCAAAAAATTCCGAGGATTTCGAAGAAAACTTATGCTCTTCATTTCAGGGTCCCTCCAATATTTTTTTTGGTCGGTGAATATTTTTTTATTCATTGATTCTATGTGGTCAATCTAATGATATTAGTTTCACTAATGAAATTTATAAATTTCCATCTTGGCTTACATTTAACTTACTATAATTTTGTATACATATTTATATTGCTATGAAGAGTTGTTATTCATTAATCCAAAATTTGCTAATCACAAATGATTACACAGCTAAGCACATCGAAATAATATGCAACAAACCGATTTTTGGCAAATTTATAACTATAACAAGAACAGCAGGATTCAGAAAGACAATGCTAGTCCTTTGCGAAATTTATATAAAGGCAGATAGGAAATCATGTTAGATTTCTATCTATTTCTATTACAAACTCATCGCTAAAAGTGGATGGAATCAAGTATCGTTTCATAGATTGTTTATTTAAATGTTGTCATCGTAGGGAGTGATATACATAGGAAGAGGTGCAATTTCAGTCTCTTTTCTGTTTTCTAATAAAATTAAATAAAAACTCAAAAAAATTGTCTGCAATTGCAAGGATTTAATAATGGTTTGATATATATCTGAAGAATTATATGGCGCCACTACATATTGATACTTCACAATTGAAATACGTTTCTGAAACTAAACATTTACTTATTGCAGTTAATCTAGCCTTTAAAAAATCAACTTATAACACCGGAACATTGTTCGATACTGAATCAATCTTTGCTGTTGATGGCAAAATTAAATCTTGTGCTGTGATTGCACCGTTTCATCACCTCTTTGCTTGGTGGCGTGTGGTATTGGATAATAGTTATTATGTCACAGATGTTAACATGCACTTTTGGCGACCTTTAACAGGCTAGTCCATAAACTAATTCTTAACATCTTGTTATTGTAAATAATATAATTGATTAGGTAATTAATTTGACTAACTAAGCCTCGATAGTGTCAATGTTAACTTCTTGATGTTTTTCCAGGAAAAGATAATTATGATGTTTATGTATTTGTTTCAAACGATGAAAATTTCTACGAAGAGCGGACTTGTGGTTACTATTCCTATAGTGGTGATAAAGACGATAATGGCATGTTTTAAAATTTTTATATTTATTTAGCACATCGAAAGTTTCGCTTCACGATTTCGTTTAATTTATTATTTTAGCAACAAATCGTAATAAATTTCATTGAAATTAAATATAAAATCAGGAACTTCCATCAACATAACGTGTAATAAACCCACCTTTGGTATCTATGTAACTATTAAAAAACACGGAAGAAAAAAACTTCTAGTACTTTGCGAGGTTGAAGTTTTATCCAAAGAAGACCCCAGAGGTCATTTTAATTTGATAAAATAAGTAAACGTTTGAATAAAATTGAATTATGTTTTAATCCATATTATGACCTGATTACAAAATAAACATATTTTTCTTAGAAATTAGCAAGTCGGAAGTATCTTATGAATGCACCTCTCACGAATACAAATGTCACGATGGACCTTGCATACCAATGGACTGGCTGTGTGATGGAACCCTTGACTGTCGTCTAGGAGATGATGAGGCTCCATCGTGCAGTAAAGTTTTCTAAGTTGATTAACATGGAAGACATTGTTTACATTAAAAAAGAAATTCTAAAATAACAATTATAAGAATTGAAATGCGAAGAAGGAAAGTTCAAATGTACGAAGAGAGACTTGTGCATTAACATGACGGCTGTTTGCGATGGAAACGTTGACTGTCAAGACTATTCTGATGAACATTCTTGCTGTAAGTATATCAAAATTAAAGCATTTTACATTACATTGTTAATAAACTTCAACAAATTTTTAGTTAAAACACATACAGAACTGGAATTTATAACCGCAACCTTTAAGGGAGAAACAGATTTTTATATATGTTCGCAAGGATGGAAAATTGATTACAGCATTGATATTTGCCAACAGCATGACAGGCATGTAAATGTCAATCCAATTTCAGTAGATTTAGTATATGTTAAATATTTCACTGCAAATGTTTAAGGTGTTTAAAAATATACTAATATTTGAGAACTACCTACTTGTTTGCAACCAGTTTTCATCTAGCGACAAGTTTTGAAGCATTAGAGAACAAAACAAGGAAGTTTTTAATAATCAAAGATGATGGTTTCATTAACAAAATGTCTTCGTTCATGGAATTATTTAAACCAAGGTGTGAATAAACGTAATTTGGTAATCGTGATTCAATTTGAATATATGTTTTTAGCTTAATACAATTCATTTTTGTTCAAGTTTACAATGTCAAACAGAAAATTTTGTAAAAATTCGTTGCGACAATACAACAGGTAATTTTTTTTATCATAATTTATGCTTATTTATACTTAGTATTAATAAATTAAATAAAAAACATTTTGGTAAGCATTGATAATTTTTATTTATTGCATTAAAGAGTTAATACTTGTTATACGTATTTTAATTGAAATCAATTATTGCTTATTTAAAATAATGTTTCATAATATTGCTGTAGATACTATGTATTATGCCGTACTATTTTGATATGTTGCGATGATTAAAATAAGAGTTCTTATTTAAAAATTCAGCAAGCTTCTGTGGTACACGAAGTAATCTTTCTAATTCAAATTTCGGTCCGTATATAATCAGAGGAGAGAATGCTAAGCAAGGTGCCTGGCCATGGCAAGTCCACTTCTTAATTGAAAGCAATTATTACTGTGGTGGAAGTATCCTATCAGAAAGTTGGATTCTCACCGCAGCGCATTGCATTCAGTGGGTTCTAGCTGCCATACAAGCAACATAATATAATAACGAATATTTTAAATTGATTTAAAATTTAATCAACATATTTATTATTTGAAACCTATAGATTAGTAATTAGGTTTTATATATCTCTATAGTTAAGCATCAAACAATTATAAACAAATAAAATTATATAAAAATATTCGCAGTGAAAAGCAATTTTCCGAGCTCTACATCAAAGTTGGAAGCGTTAAATTTAATGATCCTTACCGAGAAAAATTAAAAATTTCTCATGTTGCCCCTCATCCTAACTATGACGGATCGGATGCATTTGACATAGCATTGCTAAGATTATCATCTCCAATTATATTTTCTTCTTTAATCCGACCAATTTGTTTGCCTGATAAAGAATTGTCATGGAGAGAGCTGATGTCTTACCGACACTGCGTGGTAGTTGGTTTCGGACGAACCGAAGCAGGTAGAGTTGCATTATTGCTATTTTTCATCAGTCATCGATCAAGTTTGGACTCATACTTGTAGGAAATCCCATAGCGCCTGAACATTTGCAACAAGCGAGAATGAATATAATGACTAATCAGGAATGTGCAAAATATGTATCTGTGTCCATAGGTGGTGCGAGCGAATTTCGCTACTACTACTTCCTTGAATCTAACGGAATGTTCTGCGTCGGATCAATTCCAAATGAATTTGGGCGGAACATATGCATGGTTGTTAAATTGTAGTTTTCATTAAATTGCATGATCAGATTTTGGCTTTTTTCTAGTGTTAAACTTCATAGAATATTTATAGGGAAATAGTGGAAATGGATTTGTATGTCAAGACAAGCGCGGAATATGGACTCAAGTTGGCATTGTTACAACTGTTTTAGTGAAACCAGGATATCCATGTTCATACAGCCTGTTCACTCATGTTGACCAATATTTAGATTTCATTCACAGAGGTAGATTCTTGAAGAAATGACTAGTTTACTAGCTAATCAACTAGATAAATTAACTTCGACTTGATCATAATGGTATTTTTAAATTTATTAGTAACCGTGGAAGGAGAGTTCTTGCTTTCAAAAGGTGTGAAACCTCATGATAATGTGGTCGTTTTGATGGCTATCGGAGCAATATTCAATTACTGAGGAACAATTTTTAGTCATTAATTAATTTATTTGTTCATTTTAAATATTTAAACATTCTTTTTCCAATGATATAATGATAATAAAGTAGACTTCAACAGTACTAGTGGCGATATAAGGATGAGCCTCTTTTACAAATAATTTGCATTAATTTAAACATTTCATAGTTAATTTCAATGTTATTAATTTAGTTAAATATAATCATCCACGCAAAGAAAATGAAGTTCTAATTTGTTTACAATACAAAGTGCAACACCGATGGGTTTTGATCTTTTGTGGGGTAAATTTTTCGGCAAAGAACTAAACTGAAATTTGTTTTGTCTCAAAACTTGCTAATATCTACCATATCGATGTCTTACTGCTTGAGTATCGCAAGAATAATTTATAAAATTGGAATTTATATTATTTAGAATAATTAGTGTAAGATTGCCTTACACATCTTCAATTACTGAGTGCAGTAATACACGAAAATGTAGGTGTAATGCATTGAAGAGCAAAGGAATAGCTTCATGACATCATATTTTTAACGTGTTGTTAGCATCAGGTCTTTTAAATAACAAACCAGTTTATCTGTAAATTAATTAGAATACTAATTAAATAAATCGTGTATGGCAGTGATGGATAGACGAGAGGAGATTTCGGTGATTTACTTCAAGAAGTCATCAGTTATCATCACTTTTATCGCCCTCACACTGTCATCCAGTGCATGTTAATAAAGATTGTAATTAATAAGATTCAAGATAGCAGATATTTTTTTTTCAATTAAAAGAGCTATACGTTCTGTAGATTGAGAGATTACTTGCATAAAGTGTTGATGTCAAGTTACACTCACCTCAATTCTCAAAACGAAATTTTCCCGAATCTAAAATTTCGATAAATTTCTCATCAATTGCGCGCATCTTTTAACAACGTATCTTTAAAATTTCATGAACTGATTTTATATTCAATGATTTTATATTTTATTTATCTCTTTGAAATAAAGTGTTAAATATGTCTTTTGTGTTTTTTTTTTTAGTAATTTTGAGCATAACATCAAACAACTCCTCTCCTGATATTGAAAATTAAGTTGGATAATTTTTTTAGGAGGTCAACTTAAAAATGTCTTGTTATTTTAATATTTACTTAATGAATATAATTTAACTTAAAAATGAAATTAAATAAACAGAAATTTATTCCAGCCTAAATAAAATTTGTTTAAGCAAGACTTAATAACTTTAATGTAACTTAATATAAATAATTGCGGTTGATTAAATTTTGAAAGTGAAATGCCAAGCGATGATTGAATGTGGATATTTGTGCCTAAATGTTTAAAATATCATTTGAAATTGATTACTTAGATGAGGTCATACCGTATTTTATCTAAAAGGTCTTTAACTCCATGAGGGCATTGAAATTGGGTCCGTGAATATAACGTACCATTTTATGGTTACTAGTTAAATATCCCAAAGTAAATTGCAATTCCTTGTTATTTTATTTTATTTAATAAAAAATTGATGGTTTTTTTTCAATAACAACTTACTTTTTTTATCATTTACGATAAAAACGTTTATAAATGTAAGCACGTTGTCACTTTTGATGGATGATGCCCTTATATTGCGTAATGAATTTAATTGAAGGGATTTTGAACTGTAATGGCGAACATGTTTTTAAATGCAAATTTATTTTTGATCGAGATTTTTACGATTTTAATAATAATCCGAAATATTGAAAATATACCCGAACCAGGTATTTGTTGATTGGTTTTAAACGAACGAATTTCTTATTTCATTTAACTATTTTTGAAATAAATTCTACTTTTATGTAAAATATCGATAAATATGGAAAAACAAAGGAACTGTCTAAATTAAGATGTTAAAAACATTTAATTATTGTCATTTTGTAATGTATTTATGAAATTCAATGCAGAGAAGATGTCATCAATATAGGGATTATATTTTTAAAATTAGGTTCTTATTCAATTTCAGTGTCATTAACGACATCAACGGTCTCGCAAAGCAAAACGGTAAGCACATTTGAGGCAGATCTCGCAGTTGATGGAGATCTGCAAACATGTTCCGTGGCTGAAGAGAACCAGGAGAAAAATGAATCTCCTTGGTGGCGTGCAGTACTAAATAAATTGTACAACGTTGAGAACTTGATGATACATTTTACGGCAGATCAGTCAGGTATGAATATTTTTTGAATATCCAAATTTATTATGCCTTTATGAGATAACATCTTATTTGAAGGTGTTACATTAAGGTTATTGATGTAAGATATATTTATATCGCTAAACGCACATTACTTTTGTGGATATTTTAATAATAATAATAATACAAATTGAAAAATTATAGAAAACCATACGATCAACAGCATTAAGGTCTACGTTTCGAAAGATGAACGAAAAACTGAGGAGACTTTATGTCTCTCGTTTGGGACATCTAGTGAGTTAATATCACGTTACGATCCATTAAATATTAACTCATAAGGGCAAATTCTGCTTACCTTTTAATTATTTATATCTTTAGATTATAATTTTTTCCGTAGGACCTTACATTCGTTTTATATGTAAAGAAACTCTTAAAGGTCACGTTGTTACGATTACGAAAGATCAAAAAACTAATGAAACGTTACAATTGTGTGAAGTTCAAATAAACGTTGATGTCAAAACACGTGAGTGCCTAATTTAATTGTAATCGCAGATATAGAGACCTAAAATAAGCATAAATCATTTCATGATTCGAGGATAGTTAACGTTGCACTCGGAAGGCCGACCTCTTACGGTTCCTTAGCCATCGGAAGCAAAGAGGAATTTGTAGTGGATGGGGATCTTGAAACTTGTGCTTACATCCAAGCTTCGCCGATGGAACTGGTTTGGTGGAGAGTTACGTTAGACGACAGTTACTATATTAGCAATGTAAAAACGTACATTCAAAGTCAGCATTACTTAGGCCAGTATGATTTCTTTTAAATAAAATCTTTAGACTTCTCTTTTGTTGTAAAATGTAATATCCTTGCTAGTTAATTATTAACTTTAAAACTCGTTGATCGGATCATCATTTTTTTTTTGTTTCTATTTCGTATAATTGATGTTAACAGAAATTGCAGCAGCGTTTCTTGTAAATGTATACGTTTCAAATACCGAGGAGTCTTATAAGGATTATCTATGTGGCTTTACAGAAATTCCCAACAATGTTGAAAAAAGTAAGCTTTTATGTCGTTAAATATCCTAGAAGATCATACAATATATTATAATGTTTGCAAACTTTTTAAGCGGTTGGCATTGCTTACAATAGCTTAGCCTTCACTAAACCCATTTCAAACTATAAAAAAAAAATTGATCGGTCAGTGCTAAAAAAATACATAATTAATTAAGGAGAATTTCACGTCTAAGTTGAATTCCCGCTTACGTGGTTAGCAATGGTTTTATTTTAAAAGACACTTCAATAGCTGTCAAATGCGCTAGACCACTTTTCGGTCAATATGTAACTATCCAGAAGTACGGGGGAGTAAAGACCTGGCTAATGGTTCTTTGTGAAGTAGAAATATTTACAGAAGAAGACATTTCAGGTAAAGTCAATCAAAAAAATAAAGGGAGTTTTTTTAAATAACATAATAATGTATTAGAGAAAAAATAATTTAAAAAAATGGATGACCAAAGTAATTTTACTTTTCCAAAATACAATTCGAATAGAAGTCCAAGAGTTGTCACTTTTTCAAGGTAAGTTTAAATTATCGATTGTTATTATACGATTATTAACTTTTGTGGCTTTGGAACTTCAAAAACAAAAGAAACTCCAATAGCATTATTCAGATTCAATGTCATTATTGCTAATGTCCAATAAAATGTAAGCGATTTTACCCATCAATTAATGGCATCCGGATATGATATGACTAATTGTTTCTATTGATTTGTGACAAATTCTACATGTACTTTTAATATCCTGTTTCAAAATATGCCTTTAATAATATCTTGTTTTTAATACTTGATCTTGGGCCTCCACTATCAAGCTCTCCGTCTCTCCCTTCAATCCACCTCTGTTGAGCCGAGCAAACGTCATTTCCTTGCTCATTCCTGCCCTTTCAGTGTTCCTGACAAACTTTCCGTGCAAGGGTTTTCTCTTTAAATCCTCCAACTTTTCTATTTCCATTCTTTTCTTGAATTCGTCTGTGATTTTGACGTCCGTGTGGTTGTGCTTCAGCATGTATTTATTTCGAGTTTTATCAGCTTCCTTTATCACTGAGTATTTTTTTTTTGAAGCTATCATCGAGTCTGATCAATTGAACTTATTTACTATCATTTCTTTCTAAATATTCCGAGAGACCCAACATCGCATGTTGATATACTGACCATATCTCCAGAAGCCCTCTTCCACCATTTTTTCTTTTAATATATAATCTTTGCACGTCCGCTCTTGGATGATGCATTTTGTAAATCGTTAAGATTTTTCTCGTTTTTCTATCATTTTTTTCTATTTCCGATTTTAGCCAGTGAATTATACCAAACCCATAGGAGAGCACCGGTATTGCCAGATCATTGACGGCAGTGATTTTATTTCGCGAGTTGAGTTGAGTCGCCAAGATTGTCTTTATTCTCCTGAAGTATTCTTTTTTGGCCTTTTGCTTCACCAATCTATCGTTTATTCCACTTTATTCATCCATCCCAAGGTATCTGTAACATTCCTCAGCTTCTAGTGACCTAATTTGCAGAGGGATCGTGAGCTGAATGCTCCTTCCATGAATGACTTTTCCTTGTTTTATTTCTATCCATGTATAGCAGGTGACTTATTTGCTGGTCATGTATTTCATATCCCTTTCCGTTTCTCCTAAGATTGTTTGATAATGGTGTCAGCGACATGCAAAACAATAACGGTGACAAGGAGTCTCCCTGGAATATTCCTCGCTTAACAAAAATTTCTCCTGTTTTTATGCATTCGTTGCCAACTGTTAAAATCACATTGGTTCTCCACCTAAGCATTGACTGGCCAATGAAGTTTCTGGTGACATCATCAATCTTAAAAGTTTCTAGTATTTGCCTGATCAAGGAGTGGGGGATGCTATCAAAGGCTTTTTTTATAGTCGATCCAGGTGATGCACAAGTCTTTCTTGAATTTTTTGCGTGTTGGGCTATCATCTGACTGATGAGCAGTTGATCTTTGCATCCTCTACTTTTTTTTGGCACCCTTTTTGTTCCTCTCGTAGAATGTTATTATTTTGGGGATGGGTATAGATTCTATAAGATATTAAGGAGGTTAGAATTTTGTACAGGGTGGTCTGACAAGTTATTGGTCTATAGTCATTATGTTTGTCAGTTTCTTTGTGTTTTTGATTATTATTATTATTATTATTAATATTATTATTAACAGTTTGTTTCTGATGCAACTATTCATTCCGATTTCAGTCAACCTCATTCAAACCACAATTTATCAAAACCAATCTGATTCCAATAGCAATCCAAAAATGGCTATTGATAGCAATCCAGATACTTGTTTTATGACACAACAATCAAAAAGCGGAGAACATCCTTGGTGGAGATTGGAACTTGAGACAATTTACACTATATCAGAGTTAATCATCGCTTCCCATAAAATATGTAACTTCTTACATTATTTTTATTTATTACAGAAAAATTAAAATTAATTTGAGCAAGGTAATTATTGAATCCAAAAAAATGGAATTTCTCTAATTAGCAAAGATCTATTCATTTTCGAAATCGCAAATTGTTAGATAACAGGTTAATATTGTGTTGGTTACCAACTGTTAATATTAATTTAATATTTTTCTCTGTAGATTCACAATTCATGAACTTTTTGAACATATTTATTTCAAAAAGTGCTTCAAATTTCGAAGAAGACTTATGCGTTTCGTTTTTGGGTTCATCCAATATTTTTTTCGGTCAGATATTCCAATATATATCAGACTTGCAAATTCATTTATAAAACCATCTATTGATTTTGTAAGCCGTATTTCGAAAATTTCGGACATTTTCGTTCATTTGGAACAATATATTGATAATCAGTATTTAATATCCAGCTAGACATATTCAATTGAATTGCAAACAACCAATTTCCGGCAATTTTGTAACAATAACAAGAAATGGAGGATTCAGAAAGGACTTGCTTGTCCTATGCGAAGTTCAACTAAAGGCAGACAGGCAATCGTGTTAGTTTTATTGGTATTGCCATCTCATCCCTTCGTAATCTTTCTTTGGCACTTGAAATTCTCAATGAAAGAAACAGATTTTAATTAAAGAGGTCTTGCATAAATAGATACTGTTATCATAAAGCTTTTTATCAAAGAGGAACATGTAAAGAAATCTTTTCCGTTGAAAGTATAAGACTTAGTTAAAACTTAGCTACAAAGACGGTTAATAGCACGGTTTAATGCGTATGTAAAGAAGTATGAGCTTCAATTTTTGTTATTTCTCTAGCAAAAGTGCTTGACAATTTGTAAATGCGGCTCTGGAATTAAATTTTATTTATCTATTTCAGTTAATCTAGCCTTTAAAAAAAAGACTTTTCAAAGTGGAGCGTTGCCCACAAATGAAACCTTATTTTCGGTTGATGGCAAGTTAGACACGTGTACTCTTATTTCGTCAGATCAACATAGAGTGGCATGGTGGCGTGTTGTCCTAGACTCTAGTTATTTCGTTACCGATGTTAACATGCACTTTTTGCGAAAATTAACAGGTCTAACGTTCTTCTTAACGTAATTGTAAATAATTTATGATGCATAAACATGACTAAATACGGACCAATATTATTACTACTAGTTATTTGCTTTTTTTCCAGAGAAATATAATTATGAAATTAACATATACGTTTCAAAGCACAAAACCTATTACGAAGAGCATCAATGTGGCTCTTATTCCCACGGTGTTGATAAATTAAATGGTTCGTCTTTCTGTAATTATTCATTTATTTATAACTTCATATGTATTTTTTGTTTTTTAAGTATTAGTTACCATATTATTTTATAGCGAAATGTAAACCAAAATAAAATTTATTTAAGTTATATATAAAATTAGGAACTTCCGCCTTCATAAAATGCAACAAAGCTACCTTTGGTTCCTACGTAACCATTAAAAAGCGCGGGAAAACATTACGCAGCAACTTGTTACTACTTTGTGAGGTAGAGGTTTTTTCAAAAGAGGATCCTAAAGGTCGTTTTAATTACAATTAAATTATAATATAATTTTACATAATATATTTTATTAATATATATTTATATATATAATAAAATATTTTAATATAATATTTTAATTAGTATAATTTTACTTTTATATTTTTCTTTTCAATGGAAAGAATTAATTTTTTTAATAATATGGAACAATTTTTTTTTACTGCAAATTAAGCAAATTAAGATTTTAAGAAATATAAATTTGTTCTTACAGCAACCACTGAAGATGAAATTTCTTTTGATTGCCTCTTCCACGAATATTCGTGCCACGGTGGACGTTGCGTACCTAAAGAATGGTTGTGTGATGGTATTCTTGATTGTCATCTCGGAGATGATGAGGCTCCATCGTGCAGTAAAAATTAATATTTTGATATGAAAGGAATGATTTGTGTACAATAAATCTTCTAAATCAACGTTTCAAAGAAATGAAATGCGAAGAAGGAAAGTTCAAATGTACGAAAAGAGACTTGTGCATTGACATGAAGGCTGTTTGCGATGGCAATGTTGACTGTGAAGACTATTCTGACGAGCATTCTTGCTGTAAGAATATCATAATTAAAGTATTTCATATTATAAGTATAAGAAATATTCTCTATGTTTTTAGTTGAAACACATACAGGACTGGAATTTATAACCGCAACTTTTAAGGGAGAAACAGATTTCTATATATGTTCGCAAGGATGGAAAATTGACTACAGCATTGATATTTGCCAGCAACACGCCAGGTTCATTGTAGTAATATTTGTTGCCACTCACGTTTTTATTTCAACTCACTATCTGCTAGTACCCACCTGGAAACGAGTTATGATTCAATCAATAAAAATCAGAAATTCATAATACTTGAAAATGTCGACTCCATCCACAACAGTGTTCCAATCATGAACAAATTTAAACCAAGGCAAGAGTAATTAATTATTATTGCTTATTACTTATTATTACTGGTGATAGTTAAAATAAATTTTTATAATTGAATACAATTTATTTTTCTTTTGTTGAAGTTCCCAATGTGAAACAGAAAAATTTGTAAAAATTCACTGCGACCACAAACCGGGTAAATTGCCGGTCAAGTTTTTCATTTTCATATATTAATTTTTTTTAAATTTCAACAAAATCATGAAGTTTATCGATAAACATTAAATTAGTGAGCACATTGTACAATTGTATTAAGTTCAATAGAGTTAACATTGAAATCACGATGGCAAGCAACAATTATTTACTCATAAGTAATATCTTTTCCATTTTTTTCCAATTTCTAAACATACATTAATGGCCCTAATTCCGCTTTTATTGGTTATTTAAACCTTTAGAAAGTTTCTGCGGTACACGAGACGATGATGCTGTACCCAAGTTCGGTCCGTATATAATCAAAGGAGAGGAAGCAAAGCGGGGTGCCTGGCCATGGCAAGTCCAATTGTTAAGTGATGGACAACATTTTTGTGGTGGAAGTATTATATCAAAAAGATGGATTCTCACTGCAGCACAATGCCTTCAGTAAGTTCCAGCTGCCACTCGAAACAGAATAATATAATAACAATAATTTATAATTAATTTAAAAAGAAATGATCATGACATGTATAAATATATAATTATTACGCAATATTGTTCATGGCAAAAACTAATCTAAACAAATAAAATTTTTAGAAACAAACAACCGTCCGAAATAAAAGTCAAGACTGGAACTATTAGACTCAAGGACCCATTTAGGAAAAAACTACCAGTTACTCACATGGCAATTCATCCTGATTTTAATGATTCCTATTCAAATGACGTGGCATTACTGAGACTAGAGTCTCCATTGAAATTCACTTCCACAATCCGACCAATTTGTTTGCCTAATAAAGAATTATCATGGAGAAAGCTGATGTCTTACCGTCAGTGTGTAGCAATTGGTCTCGGGAGCACCAAAGCAGGTAGAAATAAATTTCTATTAATTTTTTTTTTATCTAGCTTTAATATGTTGAGTTTTTATTATATTCATTGTTATAATAAAATGCATAATTAATATGACTGGGATTATGTTCTTAAGTTTTCATACTTCATTTACCTTCAGTTTTTACTTTCAGAAAATCCTGAGCCGGCTAAATTCTTGCAACAAAGGAGAATGAATATTATGTCTAATACCCAATGTGCACAATATTTGTCTTTATTACTGCAAGATATGAGCCCTGCCATGTACGCATATTTGCTGGATTCTAACAAAATATTCTGCGTTGGGTCTATTCCCACCGAGTATGGGCCAAATGCCTGCACGGTTGTTAATTTACGAATGTCAATTTTACATTTAATTCTCATGTTTGCGTTTTTTTTAGTTTGAAGTAAAACTATGAAGCTATTGAGTATAATGAATGTCATTATAATTATCATTATTACTGTAATTATAATTATCTTTATCAATTGTTATTGCAATTAAACCGACATAAACAATTAATTTACGTTGAAGGGAGACACTGGTAATGCATTCGCATGTCAAGATAAACGCGGAATATGGACACAAGTTGGCATTGCTAGGTCTTATTTCATATCATCGGGAGATAAATGTACAAACAGCATCTTCACACACGTTGATCATTATTTAGATTTCATTTATAGAGGTAGGTGATGGGAAATTGAAGCGTATTTTACTATTTATTTAAAGTTAGACATTTTTTTTTATATCAAATGGGACAATAACATTGAAACCATTAAATTTAACAGTAATGGAGAAAGGAGAGTCGGGCAGTTCAAAAAGTGTGAAAGCTCGTGAAAATATTATCCTTTTGATCGCCCCCGCAGTAATATCCATTGCTAAGGAACAATACAAATTATATTTGAAATGACTTTTAATGAAAATAAAATGGTCTTTACCTTTTTGCATGCACCATCACTTACATGTTTTACATGCTAATGTTTTATTCAACTTTTATAATTAAATGCTAATCAAATTATGATGTCAATGAATACAACAAATATAAAATTACTGTTATTTATGCTATTGTCATTATAAATAGCCAAACATAAATAATAAATTTCCGATTAACTTGATTGAAACTTGAAAATAAATCACCACTCGTTATCTAAGGTTAACGGTTGCTCTTAAATGAAATGTGCCTTTTTCATAATAACAAATCATCTAATCGTGTGTGATAAAGTGGCACTTATTTCCAAATTTATGTTTTATCAATTTTTTTTCAAAAATTATGGCAAATTATTTAAATGGTTTTTTTATGTAGAAAGCCCAAAAGTTTTTAAATTTCTCGCTTGAAAAGAGAATAAACAAGCTATGTTTTTACATAATAATCGTAAGCAAAAATAACATGTTTAAAACAAAAATAACTGCTTAAGCTTTGAAATGGAATTATAATTATCCATAAAATGTTTCTGCCATAAATAAGTTCAATAAATAAACTTTTATTTTTTAATGTTTAATCTCAAACTTTTATTAAGGCCATAGAAAATATGTGAAAATCATACAAAAAGGTACTTAATTGGTAATTGTCATGCTTAAAGTTATTGTTATTAATAATAATATTACTATTAAAAACCAAATCACTCTTAATCAAAAATAGGCGAATATCCGCTAAAATAATGTTGGTCTTGGAGGACATGTCAATTGTAAACGGTGTCGAAGTTTAATGAACTCAACATCTAAATTAAAATTAAATTAAAATTAATTTCTTTAATAATTAATTAATTTAATAGTAATGAAGAAAGAAGATCCATGGAGAAGAAATTCATAGAGATTCCAGCCCACAATAAAGCAATGAATGTATCTCCGCAATGAAATATTTTATTAATTTCATCTACACGAGAATATATAAATATACGAGACTCGATAAAAATGCTCTGACTTTTAATCAAATATAGCTGAATAAGTTTCAATTTCTAAATAATAAAGACTTTCCAAAATAATTGTATTTTTCTTACGATTAAAAGAACGCACATCAATTTCAAAATGAACATAGTACTTTCCTCGCTAGATGGCACTCCAAAAAATAAATTATCGTGAATTATGTTTAAACAAACATAATGCTCATTATGTTTATATTTATCATATTTAAAAAGAAGTTATAATGAAAAAATATGTTTTAATCATATAGTTTTATTTTATTCGCTAGATGAAATTGATGTAGGTGTATTTTTACTTTATTCGGTAGATGGCTCTCTCAAAACTGAAAAAAGTAAATTATGATCAGTAAATTATATTACCGATTATACTTATATTCACAATATTTAAAAGAAAATCATTATAGTAAAAATGCATTTTAAATTATTTAGTTTTATTTTATTCGCTAGATGGCACTAAAAATTAAAAAACAAGAAATAAGAGGAGTAACTTATCTTACTGATTATATTATTTTTGAAATATTTAAATGTTAATTAGTGCAATTTTTACTATAAATAAAAGTATGATATAAGTATATTTTGCTTTAATCGCTAGATGGCTCTCTAAAACTAAAAATATGTAAATTATGCTCAGTAAATTACTTTACTGACTATATTTATATTCATCATATTTACAAGAAAATTATTGTAATAAAAAATGTATTTTAATTTAATTTTATTTTATTCACTAGATGGTACTAAACATTTTTGAAAAATGAAAAATAATATTTTTCACTTAGTTGGCTGGATCCAACAGAAAGGTATTTTCAGCATTAAAAAATTTATTGCTTACCAAAAATAGTTTACATTTAGAATGCCATTGCTTTTAAATAATTCAATAAACACCAATGGCTAATAGTTTAACGATCTATAGTGTAAATAGGCATTGATACATTTCAATGGATGCTTCTATATCATCCAAGACTGCGAATGAGTGATTTTAATTTGGAAGAGATGACATGGCGAGACAGTATTCGTAACCTATTTCTTTGCTCTATACTCAATGAATGTCACATCAAACTGTACTTGTTGCAGCTTCAAAGTCTAAGTCCTGATGTCATCAACTGGTTAACAAATCTAATACAAATTAAATTTAAGCTTTAAATTTAAAATGAAATAAATGATTTTATTAGGGTTGTTGGAAAATGTGTTCCATGAGCTTGGAGCACTAATTGAAATTACAGCTTAATTAATTAATTGATTGATATTTGGTTAAGAATAAAACATTCATAAGCAAAAATAATTCCTATTTTGGAGCATTACATTAGAGTCAAATGCCATCTTCATAGCCATGTTGTGGAAATAAAAGTAATTTAATTACTTGGAATTCTATGAAATTTGAATGAACATCGACATAAAGGAGCATGAGTATCCCGACTTTCGGAGGGCATTTTGCGCAAATGGATGGCTTCAATGTGGTGATGAGGACGGTGATGGCATGTGTATTGTACCCATCCTGACCCCAAGAGACTGGCTACTAATGGATAAGGATTGTCTTTGCATTCTGCCAGGAGTTGTGACACTCTTAGGATTAACTAAATGCAAATTGAGTTTTGAAATGTTTAGGGGCATTTAAAAACAGTGCATTACTTTGGTATATATTTTGCTTGATTAATGGTATTAAATTAAAAAAGAAATTCAACAAATGAAACAAAAAATATTTAGCAAGAATAACAAAGCTTTTGGAAAGGCAACCTTTCACAGTAGCCTGGCTTTCGGGAAATAAAGCAATTGCCATTGCAGATGGAAATCCAGAAACGTGTGCATCCGCTCCATCCTCATCAGATGTTGCCTCTGGTTTGGAGAGTTGCCTTTGAAGACAGCATTTACATTAGTAATGTAATTATGCATTGTTGAGTGGATTTTGTCACAGGCCAGTCTTTAATTTGATGTTTTTATTATTTAATTATTGAGTTGATTTGCAATCAAAATTTAATTTGTATATTTCCTACAGCATATCATTTTGCTTGAAAATAATTACTTAAATGCATTCATTGATTTTAAGATCATTTGTTGAGTTCTTGGGATTTTAACGCTGTTAATAAAAAAATATCTCTTTCTGAACATATACATTGTAAGTAAGGAGGATTCTTTCAAAGACTATTTGTATGTTTTCACTCAAAGTCAAACTCATAAATTGGGCTTGTAATAAATTCATTTTTATTGTATTTAAATCAAAATTATATATTATATTTGTTAAGAAAAGGATATTGTATTTATGTATTAAATTTAAAGCCTAAAGCTTTTTCAGTTCTAAATCAGATTAATAAAGTGGACTTATAAAGATGCACTTAACTTGTCAAATTCATTTAATATGTACATGGTATTAATAAAGATGTTAATAATAAGTTATTAATACGTTTATTATTTTTGATTATGCACGGTAATTTTGTTAAACGGTAAGGAAAGCAAATAAATTATAATTAAATTCATTTCAAGAAATTAACACAACTTGTACAACATGGCTTTTGTTTCCATAGAAAAATGCTTAAAGATATCATATCATAACACATCATAAGTTATTATGCTAGGCATATATGCAAAAACAAACTTATGTGATAAACATGCATAGAAATCTTGACCAATTTTTATCTGCAATCTAACTCATCA